>OY754966.1:16318998-16643998 GCA_963576475.1 Molanna angustata
ATGGGAATATTCCTGTCTTAAAACTCAAGTTGATTATGTGTTTTATGGGAGTGCTCAGGTAGTTCTTCATCTGCTTCAGGATTGTGACGGTAATCCCATCATATCCCGGTGCGGAGCCTCCTCTTAATGTCATTATAATATTTTCAACATCAGTTTTTGTAACAGGGCTAAAATTTGTAGTTCCATTTAATACCATTGAGCAGGAGGTATTATACGAATAATTTGTGACTGTGGTATCATTTTGTATTTTGCTTGCTAGTTTATTACCTACATTTACAAAGAAGTTATTAAATAAGTTGGCACATTTTTTAGATTCAGTTTTTGCATTAATAATATCCTGTAGATATCGAATTTTTTGTATTTCATCTTTTTTTTTCTTCGATTTACCAATTATTTCATTTATAGTCTTCCACTTAGCTTTGAGGTTGTGCTCACATAATTCAATTTGTTTAATATAGTACATTTCTTTGGATTGTCGAATGATATTTGTCAGCCTATTTTTATATTTTTTGTAATAATATAAATCTTGAGTATTTTCAGGGTTTTTTTTTGTTTTTAAGAATAGCTTTTCCTTCAATCTGATAGATTTAATTAATCCTAGGGTAATCCATGGTTTAACTGGTTTCAGTTTCGAATTGGCTTTTGAGGTTTTTGTAGACGTATTTCGGTCCACGTAGTTTTTAATGATATTTTCCAAAGTATTTGAGGCTCTGTCAGTATCATTTTCAGATATTACAGAATCCCAGGATTCATTCTTTAAGTCATTTTTCAGTTGTTCCATATTAAAACATCTTAGGATATTTGGTTTGTTATTTGAGAAGCCGGTACAGGTTTTCATTTTGTAGTATAGTATTGTCGAGTAATGGTCCGTAATAGAACTTTTCCATAATAAAGATTTTATATTGTGAATATCATTAGTATTTACCCATACATGATCAATACATGAAGGACGCTGCCCTGAACACTCTCTTGTGTAATTATTTATACATGATTTATAATTTAGCCCCGCCATTACATTTAGGTATTCATCTTTAATTATATTTTTATTATTTTCTGAAATATTAATGTTTATGTCGCCAACCATAATGGTAAATACATTTTTAAATTTTTCCAAAATATCCTGCAATTTATTTACGAAAATATTTGGATTGGATAGATGTGTCCTGTATATTGCTACCGTTTGAATAAGCATCTTGTTAAATGATAGTTTGACTGTCAGACAATTAACAAATTCAATTTGTATTTCTTCGATAGAGATTATTTCACAAGCATTTGCGACGAAGATAATTATTCCTGAATTTTTGTTGATGAAATGATTTGTCGAAATACACTGATAACCAGATATGGAGAAATTCGCGTTTTGATTATTATGTGTTTCCGTTAATACTACACATAGCGGTTTAATTTTAAAATTGTTTATTGCTGTTAGAAACTCATCAAAATTTTTATTTAAACTTCTGATATTGGTATGAAAAATTGAGAAGTTGTCGTTGTTTATTATCTGAGCATTACATTCGTCTATTGTGTTGCATGTTATTTGTTCAATATTATAAAAGTCGTCAATATTATTTATTAATTCTTCACCCATTTTTGGTTATATTTTTAGCATTTAATAGACACAACACAACAAGAAATAAGTATCGCTGTCGAACAATCCGTTCGCACGAATAGTTGTTACGGTACTTACGTACAGTGTTCGTAGTTACGAGACACAGCAATGAGCATGTTCGATTTGAACTAAGGGATATACACAAATAACATAATATAAAAAAATAATATACATGACATTTAAGTAGAGTGAACACTTGCTCACTGCTATAGTCTTTCTGAGGTTTACGTGTGATTATCAGTAAACTATATTGGTTTATATCACTATATATATTAATCATTGTTCTTATATATGTCCCTTTTATATTCCTTTTGATAACTATCGTGAGGAATAGGAAAAAGGTACACTTTTTATCAATGCAACAATTCGTTACCATATCAGCGGATCCACAATAGCATCGCTTCATTACGCGCTCGTAAAAATGCACTACTACTGTCTTAATACATACAATAAACATACCAACACAGTTTCGCGTCCAGCAAAGCAGTGGCGGAGCATCCATTATAAATATTTTGATATTTTCGCCAGTTAGTCAGAATTCAATTTTTTGTAATGCTAACGCGTACATTTGGTTATAGTACTCACATTTCTTCTTGTCCATTGCACTATGTTGGGTATTATAATTTTTTCTGTATTTTTCATTTTCTCTCTGACAGTTTGAGCAAGTAGGCGGCTTTTTACTAATGTCCATGCACGCGTCGCTTTTATGTTCGCCTGCACAGTGGGTGCATATAGGAGGTCTAGCTCTACTTAAACAGTTTGTTGCCGTGTGTCCCACTCTGAGGCAATGAAAGCACTGCGTAACAGGATTTGAGTCTTCCACGATGATCCTCTGGTAGCCGATGTTCAGCTTCTGTCCTTCGATCAGTACACGTCGCACAGTAGAAGTTGTCTCCACTAGTAGATGTACAGTCGCAGGGTTTCTGTTTTTAATTATCTTTTTTATACACAAATCATCTTGCTCTTTCACTACTAGTTTTAAGTGCTCATTCTGGGCTCGAATATCACTAAGAAGCTGTTCTGTTTCATATTCTGCTGAGACGTGTTTCAAAATTAAGCGTGGCTTTCTCTTCTTGATATTTTCGGCGGTATATTTATTTTCAAACCTTTCGTTTATAATGTTGGTTAACAGCATGGCATCTTCCAAAGTCGGGCACTGTATTAGTAATTTTTGGTCTCGAATTTTTCTAAGACCACAAACAGCAATACCTAGTGGAGCAATTTTCAGATTTTGCTTTAGAAATTTCTCAATTTTTTCAGAGGTAACATCCTTATCCTTTGCCTGGACGATAATCGAAAATCTTTTTTCCGGAGGGAATCTTCGGTTTGAGTTGCTGACAACGTTCAGAGTAGGGTACGCAATGGGAGCTATTTTATTTGTGAGGTCTCCATTTTTAGTTAATTGAGTCTTTATGCTCTTGATGTCAGAAGCGATAGTATCTATAATGGAAGTCGAGGTATGCGCGTTACCTTTTAAGTCATTGGTTTCAGCAACTAGAAGTGCCATCATATTGTAGATACCGTCTAGGTCTGCGCTTATTTTTTCCTTAGAGAGCGCAGACAATTTTCCCTTTCCTTCCGCTATTGTTGTTTGTATTGATATCAGGTGGTTTCCTGTCCTCCTCAGCATTTCTGTTGGTGTTGGTATTTACTAGTAGTTCACTATTGTCCTGATTGTTCTCGAGGAGCGGTAATGCTATAGAGTCTTCCTTCTCATCTATAATGCTGTTTGTCGGCGATCGAGGAGTTAAGTTTGATCTAGGAAATGATCCGTCCATTTTTTGTTACGTCCCTGGTCGATATTTCAAGTATAAGTTAGGTCAGCCGTCAGTCGGTGAGGTGACAATATTATTTGTTAATGTCAATATTTACACTACACTGTATTTTACTGAAATTTTATAGCACTATATTACACATTAACACATTAGAATGATGCGCTGTATTTTTACGAACCGATTGAAACCAAATCTGCATGTATTCAGCGTTATTTACAATGACACATTGATTTATTTGCGATATTATGATAAATACGTTGTAGCCAGTCTAGCGGGATACAATTACTGTTATTAACTTTCAATCATACTAACGGTTATTATATGTAACGTTTATAAGATCGGCCCTAAACAAAGACAAAATATACATTGTGTTCCAACGTATTTTTTTGTGTGAGTGGAAAAATACAGAATGCGTAGTATATTTTGAGAAAGTCATCTATTATAGATGGAAATTAAGGAAAACAAAGAAGAAGAAATCAGATGCATTCAATATTTGCCCCAGGTAAAAAAATATTACCGTTTTTGTTTAGAGGTGATGTAGTATGTCACTTTGAAATTTATTCGATGTCGATGATTTATTTTCATGAAACAACTTATTTTATCGATAGTCAAATATTTTCTTTTGGTAGTAACAAGTTGATCCAATTACTATAAATTATATCTTAGACTTACGATAGTAATAGAATTTTTTTAAAACAATTGCATGTAGTGGTGATATTTGACTCTGGTTAGATTTGGCAAAAACTTTATAAATATAGTTATTTTATCAATTTCAAGTTGATTACATTGTTTAAACTAGAAAACAAATTGTTCGATGCGTTTATGTATGTAATATAATGGTGTTTTGTTCAATTAGAGAGAAAAAGAATACTCATCTATCTTACTTACATTATAGATAAACAATTGGCTATCTCTGCTGTTCAAGATTAAAACACTGATTCTTTGATTTTTTGGGATTTTTTTTACACTATCGAATATCTTTATAATTTATCTTTATAAAAAGTGATTTATATCTAGAATTTTTTTGCAAAGAAATTTTCGCAAAAAATTAAAAACAGTGTTTTAATCTTAAACACTGGGGAAGGTCAGTAATATTATTATTATTATTACTACTGAATTCCAGTACAAAATTGAGTGAGCACTACAGAGGTAGCGATAAAAGCACAGGATCTTAGGAAAAAAAGTACCCTTCTAAATATATCTCTTTTCTATGGTTATCTTCTTATAAGTTTCAATCCTGGGATTGGTTTGCAACAGCTATGGCTGCTTCTCTTCTTCTCCACTCCGCCCTGTCTTCTGTCAGCCTCTTCATCTCCACGTAGCTACTACAGCACATGTCGTCGATCACCTGGTCCATATAGCTCTTTCTTGGTCGGCCTCTATAGTTGCTGCCCTCTACCATTCCCTCCGCGATGGTTATGAGCAGACCCGGGTGCCTCATGTTTTGGCCAATCCAGTTGGATAGTCGTTGAGCGATTTATTTATTTATTTATTTATTTATTTAAGATTTGGTACACGGTTAACATACAATATACATAAACATAATATCAATTATAATAATAAATCAACCGTACACACAAAAATCCCACAAGGCAATTGTCTGTGGGTATACCAATTAAAAATATTCAAAATTATTTCGTTAGTAACATTAGTTATTTATAAAAATAAAATATAGCAAATTGCTTAGGCAGGAAACAAGTGAAAAAATATAAAGTATACAAATTATATATGAAAAATATACATACACATATTTATATACGAAACATCAATAAGTTTACATGAATCAGCAGACTGACAGCGGTGCTACCAAATATTATACCCGCAGTCGATAGTAACAATACTTGGCAAGTACAAGGATATGCATGTCGCAGTCAATCTACACTTTCTAGTTAAAATTGAGAATTTCCAATAATGATTAAAAAAAATAAAAATAATAATAATGATTCTTTTGAGGAGTTGCCTTATTTCCCTGGCTCTGCTCAGCACCTCACAATTTTGGATGTGGTCCGACCAGTGGATCTTCAACATGCGCCTGTAGCACCACATCTCGAATGCAGACAGGCGTTCTTTTCCCTATGGTTATATCTTATATTCTACCACATAGGATATCTTATGCAATAAAAGCTAAACAGCTCTAATTTATTGGAATTATTGTTTTTTTATTGTTATTTTTGTCTTAAACTGCTGTTATTGTGTAAAAGTTTAATGATATTTTTGTATTCATATATATTTATATATATACATAAATACCATCACGCCATATCCATCACGGGGTAGGTAGAGAGAACCAAACGTCACTTATTTTTATCATGACACACATTCATTGCCTCGTCGACATTCATACATAATCTTATACATGTTCGTCTGGTGTTCACGCTTCAAATATTTCCGTCTTTCAAAATACCGTTCACAATGACGTGGTATCCCTTCCTTGGATATGCCCGGACCTCTCATTCTATTCCTGTCCGCAATGTTTATTTTATTTGTCAGGCGTTCCTCATTCATTCTCCTCATGTGGTCAAACTTCTTCTTTCTTTATCTTACATGAAATACCATTATCTTCTATATTATTTTTGTAAAAATAAATAAACAAAGTACCTAATGTACATATTCACATATTCACCTTCATGTTCATTTAACTGTCCCAAACGCCCCGCATGTAGAATAAAATAATAAATTATCCAATCCTATACAATCCTTTGTTTAAGAAAACATGTTTACAAGACGAACAATTATAATTGGTTTAATAAATAAATACAAAAAAATCCCTAAATGATGAGATTGAATATTACTTTCAAAGGTCTCATATTACTTTTTATGCTGAAAAACGATAAACTATAATAACTACAGACACATGCCGACCGCCGCGCCCTGGCACAGTTGGTAAGCCGATTGGTTTCTGTGCGGGTTTGATCCCCAGCAGACGAGAAATACAGTTAAATTGTTGTCTGGGCTGGAAATACTGGTTAGTAGGAAGAAATTGTCATATGGAAATAAACTCGCCACTTGCGTAGGATGCAAGGAAGTGTTTATTATTATTATTATTTATCACATGCACAACACAAACTGACATTGATTTACCATAGTACATATGACATCTTTATACAAATGTTGGAATCTATAAAATGTACCAAACGTGAATTTATGAGTACTGTATTTACCATTACCATTTTTCATGCGTCCATGTTACCATTTTTCTTGCGTCCCATACCTCCACACTCTCCCCTACTGTTTTATTATTTGCAATAAAATTGATTATCAAAAAAGTTAAATGTGAAATACAACTCTAAAATTGTCATTTCAGATCAGCTAACAATTATTATTTATGGTATTCATTTCTCGAATAATTCAAGTTTCACCAAATTCCAAAATTATTTGATAGGTAATTTAATTTACTTTGCACATGGATAAATGTAAAAAATAAATCTTGAAAGTCAAAACAGAGTGCATTACCTTTAATTATTGTGTTTAGCTTCGACTTCTTTATTATGTAAACTTCATCGTTTACTTCGCGTAATAACCTGAGATCATAATGATTGAATGAGCGGGGGCGTAACTTCCCGCTCAGTGTGATGGGGTAGGAATTATGTTATGTGTCAACAAGTCATCCGAAGAAAGCCTGTAAATCCTTCTGCGAATATGAGACAGTCACCTACCTTGTGAGGGGGTCTCCAGCCTTCGCAAGCACAGAACTCGTATCTCCGGTCCTGGTATGATGGAGATGATGGTTCATCCACTTCACAAGTCTCACACACAACAAACCTCCCGTGGCGTAATTATTAAAACACAAATAAATTATGGCTATTTTTTCCTCGACAAGACGTAACTTGATCTGTCGACGAATGTGACAATACAGTGTACCGCTAACGGGCGACAACGTGCGGTCTGTCCAAACTGGTCAAAAAAACTGTCGTCTTCCATATCGATGGCTCAAACCATATCCGCCCACCTGTGTTGCTCAGACGTCGAGAAAGCATAACAAATAAGTGACTATCTAATTCACAGAGGGCAGACTGGTCCTACAGTTGACCTGTTTGAAATAAATAATTCAAATAAATTATGTAATTACTGTGGCAAATGAATATTGCTCAACCATACTCCCCGCCTTGGAAATTCGGAGAATTTTCAACGAAAAATAAAGAAAATAAAAATAAAATAGAATAAACGCGAGTAACTTTCGCTTTAGGAGAGTATGAAAAACCTTATGTCTAAGTTAACAAAATTATAACTAATCACATAAAGTATAAAGTTAATCTTAAGTTATATAAATATTTAAAGATATATTAATTATTGCGTCGGGATCGGATATAATTTGATTACCGGACGCTTAAAATGTCCAAATCTATTTTTGACGGTCGCGACTCGCACAATTCCGTCCGACCCCGGGTGAATTCCGGTGATTACGCCTAACGGCCAACTTAACGGAGGCGAGTCCTCCTGTTCCACCAACACAACAGTCCTGACCTCTACAGGACGAACAGGAGGCGTAGGGTGCGAAGGATTTCGCCGGAAGCAGCAATTGCATTTCCAAACTCTTCCCCTAACGACGGTTCTGGCATCTAATATCCAATACCGTTGTCGCAATATGGAAACAAGAAGTCCTGGGCCAGTGTGACAATTCCTAACATGCAAGTGATCAATAAGAAGATCCACTACATGGTCATGTTTGGGAAGTAGAAGTGGATGTTTCGCCTCAAATAGTAAGTCCGAATTGGAAAGTCTGCCTCCAATGCGTGTGAGGACCGAGAATTTTTTAATAAAACTCTCAGAAGGCGTATCATCCCAATGAATGTTATAAAGATTCTTCTTAATGAGAAATTTAGCGTATAGAATAATGTGGGTGACCAAACCGAGGACATCAAATAAGCGGGCGACTATGGGGAGTATATTCCGCTTTATACACTTCTCCCAAATATAAAATGTTGTAACGGAGAAGCTGTCGTCAACTGGTTCCCATAATGGACCCAAAATCTTAGAGGCATTGTCAGAATAAGTAGATAAATTCACTACACTTAAATGAGACTCTGAAGGGGTTTTGAGTACAACTTGAGAATTATTAGGCAATTTTATCAAATCAAACTTGCGGGTCATGAATAGTGAGATTAGTTCTCTGAAAGAGCGTATGACTCTGGATTCATCTTTAATATAATAGACCAGGTCGCCCATATACAGTTTGGACTCTGCCACATTGGCAACATCTGGGGAATGTGGTCTCATATAATGAGCCAATTGGCGTAAAATCTTTATCGCCAAGAATGAACTAGTATTAATTATGAAGTGGACCAGATTTAATTTAAAGGTCCATGTGAGATCATTGTTTACAAATCGAAACATCCTCAAGTATTTACGATGCTTACTAGAATTTTCAGTCTCTAAACACATTTGTTTTATATCCACTGTCTTAGTGACGGGAAAAAGACGAAATTCAAGAAAACGTAAAAATAAATTGGCCTGCAAATTAGGATCAAAATGAAGGACGTTATTTAATAACAACCTTGAATGTATTTTAGCACTAAAATTTAAACTCTCTTGTAAATTAGATGGTTGTTTAAATCTTCGCTCCAAAACCATAGAACGGCTTTGGGTGGCAGTACGAGAATTAACTGGATTATTCGAGTCTTTACAGAGAGGCAAAGCAGCAGAATATCTATCTTCGTCAGCGTGAGTGACAGAAGATGCAGTAAAGAGATCTTCACACTCTGTCTCCTCTGGGCTCAATTTTTGTATGTTAAGTATTTTATCTAACTGCGGAAACTTTTGCACTAAATCATTAATTGCAAGTGCTGAGAACGAAGTACTCGTATCGGAAACATTATTATCGTAATCACCCATTAGGACATAGCCAAACGCGGTTAATAAAGCGGGAGGTGCCCTACTTCCTGATTCTACCTTGTTTCCTAAATAAATATATGGGAAGAGTTGTGCGCCTAAAACGACATCTATATTTCCAGGAATATTCCACGTCAAATCAGCGAGGGGTAATCCCTCTAAGTATCCCATATCACCCTTGGCTATATAATGAGTAGGCAACTGATCTGTGATGCAGTCTACGACAAGCGCATGTATCTTGTATTTCTTACAGGAGTATAAGCGTGACTCAATGTCTATATGCACATATCCTATAATAGGACGAGATGCTGAACCTATCCCTTTGACGATAGAGTTACTCAAAGGAATTATCGTAAGATTCAGTGCCTTACAACAATCGACAGTGATCAAATTATTTTGTGAGCCATTGTCAATGAGGCATCGTATTATTTTTTTATTTCCATTATTCTGTTTCGCATAAACCTGCACGGTTGCCAACAAAATCGCTGAGCTTGGTTTCACCTCGGCACATAGGGACATTGAAGCGTTTCCGCTCGAAGTATGCTGCGCATTGCAATTGCACACTACGTCAGTGTGAGATGGCGTTGAAGTAGGTAGCGGTCTGACATTATCTTCTCCGTTAAAATGCAAAGTCGTATGATGTCTTTTCTTGCATAACTTACAAGCGAACGACGATTTGCAGTTTGCTACCGTATGCGTACCACTAAGACAATTCACGCACCCACGTTTCGATTTTATAAATTCGAATCGAGCCTGTGACGACTTCAGGCCTTTAAATTTGTGGCAATTATTAACTTGATGTTGAGTGGCGTTACAAAAAATACAAATTTTCTCTGAATTAGTATTCGGTATTTTCTGGTCACTGGCGACGAAAGATTTATAAGTCGACCGAGGTGATTTGGGGGCATGTGGCTTATTTGCCACGCTATTGCCATTAGAACGTTCTAATATTTTCACTTGGTCGTGTATGAATGAAACAAAATCATCATACGAAGGAATTTCTTTATCGCGAAATGACAGTTCAAAAGTTTGAATATTTTGAGGATCAATTTTCCTCAATGCGACGTGTAATAACACAAAATCAATAAGGTCGTCGATTTTTAATTGTTTCAAAGCTGCGACGGATGCAGAATAATTCTCAATAAATTGATCAAGGCTTGCGGACGTATTTGTGCAATTTTTGGCATCGAGAATATTATTTAGGTAATGCGTGGCTAATGCACGTTTATCTTGATATTTTTTAACTAAGTTATTCCAGATTATTTTATAAGATTCGCCGGAGGGCACAATGCCCGCGGTAATTCTCAGAGCACCATGGGTAAGTTTGCCCATTAAATATTGAACTCTCTGTGAATCCGTAAGTTGTTCATTTTCGTGAACATTTGCTTTGAAGGTCTCATAGAATTTATTCCAGTTTTCGGTCTTACCGTCGAAACTAGCCAGCTCTATTGCGGGCAGATTAATGACGCGTTTTTCATTGCGCGAGTAGGTGTCTGGTCGAGGTGCTTGCACGATTTTATTACGAGCGCGTTTAACCTCCAGAAACATGTCGTCAAATGCGTCTAAAGGTTGGAGATCTGGAACGTATTCTGGATTCGATTTGAGTTGATGATCATTGATGTCATATATTATACCTTCAAATTGACTACGCATGTCGTCCAGCATTTCTGATTGCGCCAGAAACCTTTCTAGACTCCTTGACTCGAAGCTAGAAATGTTATTCATCATACGGTAAAGATCGTTCATCCGCGTAAAGAGACGTTCCTTTTTTGCAGTTAAAATAATGAACGTTCTGTTCGGTTCTGCACTTGACGAAGATCCGGTAGTGTTAGGCATATTGAGAAGGTATTTAGGTATTATTTGTGTTAAGGTATACAAAAAATACCTATCTAGATATTAGGTATTTAAGTAAATATTTTAATTTAGGTATAAAGTATCTAGGTATTATTTGTATTTATGTAAATATTTAATTCAGGGATAAAGTATCTAGGTATTATTTGTATCAATGTAAATATTTAATTTAGGTATAAAGTATCTAGGTATTATTTGTATTTATGTAAATATTTAATTTAGGTATAAAGTATCTAGGTATTATTTGTATTTATGTAAATATTTAATTTCTACCAGTTAAAATTTTAATTAATCGACTGTGTATTTAGGTATTTATGTAAATATTTAATTTGTACCAGTTAAAATTTAATCAATCGACTGTATATTTAGGTATAGGTATAGGTATAAAAGTAATATTCAATTATATTAATTGTTCACAGTTAATATTCAATTAACCGCCTGTATTTAGGTATATAAAAGTATATAATTTGTCCCAGTTAATATTTAATTAATCGACTGTATATTTAGGTACATAAAGTATATAATTTGTCTCTGTTAATATTCAATTAGTCGCCTGTATATTTAGGTATATAAAAGTATATAATTTGTCCCAGTTAACTGGTTTAGGTAGGTATGTACATACGCATCGTATTATTTAATTAGGTATTGTGAAATAATTATTTTATTTTATTGGTTTTAAATTATTTGTTCATAACATATGTACATACGACTCGTATCCACTAACAATTATGTTTTATTAAATTGTTTATCTGAATAAGTATATAAATACAGACCGCACTGGATTATTCCCAACACTAATGTACTCATGTACTTAATGTACATATATATATCGCAATGCTATATACGAACGTACTGTTGTACGTCAATGCACTGTCGAACGCAGGAATATAATATATTATATCAAATATTACATTGGTACCTACGTAGTTATACGCAATATCGCTTTAGATTTGTGATATTTCTTACACACAGACATGTACTCACTGTACGAAGCGAATAATGAATGTATAATTGTATAGGCAGGTACCCATTCAACTAACAGCTAACTTGATCGGGTAAAAATAACTAAATCTAACAATTAACTTATATTATGTTCCGATTGATTGAACATAATTGACTGGACATAAATCCAATAATTCGATTCGAAATATACCAAACATTACGTACCGATATGTACAATATCTTTTGTGGGTATATTTAAATAAATGATATGCTATGCGCAATACGTTTATGTGATTATTCATAAGATCAAACTATTTAAACTTATTCAAATTTAACAAAATTACGTAAATTAACAAGTTAGGTATATGATAAATATAATATTTATCGTTAAGTACGATATTTAATTTAGGTACTTAATTAACCAACTCAAAACATTCCTTAAAAATTCACCAAAAATTACGTAAATTCACAAGATAGATATTATATGATAAATATAATATTTATCGTAAAGTATGATATTCAAGTTAGGTGCTTAATTGACCTACTCAAATTCATTAAAAATTCACCAAAAATTACGTGAATTAACAAGTTAGATATTATATGATAAATATAATATTTATCGTAAAGTATGATATTCAAGTTAGGTGCTTAATTGACCTACTCAAATTCATTAAAAATTCACCAAAAATTACGTGAATTAACAAGTTAGATATTATATGATAAATAATATTTATCTTAAAGTATGATATTCAATTTAGGTACTTAATTGACCAACTCAAAATTCATTAAAAAATTCACCAAAAATTACGTAAAAATTCTACGAATTTCCAAGCAGTTATATTATTATAAATATGTTCAATATTGCTGGGCAATATTCGACTCGAAAGGATCATATGCGTCCGATATTTAATATAGGTACTTAATGGACCAACTCAAAAAATTCATTAAAAAATTCACCAAAAATTACGTAAAAATTCTACGAATTTCCAAGCATTTATATTGTAATAATTATGTGCAATATTGCTGGGCAATATTCGACTCGAAAGGACCAAGTGCGTCCGATATTTAATATAGGTACTTAATGGACCAACTCAAAAATTCATTAAAAAATTCACCAAAAATTACGTAAAAATTCTACGAATTTCCAAGCATTTATATTGTAACAAATATGTTCAATATTGCTGGGCAATATTCGACTCGAAAGGACCAAATGAATGAGCGGGGGCGTAACTTCCCGCTCAGTGTGATGGGGTAGGAATTATGTTATGTGTCAACAAGTCAACCGAAGAAAGCCTGTAAATCCTTCTGCGAATATGAGACAGTCACCTACCTTGTGAGGGGGTCTCCAGCCTTCGCAAGCACAGAACTCGTATCTCCGGTCCTGGTATGATGGAGATGATGGTTCATCCACTTCACAAGTCTCACACACAACAAACCTCCCGTGGCGTAATTATTAAAACACAAATAAATTATGGCTATTTTTTCCTCGACAAGACGTAACTTGATCTGTCGACGAATGTGACAATACAGTGTACCGCTAACGGGCGACAACGTGCGGTCTGTCCAAACTGGTCAAAAAAACTGTCGTCTTCCATATCGATGGCTCAAACCATATCCGCCCACCTGTGTTGCTCAGACGTCGAGAAAGCATAACAAATAAGTGACTATCTAATTCACAGAGGGCAGACTGGTCCTACAGTTGACCTGTTTGAAATAAATAATTCAAATAAATTATGTAATTACTGTGGCAAATGAATATTGCTCAACCAATGATAGACATTTATAATTTTCTTAGACTTTAAAATGTGACCTTGGATAATTATATCAAATTTAATATGTATTTGTAAGTAAATTATGTTTATATTAATTTATTTTTTATTGCGTCTCGGCCAATGAATATGTCATTGTTAATCAAGTACATATACATCTTCCTACATTCCCTAAAATAAGCAAATAAATGCATGTGCTTGGGTGAACGAAATCGGTCGAGGCAGGATTCGAACTCGCGAACACTGGATTACTAGCCCAGCGCGCTAACCGCTCTGCTACCGACCCATCTGATAATTAGTCCGAGAAATGTCAACGTTTTTGATTTATTATTTTTAAAAGCTGTTTATTTTACATTTCCTTTCTTATTGAATATAAGAAAAAGGTAAGACTGGCACCTGGGAGAGGTTCTACTTAATAATGCGCGTCCTCATTGCAGATTTTAACATTATTTCAATATAATTTAGAACTTGTATGTTATTTGTACCTATAATATCTGCCCGTTTGTGAAATATGTAGGTACATTCTGTTACTAAAAAATCTAAATAAAGAACAAGAAGAAGATTTTTTTCAGATATTCCCCCGGGCGTTTGCTCAACAAATCACCAAGTTTCATTGTAATCATGGGGGTAAGTCTGATCAACGGGCGGAATCAAAACCATCCATGTTTACCCATATCATTCATATAATTATCTTATGGAGTTCTATAATACTTTAAGATGTTATAGAACTCCATAAGATAATTATATCCCTGAAATGGGTAAAAATGAATGGTTTCGATCCCGCTTGTTGACCAGACTTGGCCCCCCAGATGGATGGTATAAGAGCACAAAAAGGACATACAAATGATGGAAAATATAATTTATGAGACAACTAATGAAACCTTCGTCATGCATACTACATGACGTTTTATGAAATCGATGTGCATTTTTAGCAATATGAAAATATCAAATTTTGAGTTTCCTGAGCTTGGGTTCACTTTCAAATATTTGCCGGTTAAAAAAATAAGAAGCACTGATCAGGGCGGCAAGTCTGGCCAACTGGCAGAATCAATACCATGATGTTTACCCATATCATGGATATAATTATAGCATGGAGTTCCATAATATCGTACCCTATAGAACCCTTAATGATAATTATATTCATGATATGGGTAAACATCATGGTACTGATTCTGCCAGTTGGCCAGACTTGCCGCCCTGATCAGTGCTTCTTATTTTTTTAACCGGCAAATATTTGTTTTTGATTACGCCGGATGACCAGGCTTACCCCCCAGATCAAAATCTAATGGGGTTTAAGCGAGTATTCATCATCATCAGTGGCTCTGTAGTCCACAGCCCTAGATGGGCCTTGACCTCCTCAAGGAATCGTCCCCATTGCACCCTAAACATGGCCATTAGATATACAAATTTACAAAATTTGAAAAAAAACAAAGCAGAGAAGACGCGCGCCGTACATAGTAAACATCACACAACACACACACAGATATATACATTATGATGAAACTTTCAGAATACTAGTTGATTATCTGCAATAAAAAATAACCTTAAAATTGCGAAGTAGTAAAAAAAAGAAAATGAGACTTTGTGTTGGGTAGCATCGAATAATATAAAACATATAACTGTGGAAATGAGACTACTTATGCGCAAGGTTATACACATATAAATATTACGTACAAAGATATTCTTTGTTAACATACATACACAGTTAGGCAAGTTATTAGGTACTTATATCATGTTATATGTATGATATGTCACCGCCCCATGTCGCTCTATGATGATAGGGATAATATTCTTGACTGCAAGTAAGACTTGATTAATCAGCCAATTTGCTAGAAGCTATGACAAACTTTTCCAACATCTGTGATAATCAACTTTTCCTTAGTAAACCTCTTTTCTATGTACTATCGTGTTAACGCGTCATGTAGGTTATATATAGATATAACCGAAACGAAAAATATAGGAAATCATTCAATTTATGTATTGGTAAATATAGGAAAACTTTGACCGGAACTAAAAAGATTTTAAAAAAAATTTGACCCGAACTACAAAAGATTTATGAAACGTTACAGATTTTTTAAACATTAATATTCGGGAATCATTAGTGTTGAAAGGTAGTATAGCGACCTCCTCAGAGCTTATTCTTTGATATGTTATGTATCTGGATGGGTGAGTTATTGCCAGTTGAAAGCTCGACGATGCGTTTGTTACATTTTATTTTGTTCTATTAAATAATTTACGATATACGCAATAATCTGGTAATTCTTTTGAGGAAGTGTATAATGGTAATAATGATAATTGAATATTTTTATTTGTAGTGCTTAATTGTTATTAATATCTTCAGTAAATCGGCTAGTGCTATTTAAATATAATGCTAAATTGCACATACATACATACATACAATGATATGTACAAAAATGAAATCACAAGTTAAAAGGAAATATCAAAAACTCTTAATACTTCATGTCGAATGTGCAAAGACTTGTTTGAACAACCAAATAAACAGAACCACAAAATTGTAGCAGAAGCCATGAATTTGAAATATTTCACATGATTCGCAATATTCACTGTTTTATAATCCATACATTAAAAAATATCAACGCAAATTGAAATTGTTCTCGTAGACGAGTGAATAGCCGTAAAACAATATAGAATAAATTAAAGTTGTTTGCATTTGTAGTAAATGAACTTGAACAACAGAATAACAGACGAACATGTATACGACGATGTATAATTTCGAAGATGCGTTTAATGTGTGTCAAGATATAAAAATAAGTGGCGTTCGGTTTTCTCTGCCAACCCCGCGAGGGACATGACGTGAGGGTATGTATGTATTTGAACATTTTTTGTTTTTTTTTGTTACCATAGACATAGAATTATTTTAATTGTAATTTCGACAATACTTGTAAAATATGTTTTCAATAAAAAAATCGACATGGCAAAATATCTTCGAATTCATTTGTTGGGATATAGCCGCAAGATATTTTATTTAATAAAAAAAAATAACGACATCTATCTGCCGATTTTGCTAATGAACGATAAACAATGAAACCAAGAATTGTTTCTTATTCTTATAATATTTCTACACAACATTGATGATCTCATGTAAACTAAAAATAAGACTACACTCATCCTTCAAACACGTCTTCGAATATCAATTGATAAAATATGATAAAATAAAATAGTGATTCAATGACATAATTATTTGACACAAATTGTTAATTAACAATACTAAAATTTATTGTCACTTCATTTTAATATTTGTATTATTTCCAACATTACTTAATATCATAATAACTTCGATTCTAGTTCATACCAATATTTCTCTTGTGCCAGCCGATACATTTACATTTTCACATAACATTTCGTATCTTATTTGACGTTTATAAGTACATAGGCATAATCGATGTTTTGATTTTTAATTTTTTTATATAAATATTTTAATAAATAAGAATACTTTAATGCAACTCTTCCTTTGTTCCACTCGATCTTCAGCGGCTCTCTTCAACTCTGGGTAGCAGGTTCACTTCATAAGTAAAATAAAGTGTAAGTTCTTACAAAAAATGATAAGATTTGAAAGCATCTATGTCTCAACAAACATAAGAATCATCAAATATATTTTTAATAAGTTAATTAGTTTTTTCAAGCATTTAGAGAGAAATAAAAAAGCAATAACTTTAATCTTCGTCAAAGAAATAAACGAAAATGACAAGAATTTAAATAATATTCAATATAATTAGGTACCTACTGATGATATTTACGTGTATTGCCATAGAATTTCTGCTCAATTGGACATTGGAAAATAGGTTAATTTTGATGACAAAGTTTCACCCGAACGACAAATATTATGAGTCGATAAAAACATGTTAAAATAAGCAACATTATATTTCTTCAATATTAAGTAAAAGTTATACATCGTTGTTCAAATAATCAATAGCCACGAAGAAAATCAATTGGATTATGCGACTGAATAATATACAAATACCTTAGTGCACATCGAGATGTTAAGGATGGATGCATTTACAAAATGCGCAATACTCAGCCTTCCTTGAGATTTACATTAACTACAAAATCAATGAATCGGAAGGCTCACGATTTTCTGCATGATGTCAGTGAGAATGTTTTCGCGATAATATTTTCAAAGCAGCAAAATGATTGTAAATATAAATGTTCTAATAAGATTCTTTTTCCAAGGTGGATGCATAGAATATTTTCACTTCGGAGAATTCAATTTATCACAGAAGAATAAATACACTAAGCGAATAATATCTCATAACACATTATTATCTGCAACTTACACAAGCTATAAATTTAATCAAATAAATGTACTCGCAATATGTCATTGCGAGACCTTCAATATTTATGAAGTTATATATAGAGGAATAAAAACTCCCACCATTACCCGCTCCTCATATGGGGACTGTAAACGGCCCCTTCACAGAACGCTTAGTGAGCGACACGAAAAAAAAAAATGCATAGCACGAATAGAAGCTCATGGAGCCCTTTAGATTAGCAATCTCGGCACCATAGTGCAAAAAGAACAATCGATGAATGTGAATAGAAGATTCACACTCGTGAACTGCTATTGACTTCAGGGGTAAAAAATAACCTACTGGAAATCTAACAATAGTAAGCCATTATAACTACTAGTTGCATGTAACACATGAGATCCTACTGTCGACAGCGATAGTATGTATAGTTGAAGAATAAGTACCAAACCCATAAATACAAATTATTTCTTATTTTATGATATTTCGTTTTCTATACAACCTTTTTTTAAGGTTAGTCTTTTTTTCCTACCCGGAATATGAATACAGCATGATGGTATATATTGTATGTTTGGAGATGAAGTATCAAACTATTAAGTCTTCTTTGATATTGTGTATAGGTGACTACCATACAAATTGTATGAAGCGATGTCGTCACTAAATTAAATTTTTATAAAAATTGTTAAAAAAAATTTGAGATGTACTACTACAATGTTAATATTCTTTATATAAAATTAAATTATCTAGTTGGGGTGTTACGGCTTTTTTCGATATTTAAAAAAAATGGAAATATAGGCAGTTAAACTCATAAATTTATCATAAATAAAATATTTTTCTTAATAAAAAATGTTTGAGAAACCCTGGAATTAAAAAAAAAAACCAATTTGAGATTTTGTATTTGTCTATTTTTATACCAATTTTCAGCATTCTAGCTTTTATGGTTTCTGAGATATATGGAAAAATTAAGTAAAAATTCAAAAGTTGATAACCCCTGACTTAAACAAAAATTCACAATTCTGAGTATAAAAGTTTTGTAGGCCTATAACTGTTTATATATTGGGCCCTGTAAATTGAGCGAATCAAAAGTTATAAGGGGGGGACGGACACAGACACACAGACACACACACACACACACACACACACACACACACACACATACAAAACTCACATAAAATGTTCTACTCCGAATTCTGAGTAAATCCATGTACGGGAACATATATGCTGCGAGGCCTCTAGTTGGTGTTATTAGCATGCAAAACGTCCACTACACCATAAAAAAATTTCCTTCGTACACGCATCTTGGCTTAATAATGTCGATTCATTAAGAGAATTGAATTCTCATGAACGAATCGACAGTTGGATGACAGAGCTTCTTAAAGGCTTTAAATTGTTCTTCGAGATCACAAAATTCGCATGACCAATGGGACCTTGAAGAGGCCCACGAGGAGCTCTGATATATTAGAGGACACCATTGGGTGGCAACAATCCCACAGGATATGATCCGATGTTTGGTCTGGGTATTGATATGACTGATATGAGGGTGTAAAAATTTAAGAAATCCAATATTTGGGGAAAACCCAGGAAGATTTAAGTCGATTCCTCACGTTAGGAAAAAATAAAAAGGATGTTCTACCCACTGAGCAGGCCGTCCAACGGGACTTCCAGATATTCTGTATATTTTCGTTGACGGTTCTTTCAAGAACACTGCGTGACACTCGGCCCTCTGGAGGGAAAAGAAAAACTGCTCTAATCACAGATAAATTTTCCACTTACAGGGATGCAACACTGTATCACAAAATCCTTACGTTAGAACAGAGACGGTCCTTGATTGATATGAAAACATTGTATATCGTTAAGATATAAATGTTTTTCATATGTAGCTTTAAGTAGGTATGTAAGCACAGCAGTTAAAATTGATAGATAATAATGTGGAAATTTTGCTATTGGTTTTAGTCTTATACTAATGCATCTATATAATAAATGTTATTATACTGTAAATTTCCCGGAAATAAAATAAATGGCCCCGCATAGATTGAAAATAGCACCTCTACGCTGCATTTCCAGATCTAGGGGTGTCATGCCCGTCAATATTGGCAATGCTTCGGTAGGACTCGTTCCATATGCTTTGGATAAAACAGTAAGAGCGAATAATCCAGCTGTCGATTTGGTAAAGAGAATTTATTTCTCTTACCATATCAACATAGTTTTGAGCCAAGATCCGCGAGATTTTGTACGGTAAGTTCTACATTTCTCATGGTTTTTCAACTTTGATGTCAAAAAACACCAACTAAGAGGTTTCGCAGCATAAATGTTATCTTACTGTCGAATCGTCAAAGAAAATTTATTTTTCTTAACATACCGACATTGTTTCAAGCCAACATCCACGAAATTCGTATGGCCAGGTATACATTTTTCATGGTTTTTCCTACTTCGAAGTCAAAAACATCAACTTAGTGGCTGTACGGATCTGACGCATAGCATTTTAGTATTCATTGTACATAAATTTATATAAGTAAGTGCGTCCACTGACCGGCATCGTATGGATCGCACGCATCGGATAGTCGGCCGATGTCCGGAGAGGCAAAAGTCCGAAGGATGCCAGAGATTTTGTATTAATTTTTATTTTTATTTAATATTCCTTGTTACAGTAACAAATACATCCTCATACATACCCTAAATTTAGCACAAATGCTTGTGCTATAGGTGAGCGAAATTGGGCGTGGCAGGATTCGAGCTCACGACCACTGGATTGATAACCCAGCGCGCTAACCGCTCTGTCACAACCAATCTCATTTTTGTATAATGCATTTTCTATGGTGAGGTTTTACCGACTTTTTTCTAGGGAAAATTGCTAACAGGTTGCGTCGGCAATCCGATTTCTGCGGATGCAGCGGACGTGATCCATATGATGCGGATCTGTGGACGCTACCCTAAAACCGAAAAAATGGCCTAGTATTTAAACGACTATTTTAAGATAAATTTTGCCGGCCTTCGTGGCTCAATTGGTTACGTATCTGACTACTGATCCAACGATCCTAGGTGGAGAACCAGTTTTTAATTGTGTTTTCAGTCTGGAACTGTGAGACAATTAATATCGCAAGTCTCCTGAATGTGGAAACTTGTTATTGGGTGCGTGTTGAATAATAATTGTTTGACATAGTACCTGTTCGTTGCCCGAGAAGCTTCATCTTCTATATTATAAATTTGAATGTTTGTATCTATGTATCTATGTATGTGTTGAATGCGCTCCTAAACCGTTCATCCGATTGCAATGAAACTATGGTGAATTGTCGAATGTATGCCCGGGATGGTTTCTGGATTAAAAAAAATTCTTCTTCTTCTTCTTCATCGATTATTAGGTCATTTTACCTATGAAGGTGGACTTTCCTGAGAACCGTTCATCTGATCGTAATGAAACTTTGGTGAATTGTCGAGCGTATGACCGGGACCTACTGAAGGGATGGGAGGTAATGAAGGGAAGGAAGGTACGGGAGGTACTGAAGGGACGGGAGAAACTGAAGGGGCGGGAGCAACTGAAGGGGCGGGAGCAACTGAAGTGGCGGGAGTAACTGAAGGGACGGGAGTAACTGAAGGGACGGGAGTAACTGAAGGGACGGGAGTAACTGAAGGCACGGGAGTAACTGAAGGGACGGGAGTAACTGAAGGGACGGGAGTAACTGAAGGGACGGGAGGTACTGAAGGGACGGGAGGTACTGAAGGGTCTGAAGCGACTGGTGGTAATGAAGGACCACTTTTAATTATACAGGCAATACGAAGTTTGCCGGGGGATCACTAGTATAAAATAAAAATAAATAATTAACCAAGGGATCCCATTCTACTTGTGTATTTATAAAATATATATACATATCATTACCGGGAATTTTATAAGGTAAAATTTCAAAAATCCCATTAAACTTTCACACGTATCTAATAATGTTTTAATATTTGAAAATTCCATCGAAAAATTATATTTTCAAAGTAGCGTTGTGCTGTATATCGCGAGTCGTAAAGGAAAAAAATCTTAATATTCAAGCTGTGATAATGTGTTTACATAATATTGTTGGTATAATTTAATATACATACATACTTACATATCTTCTGTGTATATATGTAAAGGTTAAGTAAAAGAAGAAATATCTCACTTCTCCATTTATTGAGTTGGCGTTAACCTTATATAGTTTCCTATATTATTTTACATGTTGGTGTTATTTTTATAACTTTATGATGCTTCACATGTTATGTTGTTGTATACAAGATTAACAGTGAGGTTCCGGCTTAGAATAATGCTTCCACTTTTTTCTATTATCGTAGCATTCGGGTGACCTGCCCCTAGACAACATACCATTTAAGCTAAGCGTTATCTCGCTAAGCGATAATAAATGTATGGAATTGGTGGCTGTCACGTGACGTCACAGCCACCAACTTCATACATTTAGTATCGCTTAGCGTGATAACGCTTAGCTTAAATGGCATGTTGTCTAGGGGGGGCTGAAATCGAAAATACAAGAGACAAAATTACATCTCACATAAATCAATAATGAGGATCACTCATGTGAATATAAATGTATACAAATCTCGCGTATCTTGGCTCGATATTTTGTCGATATGTTAAGAGAATAAAATTCTCTTGAACGAATCTACTGTTGGATTATTAATTAGACTATTTCTCTAATGAATGATTTCAATAAATAATTATCGAATAATAATTATTCACAGGTTGATTGATTGTATTAAGTGAGGGATAAAACTAGTACTTTTAAAGTGTTTCTTTTATTTAACACATATGAGTTTTCTTTTCGTAATTATATATTTACAAGAATAATTTATAAAAAAAATATTAACGAAGATAATGCTGGTGAAGTTAAATCAACACTGGGCTCGCGCCGTTCCATGGCCTTCATATTATATTTATATACATACATATCCTTTTAGAATCATCGACAATTCGTTATAGATTTCGCGCGGCTCTCTAATTAGACCACGCCAGCGGACGCTCCTGATTGGCTGTCAAGCTGTCAAACTCTATTTTTGAACCAACAATTAGTTGCATGTAACACGTGAGATCCAACTGTCGATGTCGTTAGGATTTATAGATGAAGAATACGTACCAAACTATAAAACCTCATATCAAAATAATTGATAATATTAAGATATATTTATTTTTCTAAAAAAAAAATGTATGTCAGGATTGGATAGTGTGGACTAATGATCATTTTTCTAGCCCCGAACAGGTAAAATTTTATGGTATGTAGGTATGTGTGAAGATTGTTAAGGTATCTACAAGAGTGGCCGTACATTATTCTGTATTCTGCCATACAAATTTTATAAAATTTTATTTTATTTTATTTTATTTTATTTCGTTTTACAGAGTACAAACAGTCAAATTCATATAATATATACAAAAAATGAATTACCAGCATATAGACCAGTGAAGACTCCAGAGATTACCAAATATTAATCATTTTTATAACTAGGTAAGAATTAAATCATCAATGAATAAATTAGTAAATAACTTATGAAATAAATCAAGCAATAAATAAATTAATGAACAAATACTCAATTAAACAAATAACAATAGAAATTAAATTAAGTGATGTAATAAATAAATAAGACAACCAATAAATAAATCAATGAACAAACACTGAATTAAACAAATAACAATAGAAATGAAAATAAGTGAAGTAATAAATAAACCAAATAAATAAATAAACCAATAAATAAATTAATGAACAAATACTCGATTAAACAAATAACAATAAAAATGAAATTAAGTGAAGTAATCATGAAACGAACACTATACGTGATTAGGGATCGGATGATTCCAATAAACTACACACACCTCTCCTAAACTCTCCCTTATTCAATAGAAATATGTCCAGGCCACCGAATAACGTGTTATACATCGAACAACTGCGCTGCATAAACGAATTACGAGCATAGTTAGTGGTGCAGTGGGGCAACCTAAACAAGTGATTAATGCGAGTGACGCGCTGCGGTTAGTTGAAGGGTACCTGCTCGAGCAAATTCGCAGAATTAACATCTCCATTTACGATCTTAAACAAATAAACCATATCAGTCTCCGTTCTTCTATTCACAAGTGTGGTAATTCCATAGTGTCGAGCAGCAAGCTTATAAGTTTCAAAATTTTGGCTCGTCAGAAAATCCAGATATCTTACGAATCTCCTCTGCAATCCCTCAATTCTATTTTTATATATGCAATATTGGGGATTCTATACGACCGACGCAAACTCCAACTGACTTCTTACCAATGAATAATAAGGTCAACACTAAAGTAGTCTTTTAACAATTTTTTTTTGAAAACGAGTGAGTTGTGGCCAACATTCCCCATTTAGTAGGTATATTTTTTTTATTCTTGATAGGTTGAAATTCCCAAATGCATTTTTATGAAAAACATTTCTATAAAATTCCTAAATAACACAAGTTTCCTTGGGGACAAAAGTTTTCACAATACACCGTACACACAAAAACTCATATTATTCACTCTCTTCATGATACCTGTTGAGAAATTGATGGAAAAAAATACGCTTAAAAATTGTGAAATCATGACTTTCCACTATTCCATAGAAGTGGAGAGTAAAAACAGAGAAGTACTAAAGAGAAGTTTTTTACACTAGATGTATTAATTTTGTATTTTTTACGTCTAAATAAATGTTACTACTACTAGAAAACAATCGGGTTGTGGCCAACGCTAAACTCTCCACACCATAGTAAGTGTTCATTTATTCTTGTTGAAAGGTTGACAATCTCTAAATGCATTTTTATGAAGAACATTTATATTAAATTCTTAAACAAATATAAAACAATCCCAGATGACAAAAATTTTCACAATACACCATACACACAAAAACATTGTCACGAAACTCAAAGTATGCACTTTCTAAATGATACCCGCCTCTGGTCGCTAACACGACTCCATTCTTTCTCTATTGGCACTATTCGCTAATGATGAATCTTGCAATTTTTTAATTGATTATTTTATTTATTTATTTTTATTTATTTGGCTTTTCAACAGACTACACATGAATAAGTGACAATTTTATTTATTTATTTATTTTTTAAATGGCACTTGTAACCTCAAATGGAGGAACATTGGCCAGAGTCAAGTTTTTTACAAAATCGTGCAACAAACGTAATACAGGGATAATTCCAATTAAAATAAAACGCAAATTATACAAAAAACATTGTTATATAAATTCAACAAATACCTTAAAACGAAAAAAATGAAAACGCAAATTATACAAAATACATGGTTATATAAATTCAATTATACAAAAAACATGGTTATATAAATTCAATAAGTACCACTTAAAACGAAAAAAAAAATGAAAAAACGCAAATTATAAAAAATACTAGATATATAAATTCAATTAAGTATACAAAAAACATGGTTATATTAATTCTACAAGTACCTTCCTAAAACGAAATTAAAAAAAAATGAAAAAACAAAATTGAAGAAAAAAAATGATTGGTCACAGGAAGGAAGAAAGGGAAAACGGAAGGGGAAGGGGTAAACGGGACAAGAAGAATCAATCTACTTTATATGTAGTGAAATAATAAAAAAAAAATCAATCAGGTTTATTGGTCGTAAGGAATTACTATTTTTTGTAATGACAGAGTTCGATTGAGTTTACGAATAATTGTATAAAAAACACGTAATAATCTAACATTGTTTACTACAATTAAGGATTGAATATTTTGAAGTATGTTTTATTTGTGATGACTTAAGTTCTAGTTGAGATTTGGATACAAACAGATAACGGATAAATAAGTGCAGTTTTTGTGAAATGGAAAGCATACAAGATAAATACAGACAATGGGAAAATACTTGTAGTTAGTGCGAACTGAATACATAGAGATAATGGGTAAATACTTATTGTTAGTATAATGGGGAAAATAAAAGGTCCATTGCAATCTGTCAAGTTGAATTTGTATTTGGTACGTACTCCGGTACGTACACACCTCAACAGGTAAGGCGGGCTCTTAGTCGCAGGTCCCAGAACGGTGCCACATTGATGTTCGTCGTTTCCCTTACGATGTAGGGGTGGTATATCGCGGCGTCCGCAGGTGAAGTTCGCGCCTGCGCCCCACCGTCACCCTCCCAGTGGGTGGGATCCAGAGTATATAAAGGGGGATGAAGACGCGCGCACCTACATTTCGACGCCAGCCGGGGTGACGTCGGGACGTACGCTACAAGCCCGGAGGTTTAACCGTCGGTGGTGTCGAGCGCCGTACTTTCGCCGCAACAGGTAGGATCAATTTTACTTTCATTTTACTATCATCACTCACTACGAATTGCACGCTCACCATCTCCGCGCAGCGTTTACGAATTCCCATTCAATTTTTAAATTATAACGCATTTGTTTTTTTTTATAAGAAAATAATAAATTTTATTGAGACTTTATACAATGATCGCTAGGTATATTATAAAGTGGCGGGTTTTCCCGTTTAGACAATGTAATAATAATACCATTTCCTGGAAGTTCTTTTGTATTAAATAATAATGTATATCTCTAGGGAATTAAAAGTAGACCACTCAACTAAACTGTTGTAGAACTGTACCAATAGGTATAGGAGAGTACTTTTAATTAATGATTAATTTGTACTTCTTGATGTGTTTCACTTTATAAGTATTTCTGAACACCAATCAATTAATTATATATTTATACGAAAAGGTAAACCTTTGACGAAAACTTGTTTATCCATTGAAGATGATGACTGGCGTTGGTATTATATTTATGATGTCGTTCACTTGTACGCGTGAAATTTGATGGATATCTGTGTTTATGAATTTTAAATGAAATAATTAAATTTCAAAATTTGCGCATGATCATGACGAAACGCATGCGCATGCATTGCGTTTCGCGCATTTACTATGTGAAAAATTTCAACATAATTCTATTTTATAAATTGATTATGAGGCACAGAGGATATTTAACCGTTTTCCTGAAAACCGAACTCTCTTACGAATTTTGGCTATATCCGTACCATATCTTTTAATAGAATGGTAACAAAACCGTTTTTCGATTTTACTACAGTGTTTTTATTGATGGACCAACTTATCAAGATAGTTGATGATTATTTTCGATTATGTTCGAAAGGCTTGAGAATGTACCAAAATTATCAAAATTATCCATTGCTTTATTTATTTATAAAATAGGACATACATAATTCGTATTTCGTTAAATTAAAATATTTCTGACTTATTCACAAAGGCGTGAGATTTAACCAAAATTATCAAAATCATGCGTTGATCAATTTATTTATAAAATAGGACATACATGATTCGTATTTTATTAAAATATTTCTGGCTTATTTGCATTCCCAACTATACTTGGTTCAGATAATATTTGCCGATTATTAAATCTATGTGACATTTAAATGCATTTAATATTAATTGTTTTACAGTACATTTGTTTATAAAATCATGATATTGATGTATTTTTATTACGATTATGTTTGGTTCGGTCAGGAATCAAAACGGTGAATGAGTTGTGAAGTCGTCAAATTACCACTCAGCCACGATATTTTTTTTTAATTTACAAATAAATTGAAGTTTTGTTCTTATTTGAATTATAAAAACTATATGTTTCCAAGCATTATGTTTTAGCTAAACATATGTCCTTACATCTATGTGTCTGATGTTTTGTGTATGTAATCTATGAGTATGTTTTATATTATGTAGGTATATTATGTTCTTTTTTATACATCATTCATTCTCTTTTAAATTTAGATGTGCACTGCACTCTCTTTAACACATATGTGTGCATTTGCCGTTTTAAGTATTTTATTAAAAGTTTATATGTATATGTTTTTTTTTATTTCATTCACTCTCTTTTAATTTTAGGTGTGCACTCTCTTTAACACATATGTGAGCACATGCCATTTTAAGTATTTTATTTAATATTAATAACATAAAAAATATTATTAGTATATTTTATTTTATTTTTATTTTTATTTTTTATTTTTTCAAATTGAAGCTAACAATGTACAAAGAATAGTAAATATGTATAAAAATATCAAATATAACAATTATCATCTCCTTACATCAATTATTAGCTTACAATACTATCATAATTTATTACAAAATACAGTCATATATTCAAGATACAAAATCATATGTGTGTGTGAGGGTGTGTATGTGTGTGTGTGTGTGTGTCTCTGTGTGTGTGTGTGTGTGTGTGTGTAAGTGTGTGTGTGTAAGTGTATATGTGTATGTGCATGCGTGTTGTGCGTAAGTGATAATCTTATGAAATTCTTGTTTTTAATTTTTAAGCGAGATTATGTTTTGTATCACTGAATAGGTCTAGTATACCCACATAAAGGCAATGATTGTGGTATTTTTGAGTAAAATGTTGTTTTATTATGTTTATATTTATTGCATATTGAGTGTTTAAGAAATCTTAAACAAAAAATATTTATTTCAATTCATAGATTTAAGACTACAGATAAACTTTATTATTTTTATTGAATATATTTATGAAGAGTAAATGTGTATAAAATAATGTCTTATATAAAACTACTAGAAATCATATCAAGGCAAAATAACAACTTAAACAGTTCAGCAATGAGGTTCACCACTAATTCTCTAAAGTTTAAGTGAGACGAGACTAGTGTGGGGGGATGCGCGAGTGTTTTTACGATTATTTTTGTAAATTTATGCACACTTGCATACTTTTCGCCGGTTACCCCCCATTTTGAGATATGGTTTGAATGAAAGAATGAAATAAAAATATGATAATTTACACTGAAAATTATATAATTTTAATTTCTACATGAAAAAATCATTTTTAAATTTTAAATGCTCGAAAGTTAAATATCACGTCAATTTAGAACAAATTATAGTTATTTTCGGCGTTATGCTTATAGTTTATTAGCTTATCATCCCGATTGTAGCACAAAGTAATTGATAATTCTTATATAAGTAAAACCAGTCGTCTTTATAACTGGAATGTAAAAAAAAGATTTTACTTGATGGGCAACAGTAGTTTAATTATTTATGTCATTGTTAAATATTGTGAGTCAACATAAATAAATAAATAAACAAATAAATCAATTAATACATAAATAAACAAATAAATCAATAAATACATAAATAAAAAAAATAAAAAAAAACAAAAAAATTAATAAATAAATAAATAAATAAACAAATAAATAAATAAATAAATAAATAAATAAATAAATAAATAAATAAATAAATAAATTAATAAATAAATAAATAAATAAATAAATAAATGAATGAATAAATAAATAAATAAATAAATAAATAAAAACATTAGCAATAAATAAACAATTAAATAAAAAAATAAATATTATTATTTATTCAAAAAATATATTTGATTAGAAAGATCACTAAAATCTATCAATTTTTATATAAGTATTGATATTTGAAATAAATACGTTATTTTCAACAAATTTAAACAAAAACTACGTTAGAAATTGTGAAATAATGACTCAATTATTTCTAAGATAGTAGTGGAGATTAAAAAATATCGTAAAAAAAATACATTGATATTATTAACACTTCTGGCAATTGGAGTGGTAACATCCATGTAACGCCAATGTCTCTTTACATTTGTTGATTGTTATATATTTAATATAATTTTTTTGAAACCAATTCCACTTAATAGGTTCATTTACACTAAAGAACCGGGTTCAGAAAGCTACTTTATTAACTCAACGAAATATTGTTGAGTAATTTGTTATATGTGATTCGGACAACCTCAATGTAAGAAAATATATCATTGAAAGCCTAAAAGGTATTCTACAAAGTTATTGTGAAACACACCTATCGAATTCTGGCTAACCATTTGAAAGTGAGTGGGTTGTGGCTAACATTACATCCTCCCTCACAACGCAACATTAATATGAGTTATGTTATGTGTGGTCTTGAAAAAATATATTATCTTTATCAAAATTAATTATATTTCTATAATATATATATTTTTTGTTTTTTGAAATAATTATTGAAAGACATAAACAAACAATTACACATTAAAATCTTCTCAAAATAAATTATTCAATTTTTTTTATGGCTATTAAGTTTCTGAACCAGAAAAAAATACAATGGTAGTACAAATTTTAAAGTTGAAATTTTTCACAACGCTTATACTTAATAATTGTTAAATTTATTATGGGATTTGACAAAGAACTGTATTACAAAACTATCTTTCTTTACGAATTAATATTTCGTATTGTAAAAGGTAACAACAGCATTTACTAATGGGATAATACTGACGTATCAAGAACACACGGTTGAAATGTTACCTTTGTGTCACGCTGTAAAATAGATGAAAAACCTACCATTGATCGTTGTATCGCACTGAGAGAATTTTCATTTTTTGTACCTTACAATAAATGTACCGAACATTTCACGATGTTGATCTCTTTGAACCGTTTACACAAACAAACATTTGTATTTGAAAATCGAAGTATGTAATTTAAAGTTATTTGTGCATACACGCATATACGGTTATTGATTCTCTCACGTCATATATCTATCTATATTATCGATTTGTAATTAAAAAAAAAGTTTTTCTAATGCTGCGTTATAAATATTGCAACAAAAGGATTACAGAATAATTGTAATTCATTGTAGCAAAATAAAATGCAGTGATTTTGTAAAATGGAAATTCCAACTGTCAATTCGTTCATGAGAATTCAATTCTCTGAATGAATCGACAGTATTAAGCCAAGATGCGTGTACAAAGGAACATTTTGTATGGCGTAGTGGACTTTTTGCATGCTAAAAACACCAAATTAGAGGCTTCGCAGCATATATGCTACCGTACATGGATTTACTCAGAATTTGGAGTAGAACATTTTATGAGAGTGTTGTGTCTGTGTGTCTGTCCCCCCCTTATAACTTTTAATCCGCTGGATTCACAAAGCCTCTAAGATTTTCAGAATATATAAACAGTTATAGGCCTACAAAACTTTTATACTCAGAATGGTGAATTTTTGTTTCAGTCAGGGATAATCAACTTTTGAATTTTTGGTTTATTTTTCCATATATCTCAGAAACCATAAAAGCTAGAATGCTGAAAATTGGTACAAACATAGACAAATACAAAATCTCAAATTTATTTTTTCAAAAAAAATCCAGAGATTCTCAAACATTTTTTATTAAGAAAAATATATTTTTTCGCTATCGACAGTTGGGTCTCATGTGTTACAAGCAACTAGTTTAGCTATATAGATACCTACTGATCGTATCAAATGATATGACTTTGAGGGGCCCCTTTACGATCATTCAATTCTACGGAACCCTCAATACATTTATGGATAAATAATTTCAATTTAATCATAATTATATTTCTTTAATATGCATAAACATATTTCATAATGTGGCATACTTATTGCACGTAGGCAATTTCTACCAGGTAAACACACTGGTGGCAAGTATTATAAATACTTAAAACTATATGAAATAATAATAATATACTAGTTGCATGTAACACATGAGATCCAACTGTCGATAGCGATAGTATGTATAGTTGAAGAATAAGTACCAAACTATAATCCCATAAACACAAATTATTTAATATTTTAAGATATTTGATTTTCTATACAACACTTGTACCTATGTATGTATGTCAAGATAGGATAGTATGGAGGTCAGTCCTTTGATCCTACGCAGAATATGAAAACAGCATGATGGTATGTATGTATGTATGGAGATTAGTATCAAATAATTAGGTTTTCTTAGATATTGTGTGTAGGCGATTGCCATACATATTGTATGAAGAAATGTTGTCACTAAATTCAATTTTTATAAAAATTGTTAAAAAAAAGTTTGAGATGTGCTAATTCATCTTTTATATTTATTATAGAAAATTAAATTATCTAGTTGGGGTGTTTCGGATTTTTTAGATATTTTTAAAATATTTGGAAATAAAGGCAGTTAAACTCATAAATTTATCATAAAAAAAATATTTTGCTTAATAAAAAATGTTTGAGAAACCCTGGAATTTTTTTGAAAAAATTAATTTGAGATTTTATATTTTTCTATGTTTATACCAATTTTCAGCATTCTAGCTTTTATGGTTTCTGAGATATATGGAAAAAACTGAAACAAAAATTCAAAATTATGAGTATAAAAGTTTTGTAGGCCTATAACTGTTTATATATTCTGAAATTTTGGGCTCTGTTAATTGAGCGGATCAAAAGTTATAAGGGACGGACGGACACACACACACACAGACACACAGACACACGAAATGTTCTACTCCGAATTTTGAGTAAATCCGTGTATGGAACATATATGCTGCGAAGCCTCTAAGTTGGTGTTTTTTGACTTCAAAGTTGGAAAAGCCGTGAAAAAAGTAGACCTCTGCATACAATTCTCGCGTATCCTGGCTTGAAACATTGTCGATATGTTAAGAGAACAAAGTTCTCCTGAACAAATCGACAGTTGGAAAATACAAGATTTAATACAAAAGAAAAATAATTTAAAAAATAATAATGACATACTAAGTATAGAAAAAATGGAAGTGTCAAAGTATCGCAAGGTATAAATGATAAAGATGGAAAATTATTATGGATGAAGATGGCATAAAAGAACGATGGAAAGAATACTTCAAGGAGCTGTATGATTGCGGTTTGAGTGGTGGCATGAATCAGAGAGCATGGCAAGTATACGAAGATGAAAAAGATGAAATTACGAAAGACGAAGTGTTTGAAGCAGTTAAACACGCGAAAGCGGGAAAAGCTGCTGGGTATAACAGTGTATCAGCTGAACTTATAAAGTATGGCGGCGATCAGATGTTGGAGTGGTGTCACTCTCTTTTCAACAAATGTTGGAAGCAGGACGCACTCCTTCAGACTGGAGAAATGCAGTCGTGGTCCCCTTGTACAAAGGTAAAGGATCGAGCTTGACTGCAAAACCTATAGAGCCATAAGTTTGCTAAGCTCAGTTGGTAAGATGTATGCAAGAATTTTGGATCAAAGAGTACGAAAGGTTACAGAAAGCAAGTTATGGGATGTCCAAGGAGCGTTTGTGGGCGGCAGAGGATGTATAGACCAAATTTTTTCTCTGCGTATGGTTACAGAAAAGGTCCTGGATAAAAACCAGAAGCTTTTTTGTGCTCTTATAGACCTTGAAAAGGCCTATGATAAAGTCAACAGAGAAAAACTATGGGATATATTGTCAGTGTACGGAGTGAAGAGCAAGCTGATACGCGCAATCGCGTCATTGTATGAGAATAGCGAGGCATGTGTTCGTGTCAAAGGTAATGGTCTTAGAAAAGTGTGAAAGCAGAACATCGTGTCAAATAAAAGTAGAGAATGAATGGCTTCAACAAGTCGACGAATATGTTTATCTGGGAAGCATGTTCCAACGGAATGGACGGCCTGATAAGGATATTGAAATAAGAGTTATGGCAGGAAACAGAGTGAATAAAGCACTTAAACCATGAATGATCGTAACGTATCAAAGGAAGCTAAAGTTGCCATTCATAACGCAATTGTAGTGCCAACCTTGATGTATGCAAGGGAAACCTGGACATGGCAGAAGTCGCATGAAAGTAGAATAAATGCAGTGGAAATGAGATCGTTAAGAAGAATTTGTAATAAAACGATGTATGATAGAGTTAGAAATGAGGTCACTAGGAAAGAATGTAAGATGAAGAAAGATGTAGTAACTAGAATGAAAGTTAACACACTTAGATGGTTTGGTCACGTGGAAAGAATGAATGAAGAACGCTTGACGAAAAAAATATATAAGGCTGACAGGAATGAAAAAAGAGGTCGGGGGCGCCCAAGAAAAGGATGGCACGACCATGTGAACGATATTCTGAAAGAAGGAAATGTTAGAAGTCTGAACAATAGAAGAACATGCATGAGACGTAGCATGAATGTTGACGAGGCGGTGAATGTATGTCAAGATAGAATAGTGTGGCGTTCTGTTCTCTCTGCCTACCCCGCGAGGGAAATGGCGTGATGGTATGTATGTATGTATCTGCATATAAATAAAGTAGACCTGGTAAGATTGTCGTTCTGGATTTGCGAATGTTTGTGCACGACTATATTCATGTCAGTCTGCCCAAGGCTGCCTGTTCTTACATTCGTTTGAAATCTTTCTATGTGGAAATCGGCAATTTTACAGTAGAGTAAAAAACTTACAATATTACATTTTTATAATATTACATTTGAAACGGTACAAAAACACAAAGCCTCACAAGCTGATATGTTTTTTTTTATTATTTTCAAAAGAAAGTGTGTTTAAATGTTATATAATAAGAATTAAAGAATGCTTTTATGCTTTACTCGCCGAGTCGCCAAAATTGATTTATGTGAATTTACCCTGAAGATGACAAAAATACCAACATTCTGATATATGCGTCCCTATCGTAATTAGACCTCAAATGGCACGAAGTAATAAAATCCGACACAGGGAGAGTGAGCAATTCACGTTGAACAAATGGTCCCTTTTGCATTGTGGGTCAGATTTGCTTTCCTCGCGTTGTTCCACCATTCTTTCAGCTGTCAAATATTCGAAAGTTACCTACTTTATATTTTTATCGTAATTAATATGTATTGATTTAGTTTATTTTCCAATATTTAATAACTCTTTATATTTTATTTTCTTTCAGAATCAAATTTTAGCCTATAAAGTTAAAAAAAATGTAAGTTGAAATTTCAATTCTCGATGAATTTAGGTAAAAACAACATTCACATATGGAAAGAACATAGGTATTTGTTTAAAGATATTTTCATAAATGAGTTGGTGATTATTGTATTTCGGTGTACAGGTTATGTCATTTTTCTAGGAGTGCAGAAGGAATGGCACATGAAAATAACATGTTGCGAATGGTTGCACTTAGGGCAAACGAATCTAAAGAACAGCAAGAAATGAGATGTGAAGCCAGTAGATTACAAATGACGGCGTATAGGGTATTACAATTTCTGCAGCAAGAAAGAGGAAGTACAGATTTTCAGTCTTCAAGTAATTGGATAGAGGTAGGGAGTCGTGACAATTTAATGATAATAGATCAGATGAATATGCAAGACGTTGAAGTAATAGAAATTACTGCACTTGAATGCGCCATCTTAGCAGCATTAAAAGTATAAAACAGCCTCTAAGTCTTCAAGTCGTAAGGCCCCTGAATCAAATTGAAAACGCTTAACAATATCGCCAAACGCTATTTTTTTTGTATGTAAAATAACAGATGTGGCATTGAAACATGAATCATGGAGACAAAAGGAAAATTCTGCTTTTTCCTATAGTTGCAATATAGATATTAACCTATAGTTGCAATTTATTTCTGAGCCAGTATCAACTTTTGGTAGAATGTCTATAATTTGTACATATTGTGGTGATTTGAAATGGAAGGGAGAAAACCCAGGAATGTGTTGTAACAATGGAATAGTACACATACCTGCAATAGATATCCTCCAGAGCCTCTTTATACATTATTAACAGGTAATTCTATAAATGCATGCCATTATAGAATTAAGTATTTTAAAAGTCATGTTAGAAGATATAATAGGACGATGTATGAGAGGGTCAGAAATGAGGACATAAGGAAAGAATGTAAGATAAAGAAAGATGTCATTAATAGAATTTAAGTGAACATTGAGATGGTTTAGACACATTGGCAGAATGAATGAGGAACGCCTGACGAAGAAAATATACTTTGCGACAGGAATCGAATGAGAGGTCGGGGCCGCCCAAGTAAGGGATGGCATATCCATGGGAACGCTATTTTGAAAGGCGGAGATGACAGAAGCATGAACAACAAATGAATATGTATAGGACAATGTATGAATGTCGACGAGGCGATGAATGTGTGTCAAGATAGAAATAAGTAGCGTTTGGTTCTCTCTGCCTACCCCGCGAGGGACATGGCATGATGGTATGTATGTAATGCTTGCTTTCAAATGAAATTTTTAGGAACCACTAAAGAATTATGAGTTATTATTATGAGTGATAGAGTTAGATGTGTTACAAAGGAGGATCGAATTAGAAATGAATACGTCCGAGGTAGTTTTGGAGTCGCCTCTATTCCGGAGAAACTAAAGGCCAGACACCGATGGTACGGACACATTACCAGACGAAATGAGGATCATATAGTTAAACTCACATAGGATATACGCACTCAGTCCAGAAATAGAGGCACTCAGTCCAGAAATACGGTCTCCGTAGGCAAGAAAGGAAAGGTCGTACCAGAAGGGCCGCTCCAGATGAACTGGGAAGAGGCAAGGAAGAAGAAATCTATATTTTCAAAACATTTCTGTATGTTTCATTTAATTAACAAATTATTTTACTTTCAAATTTATGAAGATAAATTTAAGAAAATAAAATTAAATAATTGCCAACAATCAATTAATTTATTCACATAAAAATATCATCATCATTATTCTTAGCGTCACAACTCTTGATGGGTCCTATCTGTGTCCAAGAATCTTCTCCATACTGTTCTATCGTTGGCTGCCACCTTCCAGTTCTGCTGCCCCATGGCTCATGACTATGCTGATGTCCTGGTAAAGATCATAAAGCTCGGTGATATATATCTTTTATGCCATGTTTGACAGTCGTTAATAGGTACATAGGTATATTCTGCATAAGATTTTTCTTTCAAAGGCATCCACTCTGTTTTCATCGTGTTTTGTTAATATCCAGGTAGGTATATAAAAATATATTACTATCAAATTCAACAAAACTTATTAACGTGGTAAGTTTTCTCCATATCTTTAACAATGTATATCTTTGTCAAAAACTTAATTGAAAAAACTTGAATCGAACTATAAAAACTATATAACCATATTGAATCGAACACCACATTTTCCTATGACATATACGCATTGTCGTCTCGATACTCGACATACATACATCACCTAATAATAATAATAATTAAAGACTTTTATAGTATTAAAAATACAAAATATATAAAGGGAAAGAACACGGGAATCTCTTCGGTGACGGATCTTTAACCAGTTCAGTCGTTGCCTGCTCTCGGATACGTGGTCGAACTTCCTGAGTCCAAACACGTATCGAATGCAGACATTTTGTAACCGTTCGAGTTTGTTAAGTTGATCTTCAGTTGAATCTCAGCGTAGGCAACGTCAGCGTAGTCAAGTAATGGTAGCATGTGTTGTTGAGTTACGCGACATCCTACGTAGGCGATTCAAAGCGAATGCGAAGCAATCCGAACGGATACATGCGAATTCAAAGCGATGCGGTGCGACGCTGCGGCTCTGTCCTACGGGCACGCGAATCGTGCTTCTGACATTATACTTTACCAAAAAAAACTATGGCACCGCTTCCAATTCGCGCGAAAATATCAAACCAATTGATCGCGTTCGCTTCGCATCGTGCCATGTCACACCGTACCCTACTCGCGGTCGGTAACGCAGGACACTTCAATAGTTACCGACTGATTGTTATTTTCGCGCCGCTTCGCGTTCGCCTTGAATCGCCTACGTAAGACGTCGCGTTAGAGTGATTTTAGTCTTAACTGGTAAATAATTTTTAAGTCGGCCTCATACGTTCTCATTTGTTATTCAACAGACATACGACAAAGTTTAAGTATTAAATTGAGAATAAAATTATTATATTTATTTGTTTATAAATTTTTGGAAGACTAATAGCATATATACTACATCTAATATAAAATTTTTTGTTTATAAATTTTTGGAAGACTAATAGCATATATATTACATCTAATATAAAAATTTAACAGCCAATTAGAAGTCTCAGCTGATTGGCTATACTGTCAGTTGCAAGTTGAAAAATATAACATAATAATATAATATGTTTCTGTAACAGATAAAGTTTCATCGTGAAACGGAGGTAAACATAAACAAGAAAAAAAAATTATCACCGAAGAGAACATACATGATTATATATTTTAGTGGTTACAGTTGGCAAAATAAATTATAGTATTAAAAAAATTGCACTTAGAATACATCTCGCTACTGTAATGCTAATCTGAAATACATCAAATTCTGGTGAATTAAATATAAAATGTCCATAACCAAACTATAGTACCGCTTTAATGTCTGCAGTTAAAATAAGAGTCTGCGAATGCTTGCTAAATTAACTGAAAAGGCGAATATCCTTATTTAAGCATAAAAAATTATACAATCTAAATACACATAACACACAATAGTAAGTGTAAATATTTAAGTAATATCATTTAGTTTAGATTTAGACTACATGTTGAGTTTGCAAACATAATTTATCGGTCATTTGTCAAACGTCAAGTCAAATGTCAACCACGGTGTTGCCAGGATTTAAAGTACTAATTATTATTGGAGAGTTGCATGAAAAAATATTAATATTTATTACATGCTTATTTACAAGGAGTTTAAAATATCAATCTTTCTAAAGTTAAACAATTTATTATTTTGTAAATTAATATTTTATAAGAATAACGTTTTTGTGCGGAGGCGACAAACACAGCAGCGAAAAATAAAGCTTGCTCCGTGTCATGGTTTGTGAAACGCAAATTAAGAAACTAAAAGAGAAGTTTCGTTTGACTTCAATAGGGTTTGCAACCTTTTTAACCACTTTGCGGATTATAGGCGTTTGATTTAGTTGAAACTCAGCAATCTTCGTATTGCCTGTATAATTAAAAATGGTCCCTCAGTGTCTCCCGTCCCTTCGGTGCCTCCCGTCCTTTTAATGTCTCCTGTCCCTCAGTGCCACCCGTCTCTTCAGTGTCTCCCGTCCCTTCAGGTCCTTCTGTACCTCCCGTTCCGTCAATGCCTCTTCATTTCCTCCCGAATCTTTCATCCCTTCAGACATTTTAGTAACTTCAGACCCCTCAGTACCTTCAGATCGTTCAGTACCTTCAGACCGTTCAGTACCTTCAGATCCCTCAGTGCCATGGACCGCCGGAGGCGGTCATTTACCGCGCAGCGGTAAAAGCCGGCTGCAAGCCCTAGCTTAGAAGCTGAGCGAAGCGAAGCTTCTCAGCTAGTGTATAATAATGACATAGTAAAAAAAATACTTGTATTTGAAAGAAAAAAAGTGTGTTTAAATTTATATAAGTAATTTCACCTTTAAATATTCGATTTAAAAACACATTTAAAATGTTTTTTTAAAAACGATGTCTGCGGCTGAGATTATAAAAAAACGTATTTAGTTAATAATTAAGGCCAAATTTCATTTGTATATTTATAGTTTTATATATTTAACGAATGATTTTTAAAGTTACTAAAATTTGGGATAGCAACGTTACCCAAATATGTATTTTTTTGTTTTATCTAGTAATAAAAACTGGATTATTAAATTCGGAAAATCATTTAACTTTTCAGTGCCTTTAAAAATACATAAAGATTATTTTGAAAGCGTTTTTTTATAATATTTATATAAAAGACGTTCATGTATTAAACGATGCGTGTTTATGTTAAATAAAACTGTACCCAGAATTAGTCCCAAGTATCTCCAGGCATAAATAACTAATGTGAATACTTAACATTTGGTTAGCAGAGAAAAATATAAAAAGTACTTACCTTTAAAATAAAAAGACATTAATGGAAAGTTTTATGTGATCAATTATGTACCAAGTCACTCAGGTAAAATATGGAAATGTAATAAAATTAATAGTTTTGTTCATGTTTAAATTAGTGATGAGCAAAAGTCTTGTAGTCATGGTCTTGATCTTGAGAGACTTCCAAGACCAAGACCGCATGTGTATCTGCAACACCAAGACCTAGACTAGGATTTGCACCCCTTAGTCTTGCAAAAAATTCTTTTTGATCTTATCACAAAAATTGAATCCGGAAACATCGCACTATTATCGGTTTTAGACATGCGTGCTGCTTTTGACACCGTAGATCATGACATTCTTCTTTTTATCTTGGAACATGAATATGGAATTTGTGGGAATATGTTAAAATGGATGAGATCATATTTATCAGAAAGACGACAATCGGTCTTATTGCAAAATAAATAATCTTCTTCAAATTTGGGGTACCATAGCGGTCAGTTTTAGGGTTTATTAGTTTTCATTTTGTATATTATTAAAAAGCTCGGTGATATTACAGAAAATGAAGGTTTTGATTTATTAATTATCGATGAAGTTTTTATTTGGTAGAATTCCATTATATGTTATATCTATAATAAAAAGTAAAGACTTTTTGATTCTACATTAATTTAATTGAGCGCGATAGGCCTATTTCGCCTTGTTAGACTCATCTTTTCCGCAAGTCGTATCCAGATTGTCCTTCATCCGTTCAATAATATTATGTGTACTAAATATTATGCCAGTTTACTTTGAATCGACTATTTTTTATAATTAATTTCATCTGGATTATGTAACAAGATTAATTTGTGATTTCTAGGTATTTTTTTAATTTTTATATTTCACCATTTTCAATGTGTTAGCTATAGGACTAATTTTAACTTAATTTTAACTGATTGTATTTTTTTAAGTTTTATGTTTCACCATTTTCAATGTGTTAGCTATAGGACTAATTTTAAATTATTTTTTGCAAACTGAAAGCGCCCTTGAGGTGACCACGGTTGTCACTAAACGGCGCTTTATAAATTGTCCTTATTATTATTATTATTATTATTAGGGCATTAACTAGCTTATAAGCTAGTTAATGCCCTAACAAGGCGAAATAGGCCTATCGCGCTCAATTAAATTAATGTAGAATCAAAAAGTCTTTACTTTTTATTATAGATATAACGTTTTGATTTATATTATTATGCTGATGATCGCCTGAAAACAAGGATAGTCTTGTGAATGATATCGTTGGTTGCATTGGAAAAATTGCTGCCTGGATGTCTCTCTACAAGCTAAAATTAAACCCAACGAAAACAGAGTTTATGTGGGTAGTTTCACCGCGACGACAGCATCTCATTGAATACTCCGATTAACATCAATGGAGAAGAAATTACATCATCAAATACCTTCAAATTTCTAGGCGTCCATTTGGACAACAAACTATCGCAGAACTTGCAAATCTTTAAAACTGTTAGCTCTTGTTTATTTCATTTGAGGCAATTGAAAAGTATCCGTCTGAGTTTACCCAAAAACGAAGCTAAAACACTTATAAATGTATTTGTTGTCTCAAGGCTAGATTACTGTAATGATTTATATGCGGGTTTGCCTAAGTATCAGTTTGATAGATTACAAATTGTTTTCAACGCAGCTGCGAGGTTGATATATGGAGCCGACGAAAGATGTCACATAACACCTCTTTTTGACGAACTGCACTGGTTGAGATGTCCAGAACGAGTGGACCTAATGGTGTTTATTAAGGCTATGAACAGCTTGATTCCACACTACATTCAAGAGCTGTACCAAAAGAATGTTCCATCAGGAAGACAGCTTACATTGAGATCATCTGGATCACAGAGTACCAACTCTTTAAAAGAATCGGACAGAGTCAATAAGGCGGCTTACTTATCGCGGTTTTTAAAATGAAATAAATTGCGTGAAAAAGTTGCATACGTGGAGCTCAGAGCATTGACACCTTTGGTAGACTTGTTTCGTAGAGCCAACAAATAAGCTACAGTGCCCTTGGAGTGATCTTGTATCACTAAACGGCGATTTATAAATTTTATTTATTATTATTTTTTTTATAAAAGTTGCAAGGCTTTACAAGACCATGACCACCCCGCATGTATTTCTTCTTCTTGCGTATTTCCGCCTTCTTCGTTGCTAGTTTTAATTAAGTCTTTTTCTCTACAGAATTATTAAATAATAAAGTTGTGATAAACAAACAAAAATAATACTTACAGATATTTATTTAAAAAAAAATCAATATGTCCTTGTCAAACAAATACGTATGCATCTTCCTATATTCCCTAAAATCTATATATATAAAAATGGATTTACATATATTTGTATGTGTCCGATGAACTCCCAAACCAACCAGCCGATTGCGATGAAACTTTGGGAATTTGTTCAGCTCATTCAGGAGAAGGTTTATGAATTATAATTTATTTATTCGTTATCTCACAAAAAAAAATTGAAAAAAAAATAGTATTGAATTGATACTTAGTGGGTTTGTTCAGTAAAAATCCTATATACCCATATATAAAATGGTATATTATATAAAACTGGAATAATGTTAAAGGTTCAAGTAGAAATAAAAGTTTGAATAATTAAATACAATTTAAATGAATGAATGTATAGGGACGGAAGGGACTGTAGGGATGGAAGGGAAAAAATACGGAATTATAATTAGCGAATCTAGATAAGAATGTTAAGTGATAAAAAGGAAACATACCGATCAACCATTTTTATATATTTGGAGGTAAATAATTAAACAGACAGGACAACGTCTGCCGGGTTTTACTAGTTAAGTATAAATGTTTGTGCTACAGGTGATCGAAATCGGTCGAGGCAGGATTCGCACTCGCGACTACTGGATTACTATCCCAGTGCGCTAACCGCTTTGCCATCGACCCATCTAAATATGTACCATTTTAGTACATAATTATAGAGTAAGTAATAACATTTTGGTTTGATTGTTGATCAAACATTATTGATTGACAGATAAATTTTGTGTATGCAACTGCTCCGATATGATATTGCACGATACAATTTAAAAATAATATTGTTCATTTTGGACGTGGTTATCGCAAAATCCAACAACATTCAAAATCATTCGATGAAAAAAGGAAAAAAAAACTATATCGCTACGGAAAACTCAATTAATTGTATTTGGCATTCTCGTTAAATTGAAACCTTTCAATGTATTATGTCACTCACTGGTATAATCGTTAAGCCGTTGTATTGAAAACATTGAAACAATTCTAAATTAAAACACAAAATCAGCAATTTTTAATATCTATACCAATTGTTTTTAAACTACATACAATACATATTCTTGTAAGAAAAGAATAAATGGATTTTATCAGAGTCAAATCTTTTCAAATGATAAGTATCAGGATGTGTGAATTATTCTCAATCGTAACTAGATGGTTGCTCTTTTTTGAATTATTTTTGCTTTTTTAAAATAATTAACAGTTTAATTATTTCGAGTAAGTTTATATTATGTAAGCAAGCGAAAGCTACAAAACTAATATGAGTGGGATGACGCGCCAGCTTTACACTTGTTGAACATGCAGGTATCTGCATATAAATAATGTAGACTTCGTTATTAATAAAGTGTAGGAATTACGCACAGCTTACTAATAATACCTACCTACATATTCAACGATTCGCTGATAATTGACCGTACGCCCATTCAACAAATGGACAGTTTGCCGTGTGAAAAATTGACCGGGGGGGCAATTTACCGCGAGGACAAATAACTGCGGGGACAATTCACCGCGCGGACAATAGCCGGCGGAGATAATTCATAATGCGACTATTTTATCATATTATGGACAATTTACCGCCAAGAAAATATTTTAAGATAATTCGTACAAATATGAAAAACGTACATGCATCTCGATCACACGAGTCGCAATAATTATATATTACTTACCTTACCCGAATTAAGATTACACGCATAGTGACTTATTTAGATTAAAATCGCAAGCATTGTAAATAGAGTTTAACCAATGACTTTTAATTGTTATTTGCGCATGCGTATTTTAATCACACGTTGCTTTCTTGCTAGACGCCAGTGCGTTTAATGCGTTTTACTTGAATTTGAAAAGAAAAAGAAGTGACTGCTGAAAGATAAAATAATTTCAGCAAAACACGTTAAAAAGGTTGTCCGGTAGATTGTCCCCACGGTGAACATAGTCCACGCGGTGAATTATTTTCACGGTAAATTGCGGTAAATAAAAAAAAGTCCTAGGTACTGCCAGTTGTCCGCGGTCAATCGTTTACGGTCAATTGTCTGGACACGATATTCAACAAGTGTGAATATGAACATAGGTTGGTATATTTAATTCTATAACGCAGACTACAAGATGTATTAGAACGTAAAGGCCAAGAGAATAATACTTTCGTAGGGAAAAAAGGCTGAGAAGACAAAATAAATAGTGTCCAGTATAATACAAAAAAATCCACGTAGGTTGTAGATATAACTATTGGATAATAAATTGGTATCTATCGAAAAACGCCTACATATTTTCGCCTACATTTGCAATATCACCTCCCTCTTAAAGCTTATTAGCTTGTGTAGAGGGAGGATGTGTGTTACTAAATGACTAATTCAAAAATGCAAAAATAAATGACTAAAAAAAATTTTAAAAAAGAAGAAAAAAACATTAAGATTAAACCAGCATATACAAAAACATTAGGATTTAACCAGCATATATATCGCCTTCGTGGCTCAGTTGGTTAGGTATCTGACCGCTGATCCAAAGGTCCCGGGTTCGATTCCCCGTGGAGACACAGTTTTTAATTGTGTTTTCAGTCTGGATCTGTGAGACGATTAATATCGTAAGTCTCCAGAATGTGGCAACTTGTTATTGGGTGCGTGTTAAATAATTATTTGACATAGTACCTGTTAGTTGCCCGAGAAGCTACATAAAATAAAATAAAATAAAAATAAATAAAATAAAATATATAAAAAAAATAATGTATCAAACACAATATAACATACAATTATCACACATAATAATATATTTATTTTATTTACCTTTTATCACACCATATTTATAATGACAACAACAAGTAGATTACTGCTGCCCAACTAGGAAATACTGTTCTAGGGCTAGCAGTTTACAATTTTTATTGACAGTTATATGCAACTATGAACCATATTGCAATCATAGTGTAATGTATGTAAGAATTTGTGTGTATTTATGTGTGTGGGTGTGTATAAATAAATGTGTGTATATATGTATGTGTATATGTGTATATATGTATGTGTATATTTGTATATGTGTATTTTTGGTGCATTTTTTGTATTTGTATTATAATAGGTACATAAGCAATAGGATCATGCTGATAATCAGCTACTGGGGGGCTTGTCTTCCTGCAACATAGCTGAGTATGGTCCTTTTGAGTCAGAAAGGTTGTTTTTCTTTTCATTTTTTGTTTTATATCTATGTATTTGTATGTAAACTTCTTTTCGTCTAAATAAATATTTATTAATGTTTATTTATTTATTGGTTGGGATCCATTTCTCGCCTAATATATTACTAACTAACACATTACATAAAAAAATATATCAAAGTCAATTCCACAATAAACAATTCACAATCATCACCATCTTCTCAATACAGACGAAGTTTGAATTAATCATTTCCTGGTTCTCCTATAATTTTCCAACTTCGTCTCTATTGAGATTATAATTTTTCAAAAAAAAGAATATTCTAATGAATTAAATATTCCACTATTCCATAGCAATGGGGAGTAAAGAGACATCATGTAATATTTTGACCCAAAATATATGTACCTATGCTCTTACACCCTGTTTAGGTTTGTGTGAATTTTCATTTGATGTGTGATCGATATATTTATTTTTAGAAGCTACGATGTTGCCATCGTGTACTTAACTTCCCCTCAAATTAGGGTAAGAGTTATTAAAAATAATAAATAAAAATCTTTCGATAAAGGTGAAAACAAAAACATGGGAAAAATTATTCATATATAAATATATACTCTCTACTAAAATAACCGCATATCTATCTCATAAATTATGTAATAGACGATGCTCAGTAAGTGTTCATGTTTATAAAGATACCATTTTAAGTCTGTATAGCTGCCTCTATACAACTTATCATATTTTTGACGATCATTATTCTAACACAGTGTTTTGATACATTTTATTATTTTCGTCGAATAATGTTTCGCAAATATTATTATTTGTTCTCTCAGTAGCTCAAATTTATATTATTTTTTTGTTTTTTTTACTCACAAAAACGCAAACAAATTCAACAGATAAGTTTTTTATAGTTATAAGTGTATCTGACGAAGAAGATTTGATGAATAATATATGTATATTCTATAAAAATAGTGGGAATAGAGACGTCTAATGTACATATTAACGGGCGCACCCTTGACTTCATTACTCAGTCTATAGTCTTATTTTGATGTTTTGTCGATAGTTTTTAATAGTGTCTTCAGTCTGGATCGTGACAGTAAATATAATAATAATGTTATTTGTATAGCGCCGTTTAATAATTCGAGATCATACCAAGGGCGCTGATAGTCCCTATTTATTTATTTATTTATTTATTTATTTTTCACACCTTTATCACAAAGACTATTATGAAGATTACTGCTGCCCAACTAGGTAACCCTGTTCTAGGGCTAGCAGTTTACAATTTTACCAAGCCAAATATTTGACATTTTGGTTATACATAGTTACATAGAGCGGACACCAGACATCACAACACAGTAAATTACAATATTACATAATTACCAATATCTTAAACACAAAAGTATAAATTGATACAGTAAATTTTGATATGTTATTATTCTAATATTATTTCTACCATAATATGCACACCCGTTGTTGTCATTTATGTTATGTAGCAGTTTGACATTAAAATTTGCTCTGTGGTCTTCTCAACGTATATACTCAGTAACAATATTATTTGACTTGAGTCACAAATCAAATAAAAAACAAAATCAAGATTTCTTCTTTGAAATAAATCTAATAAAAAAAGAGAAATGTTTTAGAGTTTATTTGTCTTAAAATAAGATGCAATGTAAAGACAATCCTCGAACCAGCTTGTGTAGCGTGTAGTTATATTATTTAATATTATTTCTCAGAATTATTGTTGGATGTTTAATATTTGGGCAATTTCTGTCCTTCCGTAATTCCCTATATATTTTTTTATTCTTGTTTTAAATATGTGAAAACATATTATAGGATGCGCATAAAATTAATATTTTACATAGTCAATTATTTGCCTAAGTTTACTAGAAACTATTTAGCATTGTTTTTCATACAAGTGTGCAAACCGCAAACTATGTGAGTTGTATGGAATATTACCTCAGCTCTACTTACTTAGCTTAGCGTTTGGTCTACGACTGGCTTAAACCGCTTCGATTGGCTGGAAACAAATATAAAATAAAACAATTCTTACATTAAATTTGGCTTGCCTCTTTATCCCTTGCATATATATCCTTGTATATCCCTTGTATATCTTGCACACTTTGCCGTGGCATTGCTCTTAAATGAATTATGAAGTATTTGTGAACTTCTATATCAAGAAAAGTTTGACTCATCACTAAATGAAAGACATTAGAAGCTTAGATCAACAAATATTCACCAAAATGAAATATAGGTTTAGTCAACCCAAAATGCATACTGTACAGTGAACATGGCGAAATTCTTATTGTTGGAGCAAAAAACGTAGTGAATAGTATTAACAGGATTTAAAAGACTTAAAGATTATTGTGAACATAATCGAAAAACTCCTTGAGAGGATTATATAACTAAGCGGTACTTCATAAGTTAACGTTATAGTGTTTTTAGTAATATCAGAGGTGGTTATTTGTCGCTTGTTCGACATTATAATATAATACCAAGAGTGCAATCACTATTTTTCAATAGAAACATGATATTGAATACTTTTACATATTAATCATAATTCCAGTATTAAAAGAAATAATAATTTCAAAGCGTAGTTATCGTTCAGAATATTCTCGAAATCGAAGAAAATTTAAAAAATACTGCCAAAGATTTAAGCTTTCATTTACTGTCAAGTTATTGAATATGTATTCTTCTTCGAGGTAAAAATCTCTTAATTTTTACAGAGCATATTATTAAAACTAGTTGCATGTAACACATGAGATCCAACTGTCGATAGTGATAGTATGTATAGTTGAAGAATAAGTACCAAACTATAATCCCATAAACACAAATTATTTAATATTTTAAGATATTTGATTTTCTATACAACACTTGTACCTATATATGTATGTCAAGATAGGATAGTATGGAGGTCAGTCCTTTGATCCTACGCAGAATATGAAAACAGCATGATGGTATGTATGTATGTTTGGAGATTAGTATCAAATAATTAGGTTTTCTTAGATATTGTGTGTAGGCGATCGCCATACAAATTGTATGAAGAAATGTCGTCACTAAATTCAATTTTTATAAAAATTGTTAAAAAAAGTTTGAGATGTGCTAATACGTCTTTATATTTTTTATAGAAAATTAAATTATCTAGTTGGGGTGTTTCGGCTTTTTTCGATATTTTTAAAATATTTGGAAATATAGGCAGTTAAACTCATAAATTTATCATAAAAAAAATATTTTTCTAATTAAAAAATGTTTGAGAAACCCTGGAATTTTTTTGAAAATATTAATTTGAGATTTTGTATTTTTCTATGTTTATACCAATTTTCAGCGTTCTAACTTTTATGGTTTCTGAGATATATGGAAAAATAAAGTAAAAATTCAAAAGTTGATAACCCCTGACTGAAACAAAAATTCAAAATTCTGAGTAAAAAAGTTTTGTAGGCCTATAACTGTTTATATATTCTGTAATTTTGGGCTCTGTAAATTGAGCGGATCAAAAGTTATAAGGGGGGGGGGGACACACACACAGACACACACACAGACACACGAAATGTTCTACTCCGAATTCTGAGTAAATCCGTGTATGGAACATATATGCTGCGAAGCCTCTAAGTTGGTGTTTTTTGACTTCAAAGTTGGAAAAGCCGTGAAAAAAGTAGACCTCTCCATACAATTCTCGCGTATTCTGGCTTGATACATTGTCGATGTGTTAAGAGAACAAAGTTCTCCTGAACAAATCGACAGTTGGAAAATATATTCACTGAAAGAAAATTAACAAACATAATTTCCCATAATATGAGAGCATATGGAATGTTAAATACACATATCCCTAATTTAAGCATAAATGCTTGTGCTCTGGGCTGGAAACACTGGTTAGTTGGAAGGAATTGACATAGGGAAATAAACTCGCCACTTGCGCAGGGTGCAAGAAAGTGTTGAAAAACTTATATATTTAAAGTGTAAAGCAGACATAATAAAGCAGAGGACACAATTATAGAGGTTTTAGGATGTAATGAGGATACAAAATTTTTTATAATATTAAAATAGTTTTGTTTTAAGCACGAATGATTTATTTGACCGCTTTAAAAAATATCGACTGTTTCTTCCTGTGAACAAATGAGAAATCCTTATTTATCATAATTTTAACAAGTTAATGCAAATAATTGAATTTGTTTAAAATGTGTCACAACGTTTATTTTTGAAAATATCATCAGTGCCAGCTGACAAGGATGAATCCCTTTAATGTGTTATAAAAATTTACTCCTCGCTACTCCAAAGGGATAAACACAGTGGGATGTTATGAATCTGCAATTTTTAAGGCAATTTTTTTTTGAATTGCAGATTTTCAACTAGAATCATGCTGAGATTGTATTCTGAAAGTTTCATCACAATGTATCTGTGTCTGTTGTGTGCTGTGTACTACATATGTGCTAAGTATTATGTACGGCGTGTTTATCTAATACTCGCTTAGACCCAATTAGGTTTTGATCTGATCTGTGCTTCTCAATTTTTTTTAACAAATATTTGATAGTGACCCCAAGCTTAGGAATCTTAACATATGATATTTTTACTATCGAATTGCTAAAAATGCACATCACTTTCATAAAATAGTACTGGAGAATTATATAAGTGAAGTTTACACAATAAAAAAAATAAATTAAAAAGTAAATTAACAAACTCGTTTGTTGAAAAATTTCCACACAAACATTGAATACTTTGTTGAGTATAGCGTTGGCCACAACCCACTCGTTTTATTTTTTAATACGTATCTACGGCCAGAAGCCTTAAACGGTTATACATAAAACTAGCGGACCCGACAGACGTTGTCCTGCCCGAACTATTTGTGAATCAAAAAATATATGTAACATATTATATTTGAATCATACGGATGTTATTATTCGCTGAGAAAACTTATTTTTATTGTTCTATGAGTCGCTAAACACTTACAGATTTATTAGTGTTGTCAGATGGAAAAAAAAAACTAAACATTGCTCATTCGACATTAGCGCCACCTATTATAATTTATAGTAATAAAAAATCATGATTTTTTTTCCTTTTGCTATATTTATGTTCAAAATTCCGTTTTGTACTATGTCAAATATTAATTTAACACGCACCCAATAACAAGTTTCCACATTCTGGATACTTACGATAAATCGTCTCACAGATCCAGACTGAAAACACAATTAAAAACTGTGTCTCCACCGGGAATCGAACCCGGCACCATTGGATCAGCAGTCAATTGCTTACCAACTGAGCCACGAAGGCTGACAAAAATCAAAGTCAAATTTAAATTGTATGGTCTTAGATTTTATGGCAGGCTTAGGCGTACAACCAAAGACCTTATAATAATGTCGTACAACCATTGTAAATGAATGTCAGAAGGGGAATGTTATTTAAGGTTTTGGTATGATGGAACATTAAGGAAATTAGAAAGTAACATGACAAAAAATGTTAAAATAAAATATTATACAACGAATAATAATAAAACATTGTTATGCGATAGGTGCTATCAGTGTGTGTGAGATTCACTATCGTGGACCCCAGATTTTTTTTTCGCTGACGTAGACCCCTTGCAGTTTGTCATAGACCCCTGGGGGTCGATAAAGACCACTTTGGGAATCACTGATCTAAACCATTAAGGGACTCACACAAACACACACAACAAATTTCATCAAATTCGGTTCAGCCGTTTAGGAAGAGTTCAGTGACATACACACGTACAGAAGAATTATATATACAAAGATATAAAGTAGTTACACAATATTACAAAAAAAATAATAGAAAAAAACAATAAATGTATACAAATTTCAGAAAAAATTGTTGATAGCAAAAATGCGATATACATGAAATGAGGAAAACATCGGAAATACATAGGTGATAAAAAAATATTATTTTTCTAGAGTTTTTGTGTTAACAGAGTGGAAATCCATTTTAAAATAAATAAATAAATTAGTATTTTTCCACAATATTTTTTTTTATAATAACGACCGAATGTGTTCGCTAAGGAGACTTGGCATTGTCAAGATCTAAAAGAAGTTACTTTTAGATCTTGACAATGCTAAGTCTCCTTGGCGAAATAGTTCGGTCGTTGTTCAAAAAAAAAATTGTGGAAAAAACTAATTTATTTATTATTTAAAAAATAATTATGTATTATAATGATAATTGTTAATATAAATACGGAACGAACGAAACGTCGTGTTGTATGCATTACGGAGGTTTTATTAGCTGTCTCCTAAATTATATTTGCCATCATTTTACTTTTGGGTATACAATGCATTTAATGTCTTGATGTCATAACACAACGTCAATACATTACAATGTCGTTTGTGCACTTTCTAAATATAATCATTTCAATTGAGATCAGCAAAGGTACTCGGTGGTAAATTTATTATCACTCTATTTTGACCTTGGTAAGGGTAAACAGTTTACTTGCTCAATATATTTCTGTCTATTTTAATATCATTACGATACGGTGATATGTTCATGTTTGTTTTCTGTTAGCTGGTAATAGGGCGGTGGAGTAAAGAAACATGTGTTCAGTACCCACATAGGTATAATTATATATATGGCGTGCTTTCCAAATGGTTAGACAAAGTGATCTAAACATCATCGATTCGTATGCTGGTAAACTTTATCAAATACCCCAAACTTATCGACCTTTATGTATACAGGGTGTTTCAAAAGTCAACGATTAGGCTAGGTTATGACAGTTAAAATATAGTAAAAAAATTAGTCGCTTAGTTTAAGATTTTAAAATGGTACAACACTTTATTATTTTACTTAAAATAAAAAAAAAATATAGCAAAGTGAGCCAATTAAATTAGAGTGGTGGATTCTTGGAACAGGCTGCCTCAGGATCTGGTTGTTGCTGAGAGTGTTAACTCGTTTAAGAACGGACTGGATGGATTGCAGTGACACTGTGGACTCATTCAAGCACATCAGCTTTTTGCTGCCTGCTTGTCACCTCAATAATAATAAAAATAATAATTTCAAATCAATCCCTTGTAAATTTATTCAGTACGAAGTAAAACAGATAGAGCTGCCATTGTGCACCAAGAGTGATGGTCTATGCAAGTCAAAGTTTATACTATCCGTCCACTGTCATAAATAAATATTGTCGTAGGACGATAACTTACTGCGATAAACTTTGTACTGATAACAACGATGGCAAAAATTTGATGACTTATGAAATAAAATAAAAAAATAAATATATTGGACCATGCTGAAAATCAGCTGCAGAGGGTATGTTTTCTCGCTGAACAAGGTCTTTTTGAGATATCATGTAGTTTTATTTCAATATATTTTATTATATCATTCTTTCTTGTGTGTAAATCATGAAAGTAATATTCTCTTAATTATACTTCTTTAATAGCACTAGAGCTTAAATCTAGCCTTGTCTTCCATCAGTCTTCGCCTCTAGCTCCTTTTATATTCTGCAGCAACTCTCCAAAGGGAAACATCACTTCCAACTTCTTCCTCCCATCGCAGCCGCGGTCTTTCAACCTCTTTTTCTACACAGAAGTCCACACAGAGCTCTTTTTGGGTATTCGCTGTTGTGATATTATCTGTACATGTCCGGCCCATCTCAGTGTGCTCAATCTGGGATGCACAGAGAGTATTTTCAGATATCATACAACTCTTCATTTTATCTATTCCTCCAGACTCTGGTGCTGGAATTCTAAGACACATTTTAAGTAGATCTTGTTGTAAGTGTCCATGATTCACATCCATATGTCACAACTGTTAATTCTCTCAATAAAGGTTTATACTATTATTTCTAAGAATATGCTCTATGTTATTTATTTCAATAGTTATAAATTCATTTTCACCGCACTATTAAATGATAAAATGTACATAATATGTAGTTATAAATGATATGATTATTTAGACAAAATACGGATGACGAAATAAACTGATAAAAAATAAGTACCTTTAGAGAGAATTAAAACTCGAGGTTTTAGCTAATAACAAAATTAAATTACACAATTTTTTTAAAAATTATGATAACTAAGTAAATTTTTATTATTTCAATTAAAGTGGAAATGTATAAAAATATAACAAACGAGTGGGTTGGTTAAAGCTATACTCCTTACTTCCAGCATTTTCATGAAATGATTTCTTTAAAATATTTTATTATGAAAAAAAAAATTGTGCCATTTTGAAAATGATATTTGAAAATAAAAATAACAAGTTTCCTGAGTTTGGGGTCACAATGGAGAATTTGACAGTTAAAAAAATGAAGAAGCACTGATCAGATACCCTTTAAAATGTAATTCTCTATTGACCGTCGTTACATTGCACTCGCGTATGCACCTACCAATACAATGACATTCTGCCTGCAGTGCACGGGTAGTGCTGACGTGTCGCGTCTGAATCGTTGTGACAATTTAATGTATTATTATAGGACCCTACTGACACTGACGAACATATTTTGTAGAAATCGATCTTTGATAAATAGTTTATTTTTATTCCTTAAAATCTGATCTTTTTTTTTGTTTCAGTTAAATTTTTCCTTCAATTTTTTTTTGTTTTATCTTTTAATTTTTGTTTTCTTTTTGTTCTCCTACATAACGTATATGTGTATTTTTATCTTTCTTTTTAACTGTGCAAAGTAATGTCTTTTTTGTTATAATTTGAATGCTCTATGCACTATGTTATTGGAGCACTGGAGATTCTTATGTTTTGTATTATGATTTCTTTGTTTGTGTTGTTCAGTGTTCTGTTGGTGTCTCTGTATATTAAATAAATAAATTAGCAAATACTGTATACAATTTTAATTTTTTTAAATAATATATTAAGTACTTTAGTCACAGCATATAGTACACAGTACATACACACACACACACACACTCACACACATACACACACACACACACACACACACACACACACACACACACACACACACACACACACACACACACACACACACACACACACACACACACACACACACACACACACACACACACACACACACACACACACACACACACACACACACACACACAGACAGATACATTGTGATTACACTTTCAGAATACAACCTCAGCATGATACTTGTTGATAATCTGCAATAAAAAAAACCTTTAAAATTGCGAATTTATTACTCCCCCTTGGGGTTGTGAGGAATAAAAACAAGTGAAATAAATTAAATTGTTGTTGCAAGTAGGCCGTGGTATAAATAGTTGATTAAAAAACAATATACCTCGTATATTTAAAAAAAAAATGTTTCACACGTGAAAAGATAGTGAATTACCTTACGACAGAAATATTCGTTAAAGCTGGTCCAACGTGAGAAGATAATGATTTGCTTTATGAAAGAAATATTCGTTAGTCCAACGTGTGAAGATAGTAAATTGACATATGAAAGAAATATTCGTAAGTCCAACGTGTGAAGATAGTAAATTGACATATGAAAGAAATATTCGTTAGTCCAACGTGTGAAGATAGTAAATTGACATATGAAAGAAATATTCGTTAGTCCAACGTGTGAAGATAGTGAATTGACATATGAAAGTAATATTCGTTAGTCCAACGTGAGAAGATAGTGAATTGACATACGAAAGTAATATTCGTTAGTGAAACGTGAGAAGATATTGAATTGACATATGAAAGAAATATTCGTTAGTCAAGCGTGAGAATATAGTGAATTGCCTTATGAAAGAAATATTCGATAGAGCTTGTCCATTTCTTATATCCGACACAAAATAAATTCTCGGGAAAACCGTCCAAAAAAGATAAAGGATAAATTATTAATTACGGCTGAGTGAGTGTAAAAAAATATGAACGTGTGTGTGTGTGGTGTGGAAAATACGATTGAATGTTGGTCTTAATGACTGGGCATTCATTCAAAATAGAATGCGAAGAATTATGTAGCTTACGAATCATAAAAATTAAATTGCATCTATCGCTTTAGTTTTTGCTATAAATCTTGTTTAAATTCATGTTTTATTTATTTTTATTTTCAACATTTAAAGTACAAAAAAAGACATTTTTTATAGAAAAATAATAAAACAATACATTACAAAAAAACAATATTTGTCAGTCACGCCAAGTCTAATTACTATACTTGTTGGCGTGTTCTCAAGACAATATCTATATTTTAATAACAACAAAAGACATTACAGAAAAAATAAGTAAAACTTGTAATACGAGTGGGTTGTGGCCATTGCTCACTAACAAGTCACATCATAAAGTATTCAAATTTTGTATGGAAAATTTTCAGCATTTTCATGAAATAAGTTTGTTCAATTATTTTCCAATTGTCGATTTTTTCAAGAGAAGTATCAACCCAAGATACGCGAGATTTGTATATTTTTCACGGTTTTTCTAAATTTGAAGTAAAAAAATACCAACTAAGAGACTTCGCAGCATATATTTTCAATATATTTATTTATTTATTTATTTAGGGACAAATACAGTCTTAAAATACTAAAATGGAAACATTATAACATAAAAACAAACAGACCAATTACATATGTCCACAGATATTAAATATAAAACATTTTAAGCATAATAAATTTAAATATAACTAAGATGTATATATATTTAGTGTGTCTGTGTGCGTACGTGCGTGTGCGTGTGTGTGTGTGTGTGTGTGTGTGTGCGTACGTGCGTCCGTTTGTCCTAGATAGTTACAGGCCTTCAAAACTTTTATACTCAGAATTTAGAATTTTTGTTTCAGTCAGGGGTTATCAACTTTTGAATTTTTACATTATTTTTCCAAATATTTCAGAAGCCATAAAAGCTATAACTTTGAAAATTTGTACAAACATAGATAAATACGAAATCTCAATTTTTTTTCATTAAGAAAAACATTTATTCTATAAGTTTATGTGTATGATAAGTTCTGCCTATATTTTGAAAGTTATTAAAAATATCGAAAAAAGCCGAAACACCCCAACTAGATAACTAATTTTTCTAAAATTGTTGTAGCACATTTTATTTAATTTAATATTTTGTAGCTTCTCGGGAAAATAACAGGTAGATACTATGTCAAATATTAATTTAACACGCACCCAATAACAAGTTGCCACATTCTGGAGATTTACGATGTTAATCGTCTCACAGATCCAGACTGAAAAACACAATTAAAAACCGTGTCTCCACTGGGAATCGAACCCGGGACCCTTTGATCAGCAGTCAGATACCTAACCAACTGAGCCACGAAGGCCGACAACTTTTTCAAACATCTCAAACTTTTTTTAATAATTAAAAATAAAATCATTTTTATTGACGACATCCTTTCATACAAATTGTAAGGCAGTATACACTACACAATATCTCACTCAATAGTTTGATAATACTACTACCTACCTACTTAATCTCCAAACATACACACATACCATATTTCGATTTTCATAATATTCTTGTATGAAAAACAGAAGGACCTCCATTCTATCTTATCCTGACATACATACCTTAATGTTTTGTATAGAAAACAAAATATATTTAAATGTTTATTAATTTGTGTTTGAGTGTAAATAGTTTGGTACGTATTCTTCAATTATAAATACTATCTTCATGGACAGTTGGATCCCATGTGATACATGCAACTAGTAAATAATCAAATATTTATTACACTGTAACGTACCGAATATGAATATTTTAAATTTATAAATTCAAATTTGGATTTTTTATAAAATGAACAAAATATTATAAAGCGACGTCAAAACTCAAAGATGTCAAATAAAAGATTTTTTTTATAAATGTGTTTTTTTTAAACAATACTATCATATTTATTGGACTTAATGGTATTTCTTGGAATCGTTATATTTAGGTTTTTTATAATGGTTAAAAGCAAAGCGGAATAATTTTTTATATTATAAATAAAGGTGGGTTCCTGTGTATATCTTCGAGATTTAAAAATAAACTACGTTCCGGAGGGTGGGGAATCAATGACTGGGGAAGATGGAATGGAATACGCGTATTACCTACATTTATAACCTGAAGAGTATTCTAAGAAATCATATTGAGATTGACTTTTTGATAAGATGTGCTATGAACAGATATCGATATCATTAAAAAGGCCTATGCACGTAACGACAACTACATAATTTTGTATTCATAAGGGAATGGAATTATTATCACAATTTTATAGATAAGCGCCCTGGGGTTGCTGGGGAATCCATTTTACCCAGGTTAAAATTCTGCAACAACTCGGATTCATATCCTGCGAAAAAGGATTATGTGTGAATCCTGCCTCGACCGATTTGGTTCACCTATAGCACAAGCATTTATGCTTATTTTAGGGAACGTAGGATGTATATGTACTTGTTTAACAAGAACATATTCATTTTTTGTAAAAAAAAAATGTTATGTAATATATTCTGTGAATTTTGTCAGCCATCGTGGCTCAGTTGGCTAGATATCCGACTGCTGAGCCAAGGGTCCCGGGTTCGATTCCCGGTTCAGTCTGGATCTGTGAGACGATTAATATTGTTAGTCTCCAGAAAATGGCAACTTGTTATTGGGTGCGTGTTAAATTGATATTTGACATAGTGCCTACCTATAAGTTGCTCGAGAAGCTATACAAAATATGCATAATTTAATACAATTTGTTTTTGTTCCTTAACATATTGAATTAATGATCTGTGCCCTTGGAATGATCATGACTTAAGCTTCGCTTTATAGACTCAATAAATCATAGTCACATCTCCATAGAGACGAAATTGGAATATTATAGGACAATTGGGAACTCGAGGCACCTATATAGCTTACGACCTGTCATGTTATTAATGAAAATGAACATTTTCTTGAAACAAGTTCATACATGTTCATAAATTCTATGAACTAAAATGTAGGTGATTATGTAGGTGAACTAAGGATGCACTAATCGCTCTGTCACCGACCGATCATTTCGCTAGCATTATTCCTCTGACTAATTGTTATGCTATGAAATATTATGTTAGCATTATTCCTTTGTCTAATTTTTATGTTATGAAATATATTGCTAGCATTGCTTTTATATTGTAATTTCTTGCGACCCATTGGACATTGGAAATGCGGACCTTGTAGCGACGTAGATCAACCTAAGGACTTTCAAGACTATTATTATAAAAATACGGTTCACTCTTATCTTCACTTTCAGTGAATGGTGAGCGAGCCGTTTCCTCAAATTAGCTCTCTGTGGCACTTTAAAAGTGCGGTATCTGCAAAGGTTTTAGATTTCTCGGGACCTTTCGTACGTTCTTTTAAGTATTGCGAGGGCCCGTTATTAGCCTTCAGAAGCAGAGCGGGTGGTAGTGGCGCAAGAAAGTCATTGTTATTGCAACTATTTTATACAGTGACGTTGTCCACAAAGTATTCGTGGTAGTTATTATTTAAGTAGGTCAAAATTTTCATTATTCATAGCAAATTATTTTATTACTCTGCGTATCATAATAATTATATGAATATAGTCATGGGTTGTTGCAACAGGTGTTTATTGATCTTAATGTGTCATTGATTCTAATGTAGCTATATTTCAACAAACACCCCTAGCGACTCTTTAAATATAAACATCATATATAATTTTATTTGATGTGTTTTTCATTATTACTTTAATGGATGGGTTGGAGACAGAGCGGGCATTACGCTGGCTTAAAAATCCAGTCAAACTCTATCCTATAGCTGCCTGGACCGATTTCGTTTACATATGGCACAAGCATTTATGCATATTTTAGGGAATTTACGAGGATATTTGTTCGTTTTATAGATGCGTTATACAATGTAAATAATACAAAGTAATCTTAGTTTCATTAACACATAACACTTAAATTTGTCCCCATATCCTATCTTTGTCCCCCCCTCTCAAGGTTAGTTATACAATTAAACTTTAAACACGATCATATAAAGCATGATTATGTTATGAAGAAATCTACTTCGTTAGTCAAAGACACGATGTCATCGTAACATTCAATTTAATAATAATAATTATAAGAATTTTACAGCGTCATTAAATAATTCAGGTTCATTCTGAGGACGCAAATAGAGTCTTGTGATCTTTGACATACCTAACATTATTTATAACTCTCATTTATCAAAAAATAACGTATCTACTTGGTCTTCTAAATGTACAAACCTTGCCATTTTCATTCATTTTATTCTAGTTATAGGATATTCTTTACAAATAGTCTATGGAATAACTTTTGCGATGATGTTACGTCTATCAATCTCTATTTTCCTCTTGACATACTTCATTGATGTGGTCAGTCTATTCATTGTAGTATTTTTTATTTATTTTTGTTTTGAAAAGTACCTTTGTGTTTTGGAATGTAATAATTATGGCAATCAACCTGTCCTGTACACATATTTATTAAATTAATACAAAATGTTCAAAAGAAAAGAAAACACTAGTAGAATGTTTTCTTTTGTATACATAAAAGTATTTTTAATTAAATTTTTTAGCATAAAACTAATTATAAATTAACAACTAGAAATATTAATGCAGTACGTTTTCTTTTTACTGCAATAAATATTGCTATATTAAAGTGGTCCGCTGTCTGTGAATTTTTCCAATTAGCAATATCATACTTCAAGAGGTACCTTGATATATTTTTATGCTCAGAAATCGCTTTCCATCGAATTTCAATATTTCTTTGAAAAATACTCAAAGATTCAATATTTTGGCACATATCGGTATCTTTTTGTACCATATATTTTTAAAGAAGTTAGTTGTGGGGTAATATGAGCAAGCTCATGGATAAAGCCCAAATATCAGGCCTGACAATACAGGACAGATCAACCTGCAGGCTAAGTCAGTAATAAAGTCGAGATCCGATAACGTCTCGCCGCTTTTCTCGCCTATGTTTACGTCCGTGACGACAATTCGTTGTCACTGAGCACTGTCGAGTTCGTAAATGCACTTAGTATTTTTCGGCGTTGGACTAGCTTGTGGAGGAATTCTTAAATTATCATTTATATACACAATATTTTAAATGTCATATTTGTTTACATAAATTTATTGTATAAATGCCATATTGTCATATTTTTTAGCACGACAGCAAGTTATAATATGAATTAATTAAGTTTATTGAATGTTTTGAAAGTAATATTAAAAGTTGTATTTGATTATGTTTCGATCAATTTATAAAGTTTGATGACAGCAGCTTTCCATTTTTACTCTCCACACTAGAGACTAGAGAGTCATGACTTCACAATTTTTAAGCGATTTTTTTATATCAATTTCTCAACGTACGTCGTATACGCCGTATTCGACGTACGCCATACATACAAACATGACTTTCTACATGATACCATTTGTCAAATTGAAGTTTAAAAAAATACTATTCCATAAAAGAGAAGAGTAAAAATACATAAAACTACTATTTAAATTTACTAAATTACTAAAGCAAGTGTGTAAACATAAAATATATGTTGCTTTTTAGTAAACTCATGTTTATTATCATTTTTGTCTTCATATACATACATAATAGATTGTGAATATTAAATTGGGATGAAGTACTCTCATGTATATGAAATAAATTGTTTGTTTTATACTTTGCAAAGTTATAGCTTTATTAGCTGACATACCTTTGTAAATGTTTTACCGTTACTTATATTGGAGGAAAAGCAAATATTAACTTTGAAAAAGTATTAAAAAAACCTTTTTGCTTAAAGTCTTCGTCAAAGTAAACATGAAACAAATTCATTATTAAAATCAAAACGTTAAGAGTATCGATTGATTTTTTTTTTCATGAAGGGGATAGGTATAAAATATCTACAGTTTAATTATATTTTATGAATCCTATATTTTTATTTATAATATCGAGCGTTGTCGACAAAGGGAGCCGAACACCACCAAATCATTACTTTTATTACAAACATTCGTAGTTTTATTTGTGTTTATATCTTTTCTACTATTCATGATTTAATAAATTGCATTGATATCTAGAAACCAATATCTATGCAATGTAGCTAGCGCAAAATTTGTATTTGTAGAATCAGTTACTAATCAGATGAAACGATCGTTCTGTGAAAGGAAATAATTATTAGGTGTTATTTAGCAAGAACATGCCTAGGGACCATAGCCAGCTAGTGTTCAATTTACAAAAAGGGAGTGCTTTTATTTTTACATACTGCTAAAACCTAATTCTTATGATACAACGTTCTCCACTTCGCAGTTTGATATACGTAGTAATACATTTTGATATTTTAAACTGTATTTTATAAGTTATTCATATTTTATAATATAAACAAGGACTAATAATTTGCCGCTCCATTGAGAGAGAAATTTCACTTACCGCATTCCTAAATATGTGAATAGAAAATGAACATTTTTTATGTAAATATATGCTTTATTATAAGTTTTGTCTTTGAATAATAATGTTTAATGTGAAATATATATTAATCAAATGAGTATGACTTGGTTAAAAATTAATTTAATCATCCCGCCTCTTCAATTGAGATCAAAACTGAAATTTGAAAAAAAAACCTTTTTTTTAAAGCTAATGATAAATTATTCAACGCCTATTTCATTATTGCAAGATAAATATTATAAATAGATACATTAATACTGTCATATTGGAAATGGGCTTTTTATCGAAGATAATTATAATTAACAAGTTGGCCTGGGCAGAGTAGTTTTGTCATGAACTATGTAGATCGTATGTTTTTATATACCTAGATTTCATTTTCTATATATTCTTCTTCTTCTTCTTCAGCCTGTTTTTATCCATTCTTGGACATAGGCCTCCCCCTTGATCCTCCACAACTCCCTGACTTGGGCACACTGCATCCATCTCACATCCAATATACAACTTCATGAACCATCCAAGAAATTTTACATTAGAAGCGGTGTCCTACAGGGTGACACTATTTCTCCCAAACTATTTATATTTGCCATCGAAGATGTCTTCAAAACTCTTGATTTGTCTAAGAAAGGCATAAATATAAACGGCGAGTATCTCAGCAAGCTACGGTTCGCAGATGATAATGTTATATTTGCCAAGGATGAGGTGGAATTGAAAACTATGCTGACAGAAATTAATTCAGCATGTGTGAACATCGGATTGAAGATGAACATTTCCATTACCAAAATGATGAGTAACGCAGAAGAGTCCTTCCCCATCATAATAGATGGTGTGCAAATTGAAAGAGTAGACAGATACATATATCTAGGCCATATTTGACTCGCATTATTTGAAAAATAATCTATTTGATGCATGTATTCTCCTAGTGCTTACTCATGGAATGGAAACATCGGTCCTAACAAAACGAATTATGCACAAGCTGTTAGTGACACCGAGAGCTATGGAGAGAAAGTTGCTGGGTATTTCAATAAGGGACAGAATTCATAATGTCATGATAAGACAAAGAACCAAAGTAGCCGATGCAGCGATTAAGTGGAGCTGGGCTGGGCATATTGCCAGATGCCAGGATTCACGATGGACCAAAAAGATCGTAGAATGGCGACCGAGAACAGCGCCATCTATCGGGTCCAAAACTATCTTACTTCTCAAGCTGGAGCCTACCGTACACTTTTTCAAAATTTCGTTGAAATCGGTTGTGTGGTTTCGGAGATAGCGTGTAGGTACGAACATCGTGACACGAGATGATACTGTGTAATATTATCGATAGTTATGTAATATTGAAATACAAAAATATTAAATTTAATACTGTTTCTTTTTTCTACAATTATTTAATTCCTATCGAGGACAACCGTTTCACCTGGTGAAGGCCTCTTCAACTGGTGAAGTACGTGGAATGGTTTTTTCTTATAATAAACTATAACATTGAATAAAAATTAAACAAATTTAAGGAATGGGTGGATGTTAATGTTAAAATATGAAACTAGTTCTAATTTATCATTATTATCTGAACAAAATTAGATTTTAATGTTGCAGCTGTGGGGAATACTCACCTGTGAGATATACCCACTTTTTAATCATCTAGGTACAGGGCCGGATCTACCCAATTTGGCGCCTGGTGCACTAGAATATCCAAAGCGCCCCCCCCCCCATCTGCACCCACCACATTTCCATTTTTTTCTTCAAGGAAAATAGCACACCATATTAATTATTTTATAAATATAATATAAAACATATAACTTGTGATTGGGTGCGGGGTAAATTAATATTTGACATAGTATCTGTTAGTTGCCCGAGAAGCAGTATAAAATTAATAAATACTATACACATAGGAAACAGGAAGTCACTGCATTATTTTTTTTTAATTTAATGCATTGGAAAAAAATACTCAGCTTTGAATAAGTATCTAATAATCGATTTAATAATTGATGATATTAACTGCTTTGAAGTCAGCCTAATCCTGAAGTCAGCCTGATAGAGTTCGGAATGAAGATACAAGGAAAGAATGTAAAATAAAGAAAGATGTAATTAACAGAATGAAAGTTAACACATTGAGATGGTTTGGCCACTTGGGGAGAATGAACGAAGAACGCCTGACGAAGAAAATATACAAAGCTGACAGGAACGGAATAAGAGGTCGCGGGCGCCCAAGAAAAGGATGGCACGACCATGTAAACGATATTTTGAAAGATGGAAATGTAAGAAGCATGAACAACAGACGAACATGTATAAGACGATGTATGAATGTTGATGAGGCGATGAATGTGTGTCAAGATAGAAAAATGTGGCGTTCGGTTCTCTCTGCCTACCCCGTGAGGGACATGGCGTGATGGTATGTATGTATGTATAAGTCAGCCTAATCGTGACGGTGGGAGTCGAAGTCCGATATTTAATTTATCAATGTATTTAGTTTTCTCTTTGTGGTACCTACATTATTAAAAAAATTATATTTACATTGTTCTATAATTTTTATTTTTCTACTCCCCGATTTTTATTATTAAGTAAACAATAGTCTAAATCGATTATATTATGTAAGCAAGTAAATGAAAAGTTTTTTTTTTTAATAAAAATGAATGTATCCTTGTTAAACAAGTACATATACATCTTCCTACGTTCCCTAAAATAAGCAAATAAATGCTTGAGCTATAGGTGAACGAAATCGGTCGAGGCAGGATTCGAACTCGCGACCACTGGATTACTAGCCCAGCGCGCTAACCGTTCTGCCATCGACCCATCTGATAAATATATATAGTATGTAAATAATTTGCTAAAACATACGTGAATTACGCAACAGATTGAATGTACCTACATAAGTGTAAACTGAATATAACTAACTCGACTAACTTACATTTTTAATGCGAAGTGTAAAAGAGGTCTATTAACAAATATTGTTGTCTTAATTATTCGATACATATAGTATGATTTTTTTAAATACAAGTTTTTTGTTACAATTATTCACCACCGCGAAGGCGCGAAATGGTAATAGTCTACACGAACCAAGCTCTCGTGAAAGGATGTACGAAGAACAAAAAAGTGTCCACTAGTAGTGACCTCTGATTAGTACATTAGTATATTATCACGAAACATTTTTTTAAATTGGCGTTGGGGTATGTTGTGCCGTACTTTCTAAATGCAGACGCAACAAATAAATAAATTTTGTAGAATAAGTAAAAAAAATCTGTCTTTTCTTTAAATTAGTATGCACCTTTTAAATAAGTGTCCGGCACAAACGGTGGTGCAATATTATTCCGGCAATTCCACTACACGTAATTTCTCGTGTGTAATGCACAGTAGGTATGTATGTGTACGCACGGTACGGGCGGATTATAATATTATACATAATACATATTTTAAGGCGTAAAGTACCTACCTACTGTTACTTTCGGCGCGAGATTCAAATTAGATTATTATTGATATTCGTATATATAATATTTTAAGCATTATTATTATGCAAATGCGGTTTTCGTTGTGTACCACTTCGAATAATGATATTAAGTATAAATTTAATATAATCATTCGTATTTAGTATTTATTTAAAGTAACTCATCATCGACAACTCTGGATTGTTAATAGATAATTATAATAGCAGTAGTAATTGAATTCAAATTCATCCGTTAAATTTTTTCTGTTTCGGGATTTAATGTAGGTATATATTTTTGGTCTTTTTTATATATTTGTTGAATCTTTTTTGTTATATTTGGCGCCCCAGATTTATTTGCGCCAGGCGCAACTACACCGTTTTAACCTATGGTGGATCCGGCCTTGTCTAGGTATCTACTTACTAAACATAAAAAAGCGGAGGCTTAATGAACTGGTTTACTACAGGCTTACCGAAGTGTTTGATTTTCATAATAATTTTTAAAAATGTTTTCATCGAATCCATAATATTATCTTCAGATGGATCAATATTTATTTAGAAATTGTGATCAATGGTCCTTTGATGTTTAACAATCTTTCCGAATGCCTTAAAAAATAAATTCATTTCCATTGGTCAAAAAACAACTCAAAATTTATATACTCACCTGATATGATTTAAATTATTTTGTATTTTTTTATTCTTTCATATATTAATATGTTAAAAATATTTTGATTGTGTGGTCACCCTATATCCATGTACCTTGCATTAATTTTACCAGTTGTGTGTGCCTTTTTTTGCTGTGGAATAATATTATTGACACAATAATGATTTAAGGTACCCAACTGCGTATTAGTAAATATTGTATTTTTGTGTGGTGGGAGTATGGATGTAGATTTAATGTATCAATATAATATTGTAAATCTCCAACCTCGAAACAGGCGTAGTCCTAGTGAGGTTGGGATAGTATTTATAAAAAATGTTTTAAATATCGAGATGGCATAAAATAAATAAATTAATAAATCATTATTAGGTTGAATATTTTTTTATTATTTTACGCAATAAATCCAGAAGGATTTAGAAAAGAAGGAATGAAAGAGATTGTAATTAAATGTCAGAGAATAAGTTTTATAACGAAAATAATAATAACAAAATAAAAAAATGTGTATCTCTTTGTCTTATTTATTTTTCAATGTCCTCGAACCAAGTGCTTAAACATCCTCACACGTCTCTTTGAATTAGTTATTTATTAATCGTATGGGTCAATTACATACACATCATAACAAAACAAAGTTTAGATTCAAAAATAATAGAAAAAAAACTTTTAATTTATTCTGTAAATAACCAGAATAAAGTAAATTTATTTAAGTTTTGCATTGTAAAATTTCAATAGTTTTGAATGACCAATCACAAGAACCTGTAAGCTCCTCCTACACAGTTAATCTATAAATATAAGTAAAATTTGTCAAGATAGTAAATGCTCTAATAAGTCGAAATAGGCCTATCGCACATAATAAAATTCATGTAGAATAAAAAAGTGGTTTACTTTTAATTATAGACATAATTTATAATGGAATTCTACAAAATAAAAATTGGTTAGGTCATTAACAAAGACATTGGTTAGGTTCTTCCTACGTGACCCAACGAATGTGTCGCTTCAAAATAAATACGTGTAGGTATATATATTTTTTAATTTTGGAATTATAGGTAAACTGTATGTGTTGTTAAGCAACCGTATATTAAACACTAACCTGTTTTGTGAGTTAATAAGAAGTTAATTACATAGGTACATATGTTGGCTCGTGTATGTACGTCAGTCAGTATGGTGGCATAATCAAACACTACTACAATATCCTTCCCTTTACCGCGCGTCCTAGGTATGTTATACAAGAATCCATTACTGTATACCTGGGAGGAGGTCGTAAAACTTGTTTGTCCAAGTATACTTTCGCCAAATCGATTCAGACCTTATCGTTTTCCATTTAAAGTGGCGGAGAAAATTACTAATAAAACTCCACCCACAAACTCAATGCAAATAGTAAATTATTTATTTTGAATATCTCAATTTCAATTAAGCGGTGAGCTCGTACGCCCATCCGTTTCATTTTATTGATCTTTTTAATTGTATTTTTTTAAAAAATATAAAGCTTGTCAGCGGACAATTCTTGGTGAGATGGATCCATACTTCAATAGACTCAAACCAATCAGTACCAGTTAATAAAACATGTGTTACTGAAGTAGTGTTCTTATTTCTAATTTACTTCATACTTTAATGTAAGTACAGTCCGTTCGGAGCTTTAATAGTCCCTTGTACATTTATTTTAGCAATGGGACCGCGTGAGTATTGTAGTATTCCATAATTATATAGGTTAGTGAGCCCGGCAGACGTAGTCTTGCCAAAGACCACTTTCTAGGTAGACTGCATTTTATTTTCAATATGCATTTTGTAATTTAAATGTTTTTGTTCATCTATTGAAAGCTTATACAAATTAAAATACTTTTTCCATTGAAAAATCCTTTGGATGGTTTAGGGATGATAAATGTTTTGGTTGTATGTATTTTTAGATGAAAAATCTAAAAATAAAATAAAAAATAAACCTTCTTTTTCATGAACAAATATTTGTTTATGTAAATGTCAGGATACGTATTTACACGATAAAAAATATAATCGAGTATCACTTAAATTTTGAGTGAAAATCATTGTGATAATTTCGTTTAATTTTAATGTTTTTCCTTATCCAATCAAATCCTCGTTACAATAACTTTAAACCATTCAATTATATTTTAAACCATTAGGGACGGAGGGAAGGACGGAAGGGACGAAGAAGACTGTTTATTTTAAAACTTACTTTTATTTACTGTCTTGGATATTATACATAATTAATTCCTTCTGAATTTATGTCATAGCCAACAAATAGAAAATTACAAAAACGATTTTATTCATGAGTTAGCTTATTCCTTCACATTTACCTTCCCGAGCAGCGCCGGGTATAAAAAACTAGTAAGTAATAAAAAGTACGAAGCTATAAAAAGAAATATCTCCACAGCACAATGTCATCCGTACCCATTTTATTTTATTTTTACATTCGCAACCAAACGATTCAATTTCATTATTTCTAGACTTTTAATGCGGCGATTTGTAGTTTAATACAATTTGAAGAATATCATTTCTGATCTTACGTTACTCAAACAAAATATATAATACGAATATAAAAAAAAACTATAGCAAAAATATATTCTCGCTTCATAAGAGTAATAAGACAAAATTTCTTTATCGTTTCCAAATAATATAAAAACTAGTGGGTTGTGGCCAACGCAAAAATCCTCACTAACAAGTCATTTTATAAAGTATTCAAATTTTATATGGAAATATTCAGCATTTTCATGAAATGTGTGTGTTACGTTATTTTTTATTTAAATTATTATAATGATATCTTAATAATTCTTCAATGCCATTTTATGAAAGCGATGTGACTTTTTACCAATTTTAAAATAAAATTTTCAATTTTTCAAATATTTGACAAATCATGTATTTTCAAAAAAAAATGTGAAGCACTATTCAGATATCCTTCAAAATCTAATGGGGTCTAAGTGAGTAATTGATATACAAATTGCAAAAATTTGAATAGAATCGAATGAGTACTTTAGTCTATAATCGATAAAGTAAAATGAACACGCCGTACATAGTACACAGCACATACATAGCACATAACACACACACACACACACACACACACACACACACACACACACACACACACACAGCATGATACTACATATTTGATTATCTAAAAAAAAATAGCCTTAAAAATTGCGAAAACATAACTCCCCACTAAATCCCCTTGGGTTAGTGAGGAGTAAAAATATATTATTTTTATTTCATTCCAATACTTGTTTTTTGTCTAAGAGACATTCTTCTTATATCAAGATTGGTTTATTAATATTCCTTAAATAATAAAGTATGTTATATTTATGTAGAAGCAATATAATTTATTAGATTATCAACGAACGAGTTTGTATCAGAATGTCGAGTGAAGAAATCACGATTTATGAGGATTGATATGTGAGTCGCTCATTTATCTAGACAAGGCATACGACGTTTTTAAACTTTTTTTGTACACAAAACAATTTTAATTTGTTTTACTGACATACTCGGTAGGTGAAATACCAAATAAATATTCGAGATAAAAATTAGTAGAGATATCTCGTTAATACCTTTACTGGAAAATTACCATTTTAATGATAAATCAACTGAGTAGGTAATCAATTTACATTTCAGAATTTCTCTAAATTATTTTTAGGGGATTTGTTCGAAAAATGATTCGGTAATTTAAATTTTTTCGCAAAGCGTAATTTAAAGGATGAAGGTATTTTCCATTAGGGGAGGGTGTTGATTTCGTTTCGTGAAAAATTTTACTACACAAAATTATTTAAAAATTAAATTGTGTTATTTAATAAAATGTTATGTCGTTAGATATATAATGGAATTAACAAATGCAAAATATTTATTTATTTTGTGGAACAAAATAATAAATATCTCGACGTTGCAAACTACTCATGGGCAAGGAAATTTTAAATACTATGTCATCAAACTACATTATTGCCTACCAACATCACTAAAACTGCTACAACAAAACATCGTCACAAAACTAAAAAAAAAAACAAAAAACAGGATGGATAAATAACACAGGTTCAGATCATATCAATAACATAATTACACCTAATCAAATATAATTAACTTTCACATTTTTGTTTCTGAATCAAAATTCAATGTATAATTTAATTTAAGAACTTTACACATAATGTACTATTTATGTCACACAACCGTGCAAATGAACACTTTGGTACAGAACTTCCTAGTGAGGTATTCGTTGTACCCTCGCAATTACATTCTTATCAATAACACACATACATACACTTATATGTATGTATGTACACATATACTTATTTTATAGTATGTAATCGTATTGGAACTTCTTCTTTATATTAGTAGTAAAAATAAAATGAATACATAAATAAAATGAATAATATACTTAATACCACAGTAGATAAATAGATTTAACATTTCTCTAAGTTTCAAGACAATATTTTCATCTTGTGTCTTTTCAGCGTTTAAATATACATATTTTTTAATATTTATAGTATTTATATGGATAGGTATTTCGCTATTATAAGTGGATTTTTGGATGAGTTTAATTATTGACTTAAATGACTTTAATTTGAAATGCATTGAATTTGTCAAAAAAATATTGGTAAATATCTTTAAAGGTACTATAAATATACAAATATACCTACTTAAACAGGCACGTACAAATTATGTATAAAGAAATACTTGAATTTGTCAAAAAAATATTGGTAACTATCTTTAAAGGTACCTACTATAAATATACAAATATACTTACTTAAACAGGTACGTACAAATTATGTATATAGAAATACTTGAAAAAAATCTAGAGCTGGCCAATATATTTATTTATTTATTTATATAATTTATGTACATGTGTACAAAGGCAGGTTTATTGCCATAAAGCAATTTTTTCCAACCAACCCGAGCAACGTGAAGTCTCTAAGTTAAATTGGTACAATAATACTAATTTTGTGAGAAATAAATTGATAATTACATATATTTGCGACGTGGCTATTCCAAATTCTAGTAATATTATAAAAATTTTTGATGAAAAAATTAGAAAATACACCGCTTTAGGTAACGAGATTAAAAGACTTTGGCATTTTCGTAAAATAATAATATTACCGTTCGTTATTTCAGCCACTGGCATTATTCCAAAATCGTTAATCCGTAATTTAGAAATTATAGATTTATTGAAAAATTTAATAGTAAAAATACAAAAAACGGTAATTATGAATACATGTAGAATCGTTAAAGATTTTTTAAACGTTAATATTCGGGAATCAGTAGGGTTGTTAGGTAGTATAGAGACCTCCTCAGAGCCTAATCCTTTGATATGTTAAGTATCTGGATGGGTGAACTATTCCCAATTGAAAGCTTGATGATGCGTTTGTTGCATTTTATTTTGCTCTTTTAAATAATTTACAATTTACGCATTGATCTGCTAATTCTTTTGAGGAAGTGTATAATGGTAATAATAATAATTGAGTGTTATTATTTGTAGTGCTTAGTTGTTATTAATATCATTAGTAAATCGGCCAGCGCCGCGATAAAAAAAAATATAAAAAAAATACAAAGAGAAAAAAAAATAATATTATTATTTCGTTGATATTTTTTTGAGTGAGATTGATACCGGTGAATGTACTAAAAACAGTAAATATCGCCATCACTAGGTTTAGTGGTAGGTACCCAAGTAGATACCTGTATCAATATATTACCCAACTTTCTATGTGAGGCACAAAAAAATTGAAAGATAGATAGATATCTTTGCCTTATACTTTTTTCCATACCTAAGTTTAGCGATATATACCTACGACTTTATATCAGGACTGATACTATATTATATACCTACTGAGACTATAATATGAGCACGATAGAAAAATTAAGTTATAAAAGATTCGAAAGTGAGAAATTTTAAACATATTCGGTAATATTGTAGATGGGTGGTGGCAGAGCAGTTAGCTTGCTGAGTTAGTAATCCATCCAATTAGTGGTCACGAGTTCGAATTCTGCCACGACCGACTTCGTTCACCTATAGCACAAGCACTACTGCTTAGTTTAGGATGTATATGTACTTGTTACAAGGACATATTCATTATTTAAAAAAAAAGTGATGTTAGCCAAAGGTGTAATGCGCAGGCGCAAATGGTCGATTGCGCAGACACGAATGGTGGATTACGCAAGAGTTATATTGCCATTGCAGAAAAAAGGAAAACTAAATAATTATCTTAATATACCTACATGATATAAATATATTTTATATTTAAACTAGCATGCGTTTTTGCCATATGGAAAGGTTTTCCAACCAACCAGATAACAATGTTAATAAGTAAATATCAAGCGAAAAGATAGAAAACGATAAAAATATTATCTTACGACGAAAAAAAACTTATAGCAATTATGGGAAACGAAAAGAATGAAAACTGGAGTCTGGTGTATACAGATAAATATATTTTTCTTTTAGATACAAACAAAAAAAAAACACTATGGCCGCTCAGAATTCGCCATTGTACCGATGCCTTACCACATATAATAATTTGAAAAGATCTGGTCCGTGGACATACATATTATGTATGCACAGGATTTTTTTGAAGATGAATAATTCATTGTTTTGTTACCAGCAGTGAGTAAATGTAACATGAAATCAAAGATGGGCTGATAAAGTTACAATTAATTTTTATGCTTATTTGTTATATTGTCAAAAATATTATTGTTCTTTGCCCATTTAAAAAAAATAATAATAATGCATGTGAGTCAAAAACTATGAAACATTTGAATTTCAAGAAATGAGAAGGTTGTGTTCTTTCAATGTAGGTTGGTACCTACTCTTTGTCAATTTTTTCCGATTCCATTTGTTACTTTTTTCAAACATTGTTGCATCCTACAGTATTTTATCACTACGTAGAATCTAGCACGCCTTCATTGGATCACTCATCCAGCAATTCGTTCTAATACGGATTCAGTATTAGCTTTTTCTGCTACAGGAAACGTTCGTTATATACAACGTTACAATGGTACATGTAACGTTTATTGGTAGTTGAATTCTGTTTGGTTGCATACTGTAATACGAAACCCGTAAGCATCATTGTTTCACTCTTAGATATTTATAAAAGTTTTTCCACTTTCTTTCATTTTCTTCTACCTCTGTATTTTAATATTATTCATGAAGTTTGGTTCTAAGGTGAATACCGTTCTTCTCGTTCACGAGTTCCTGACATTCAAGAAAGAATTTTGCCTCGTTTTTCCATCGCAGTGATGCTCGGAAGGCTTCCGTAAAAATTTCACCGAGACAACATTATTCGTGTAATAAAACACCTTTATGAATTCTGTTTTTATTTTTTAAGTATTTTATATGATGAGATTAAAGGTGTCGAAATAAGGATAGGAGTGTTTTCTTAGGAAATTGATGTTGTGTTAAGAAATACTCCAAATATTTCACACGATGTATTTAGTCTCAACAAAGTATTATACTGTAGTATTGTGACATTTTGGCTATTAAGATTTAGTTAGTATATTTTAAAACCACAAAAATACCCGTATTTTTTATATCAGAAGTATTTTATTGCATAAAAAATATCATTGTCACTTGTATATGTTTCTTATAACAATATTTACTTAGATATTATTTTAATGACCTTATATATAATATTATTTTAATGACCTTAAATATTATTAACCTTAGATATTATTTTAATGACCTTAGATATTATTTTAATGACCTTATATATGACCTTATAACAATATTTACTTAGATATTATTTTAATGAACGTAGGTACATTATAAAGTTACTATTATGTCATAATAATAATTTTAAATAAATAATAATTGAATTGATAATTTCATAATGGATGGGTGAACTATTACCAATTAAAAGCTTGATGATGCGTTTGTTGCATTTTATTTTGCTCTTTTAAATAATTTACAATTTACGCAAGTGTATAATGGTAATAATAATAATTGTGTGTTATTATTTGTTGTGCTAAATTGTTATTAATATCATTAGTAAATCGGCCAGTGCCGTTCTAAAAAGAAAATTCATAATTATAATCCTAAAATCTATATTCCATTCATAGCAAGTATCCACTAATTATTGAAAAAAATATTTTTTTGGCGTGTTTGTAGCAATATAAAAAAATTAATTCTACTTTCACCAGAATTTAATGTGTTCCAGTGTTGAATCACAGTAGCGCGATGTGTTCTTAGTGGTATTTTTTTAATACTATTTAATTTATTCGCTAATAACATTAACCACAAATATATTTTAATTATTAATTATCGTATGTTTTTTTCCGTGATTATTTTTTTTCTTATTTTATATTTTGAAAGGAAGAAACATTATGATGTTATGTAACGACGATGTGGCCGATCAGCGGAGATTTCTAATCGTCTGTTAAATTGTTATATTAGATCTAACACTTAAATGTATAGCTGTTCGCCTTCCGAATTTTTTTAAATAAATGAATAAATAATTGCTATCATATCCATTTTGATAATAATGTAGAAATCATATCATTAAACCCCTTAATATTTTCCTTTCACATTTTTTCATATGTTTTTTCCCTTTGAGATCTTATTTATTGATTAATTATTACTGAGACGTTGAAAAATAGATAATGTGTATGCTTATATTGGTTATTTAAAACATATACTTTCTGTTTTCCGTTAACTTATCTTTTCTGGCTTTGTATTATTTTTAAAATTTATTGTACGATTTCTGAACGAAATAAATGAGTCGTGTATTTTTTAAATCTAACTTCCTTTGAAACTTCAACCGCAAGACATTTATCTATGTCTCTAAAATATCTCTTTTAATTGATATAAATTGCTTTTTTCTTTGTTTCAGATATCGTGGTGCGGGACGGAGAAGAGCACTTGAGATTGGCAACTTTAGAAAGTAAGAATATTTTCACAATACAGATTGCTATACCTACCCACCAACATAATATCTTACCTGAGAATCTTTCAAATGAAAACTTTTTTGAGCCCATTACGTAAACTTTGTCACAGACAATTATTTTAAAACATCACAGTGTGATAAACGTATCAAACTGCTATTTAATATCGCCCAATTTCATTTCCAAATAAGTACCAAAAATGTTTATTATATAGATAACTACCTATATAATAAACATTTATATATCCTGAATTACTTGGTTAAGTTTCATTCTTTGAGGTCGAAAAAAAAACACTCATATACTAACGTGCATTGTAAAAATGTTAAAAATAAATCGAAAATTATAATTTTTATACGTGAAGATATTTGATTTTATATACAAAAGAAATTCGCTCAGTGGCAGATTCTATATAATCTATAGACCTTAGGTATCGATTCGCGAATTTTAATATTTAATTATTTTTTAATGCGAAATAAAATTTTTCGAGATTTCGTAAAAGATACGATAGCTTTTTTATGGACTGTTTTAGGAATAGCTCACGTGACTGTCTTAATGTAAAATGGTTCAATGTTAATTTTACGCAAGTTTATTCATTACAAGAAATCATAGAAATCATCATATTATTGTTTAATTTAAATAACGATATCACCATAAAAATATTTTAATTGAAAACAAACAATTTAAATCTTTATGAATATAAAAAAATAATATAAATCATTGGATTCTCGAATATTTTTTTAAAGTTGCATATAAACCAAAATTGGATATTTTTTTCCTGTCGGACGTCAATGATATATTTTTGTCAAATTTTTAACGCCTCAATAGAGACGAAATTGGACTATTGTAGGAAAACCAGGAACTCAAGGCACATACGGGGCTTTCCTGAACACGTAAACCAGACGATGACAGGTCGTAGGAACCAGGAACTCAAGCCTCGTAGGTGCCATGAGTTCCTGGTTTTCCAACAATATTCCAACTTCATCTCTATTGAGATGTTGAAGATGTCAAAAAAAACATCATTTGATTATATTAAAATATTGTGATTGAAATAATACAAGTACATTCATATTGTTATGTAATTTCCAAGACTATAAACAGAACGGTCATGTGTTACAAAATGATTGTTTCCATTAGACTCAGTTCAGTATATGTCATTTCATTTTAAATGCTTAATTGAACCAGGATAACCCTAAAATAGTTTCGTTGAAATTGTATAAGAAATATATACCATTTCGCTAGAAGTGGCTTATCCATAAATACCGAGTAATAATACAATATATAATTCCCCAGAGTCACTTTTCTGGTCTTGCTATATGTGGGAGTTTGTTCAAATCTTGACGTAAGCAGAAAAGATGGCTGCGTCAAGTATGAAGAAAGGAATATACTAAGGTAGCTACTAGTCTATAAAACCCTGTGTATATATGCTTCTTATTTATTTACTGATTACTCAATGGTTGAACCTTTTAAAATTTCTCAGTTTTGTACTTGCAAATATTGATAAAATTTAAGCAAAATGTCAGGTATACAAATCTAAATATATAAAATCTCGAGTCACGATGTTCGTACTCGCTAATCTCCGAAACCGCCCAATCGATTTCAATGAAATTTTCTAAATTTGTATCGTTGGCGTTGGTTACGGATTGAAAGCTGTTATCGTGATTTCATTTTAAAAAAGATTAAGAATTTCGTTGTTTTTTTACAACGAAATTCTTCTTTTTTTATATATCTCTATAAAATATATTATGTAATCACAAATTATGACTTCCCTTCACCTCTCAAAATTTATTATAGGAAAAAGGGTCGGATCTTATGGGGTTTCTCTAATACATGCGATTTTTAACTTAATGTTGTTCTTTCGATACTTATATGGTTTTTGGCTGTCATGTGATAATAGTTGGGCAAATACGCCCAATTATTGAATATGGCAGTCACCTCTGGAGTGGCGCCCCCCAATACCTACTGAATACCCTCGACGCTGTCCAAAGGCGTGCTATACGTCTGATTGATGATCCATCACTGACTGATGGATTGCAATCACTAGAACACAGACGCAGAGTCGGTATTTTAAGTTTATTCTATAGATACTACCACGGGAATTGCTCAGAAGAACTTGCATCTTTGGTCCCTCCTCCACCTACTCGCAACAGAGTCACTCGCTTCACTCAATCGCAGCATCCATTCACAGTGGACCTTCAACATATACGAACAAGTAACTTCTCGAACTCCTTTATTAATACAGCAGCCCGACTGTGGAACGATCTTCCAAATTCTGTGTTTCCATCTTCGTACAACCCGGGTCTTTTTAAAATCCAAATTAATAAACTCTTTTCTAGATTGCAAACCCCTCCCAACGCTACGTAGTGCTCTTCTTCGGAAGAGTAAAATGGACCCCAAATCCTAATAGCTGGCGTCCGCTACGTAGACATGTTAAAAAAAAAAAATGTGAGATTATATGAGAGATTATTCGATAGCGCTACAGCTCAAATCGAGCCTTGGCTTCCTATAACTTTCACCTCCATCCCATCCTGTCCTCTGCTGCCACTTACCAGCTCCTCTCCTTGAGAAGCTGAGTCGCATCCTTTCTGACCTCATCTTCACACCGCAGCTTAGGTCTTCCTACCCTTCTTCTCCCACCCGGGTGTCCAGTCATGATTTGTTGCGGCACCCGTGAGGCATGGCATTATCTTATTTATTTATTTATCAATGAAACATACAGTTTTATAAATATATTGTTATGTTATAAAATAATAATCAAATAAACCAGCAAAGTTTCCATAAATGGTTTACAATAAGATACTTTATGAAGAAAAAGTTATAACAAGAGGAAGAATAAACAAGATTGAAATAAAACATAAAATAATAAAAATACAAAATAAATAACCAGTTAACCAGGCAAGAAAAAAAAGAAAACAGTTAATTCATACCCACATATAAGTTAAAAAGTTTTCTTTTCACACAACATTTTTGTTGAGATTATCTTGAAACATTATAATGAGTCTAAGCACTTTCGATGGTTATTCCATCATCCTTAGAGGCGAAAATTCAAACTAAATATTATAACCTAAATATAATCCAATGTGATGGCCAGTAGGTACATAGTTTGAGGTAGGGGGGGTTTGCATTAGGCTGGGCCGTCCATGTATGGAGAATTTTATTTTTTATCATATCTTAGCGAAAGAGGGTCTAAAAATTTGCGCATAAATAATTAGATTATATGTAACTCCTTTTTAAATTTTCAGATTTAATAGTACTTTTGGCCTTCTACTGATACTTGAAACTGAAACTTGTACGATGTTTTTAGAAAATATAAATTATTTTGGATGTTTGAAATTTCTTAATATTTACAAACTAAATAATATTCGTTTTATTGCGGGTAGAGAATTTTATTATTAACAACATACGTCCGATCAAATTGACTATTATAGCGCGGCTGACAGGTCTCCCAAAATTAACCAACATTAACTCTCTTTCAAATCAACGGTTGGCGCACGACACACTAGACTAGAACAACACGTACTAATGCATTTAAAATTAAATATTTACTATAACTACTGCATTCTACGTATTGCAACGAACATAAATAATTATTTTTATATGATTTAACTTGAGGAAGCAAAATAAAAAATAAAACTATTTTGAAAACTTTGAATTCTGGTAGAGGGCCATTTTTTATTATTTTTTAGGATAACAGTATCCAAATAAGCAACTTTTAAGACCCCTTTCATATGTAGATTCGAAAAAAAAATGTACGGACAAGCCTAGTATGCAAATAGTTAGTGACTATTTTAAAACTTTGACTTCTGGTAGAGGGCCAAATGTAGTACTGAATAATTTTATTATTATTTTTTAGGTTAACATTATCCAAAAAAGCAACTTTTAACACCTCAATTACTTTAATAACTTTATAGTATATATAACAAAAAGTGCATATTATTTTAGCAGTGGAGAGAACATAGGTATTTGAATATTTATTAAATTATCGTTTTTTTTCAAATGTTTGTTAATTTCTAATATTTCCAGAGCATCCACTTTTCGTCCCTTGGACTCTAGATGTAGGACCTCTATATTGTTGCGATCAAAATTATGATCACGTTCAATGCAGTGGTCTGCCATCTTAGTTTTTGAAAAATAAATGACTGATTGTAATAAAAAAAAAAGATTTTTGAATGATTGTCGTGATTAAGTCTGTCTATGAATATCTACCTACAACAAAAATGAGCATCAAATACATTTATAGATTATCAGCGTTTAAAAATATATATTTCTTCTATTCAGTCCAAATTAAAAGTTCAATCTTCTATGTATTGATATATACCTAATTTATGAACTAACAAACATATTATTTTATATATCTAGTTGAAAGTTTATTGATGGCCATAACAAACCCGTTCCATCATTGTGAATACGTTAGCTTCCAGGAACTGTTATAATATGAACCGTACAACCTTATTTTAAAACTCTGCTTTGACAGCTCATTTCTTTAATACAATTCATGAATGTTATATGGAGTTAAGTCTTTCAGTCTCTTGATAAGATATTTCAATTTTACATTATAAATATAGTTGCCTTATTCTTACAATTTTGAAAATGAAACAGCTTCCTTCCAGAAACAGGTAGGTATGGTATATGTATATGGACCAACTGGGGATAATATTGCAGAATTTCGGCGCTTGGGTTAAAAACCCGACCCTTAGTCTGGTCGTATTGAATTCCATCTTTTTATCTGTGTGAAATATCGATTTTTCTCTATTCATGAAAATATTGAACATATTTCATTCATTTCAATGCTGATCTATAAATATCTACATATAAAACGTTCCACACTTTGTCAAAAAACGTCTCTTTTTCACATAGGTACATAGAATAGATATTTATCAAAAAGTCTATCATTTTTTTCAATTCAATATTACCAAAAATACATTTTTTAACCAAGTTGTTTATAAAATGTTCCATACTTTGTCAAAAAAAACGTCTCTTTTTCACATAGGTACATAGAATAGATATAAAAAAATCTATCATTTTTTTTTCAATTTTATATTACGAAAAATATATTTTATAACCAAGGTATTTATCTATTCGGGGAAAGTAGAGGGAACTAAATATCGCAATTTTCCATTGGCATACGACTCTCGTCTCATTTTAAACACGCAAGTTTTAATATATTATGTATAATTAACTACGGTTATGATAAATTTGAATGTAATTGGTTGAGATTCGATTTAGTTAAGATCAATCATAATATAAAAAAACACGTTATAAGTATTTTTAGACAGTTCGTAGTATTACATTATAAAAACACATTGGCTTTAAAATGAGGCAATATTTTTCGGAGGCATTATTTGTCATAAGAGTTATTTGTTTCACGCACAAAATTAGTATTGTTTCTTTGGGTTAGAAATGTTTATATATGTATGGGTACATAATAATATAATATTTATGTAATGTAATTAACTCGAGATCCTATGTAGCTGGAAACGAGGGTAATAATAATAATTAATAACAATAAACAAGTTTCATAAACGTTAAACTGCTAAGCGAATCTTTGCTGCTTCAACCACTAAGAATCGAAATTTCAATTAAGTATCCATTGTGAATAGTACATAAATAGCAGAAATGGCGGAATGAACCAGAACGTTGATGTAGAACTGGATTGTTATTACGAAGAAATATCGAGTAGTTTGTGTATAAACTAAGAAAATATATTATTATATTCTAATTAGTCACAGCTGTCGCCATATATTTTGTTTATCACTAACACTATTTTAGTATGACATGTTGTATCAAACATCGATTTTGTAATATGCGAAAAAGAAGAAAAATATTTTAGTTCACAATCGATGTCATTGAATGAGTGACATTTGACATTTCGCAGTAATCAGGCATGTTTTACAATGCATCTCTCAACGAGTATCATGTGGAGAGTATAAAATAGTTTTTGTATTACTTTTTTTCAATGTATGGCGTATTCTAAATTGTAAAGATTTCCTAACGCATATAACCAAAAAAGAGTTAAAATGATTTCATGTTGAATAATTTGTTTTCTATAGACAATGGTGAATTGTTTTTTAGAATATTCTCTTATATACCTACCGAAAATTTCAGATTCAGGAATTTAGTTGATTGCCTTTGTATACCCCGGGTATACCTACGGATGTACGCAAAATTGCGCACTACATTCCTTTTAATATATGAAACACGAAAAAATATTGTATATAACCTGATATGTGATAAACAACAATTTTTCGTGCAAAAAGGTAAAATTTAGAGATTTTTTTCTAAATAGCAAGAATAGTTAATAAAATATTATAATAATAAAAAACTCAGCCGGTAGATTTTCATATTCTCTTTTAATTGAGGTAAAAATCTACTTCATAGATCTTGTAGTTTTTTTGTTTTTTTACAATAAGTAATTTTAAAAGGGTTTTACTAAAACTAATTTTACAAGAAAATTATTAAACAGATTCAAAATTCAAATAAATCATTTAATAGAATAGAGATGTACATAAAAACTGTTTCTTATTTCAAAGACGTATTTTTGATGGTATTAGGGAAATTATTTTCAAAATATAGCCTCATAGGTAGGTTCAAAAATTATATATTCTCAACTAAACATTTGTATTCCAACTGTCGATTCGTTCATGAGAATTCAATTCTCTGAATGAATCAACATTATTAAGCCAAGATGCGTGTATGAAGGAATATTTTGTATGGTGTAGTGGACTTTTTGCATGCTAATAACACCAACTAGAGGCCTCGCAGCATATATGTTCCCATACATGGATTTACTCAGAATTCGGAGTAGAACATTAACTTTTGATCTGCTCAATTTACAGAACCCAAATTTTCAGAATATATAAACAGTTATAAGCATACAAAACTTTTATACTCAAAATTGTGAATTTTTCTTTCAGTCAGGGTTTATCAACTTTTGAAATTTTGGTTTATTTTTCCATATATCTCAGAAACCATAAAAGCTAGAACGCTGAAATTTGGTATAAACATAGACAAATACAAAATCTCAAATGAGTTTTTTTTTAAATTCCAGGGATTCTCAAACATTTTTTATTAAGAAAAATATTTTTTTTATGATAAATTTATGTGTTTAACTGTCTATATTTCCAAATGTTTGAAAAATATCGAAAAAAGCCAAAGCCAAAAAATATTAAAACTCACATAAAATGTTCTACTCCGAATTCTGAGTAAATCCATGTATGGGAACATATATGCTGCGAGGCCTCTAGTTGGTGTTACTAGTTGCATGTAACACATGAGATCCAACTGTCGATAGCGATAGTATGTATAGTTGAAGAATAAGAATCAAACTATAAACCCATAAATCCAAATTATTGAAAATTTTAACACATGTTGGTATGTATGTCAAGATAGGACAGTATGGAGGTCAGTCCTGTTTTCCTACCCGGAATATGAAAACAGCATGATGGTTCTGTATGTATGTTTGGAGATTAAGTACCTATCAAACTATTAAGTCTTCTTACATATTGCGTATAGGCGACTGCCCTACAAATTGTATGAAGCAATGTCGTCACTACATTCAATTTTTATAAAAATTGTTAAAAAAGTTTGAGATGTGCTAATACCATGTGAATATTTTTTATAGAAAATTAAATTATCTAGTTGGGGTGATTCGTCTTTTTTCGAAATTTTAAAAAAAAATGAAAATATAGGCAGTTTAACTCATAAATTTATCATAAAAAAAATATTTTTCTTAATAAAAAATGTTTGAGAAACCCTGGAATTTTTTGAATAAACTCATTTGAGATTTTGTATTTTTCTAAGCTTATACCAATTTTCAGCGTTTTAGCTTTTATGGTTTCTGAGATATATAGAAAAATAAATTAAAAATTCAAAAGTTGATAACCCCTGACTGAAACAAAAATTCAAAATTCTGAGTATAAAAGATTTGTAGGCCTATAACTGTTTATATATTCTGAAATTTTGGGCTTTGTAAATTGAGCGGATCAAAAGTTATAAGAGGGGGACGGACACACACACACAGACACACACACAGACATACACACACACACACACACACACACACACACACACACACACACACACACACACACACACACACACACACACACACACACACACACACAGACACACGAAATATTCTACTCCGAATTCTGAGTAAATCCGTGTATAGAACATATATGCTGCGAAGCCTCTAAGTTGGTGTTTTTTGACTTCAAAGTTGGAAAAGCCGTGAAAAAAGTAGACCTCTGCATACAATTCTCGTGTATCCTGGCTTGAAACATTTTCGATATGTTAAGAGAACAAAGTCCTCCTGAACAAATCGACAGTTGGATTAGCTTGCAAAAAGTCCACTACACCATACAAAATTTCAAAAAAGTGGATTGATGGTGATAGTGGATTGAAAATTTCAAAAAAGTGCAAAATTTCAAAAAAACATTAAAAAAAGTGGATTGATAAAGGGCACTCAATAAATAGGTAATAAATATTAATGAACGTTGCGCAAGCGCTTTAAGTTATCACGTTATCTCGCTGTTGACAGGTCATAAGCCCCGATGTGTCTTGATTTTCCGGTACTCCTATATTATTCCAACTTTGTTTCTATAGAGTTATTAACTTGTCAATAAATACATTACCTAAAAAAATAGTTTTTAAACTTGTCGCGGATAAATTTACGTTTGTGGTTTTACGAAAATACATTGTTTATTTTTTGTGCGATGATTAAACAGTTTTTTAATCTAAAAGGCTATCTGCTTTATAATTACGCCTGCGAATAAAGAAAACAACAGCAGGATATTTTAATTGAAAACTCCTGATGCGTTTTATTTAAAAAAAAATATGTTTGGTTTAGTGATGTATTAAAATTGTAAAATATCTGATAAAATAACTAAGAAATAAATGGTAAAAAAGTACTAATACCTGACATTTATGACGACAGTAATTTGATTATTTATTGATTCATTTGGGCATATTTTGTAGTTTTATTAAATACTAGCTTTTAAGTCCCGCCGTTGCCCAAGAATGTAAATTAGTGAAGGAATAAGCAATCATTTATATAATATTGTCACACAAAATATTAGCTAATTCGTAGTATGAAAAGTAGTTTGAAATTTAATTGAGTTTAAGCGATGTAAAATGTTCAAGTGATGGCCACAACCCATTTGTTTTTATATATAAGTAGGTACATACAATTTATGCACGCATGGACTATGGTAAATGGTTTTAAATATGACTGATTATAAAGAGACAACGTTGTAAAGAGTTTGGTTTTGGCCACAACTCCTATTTTTATATATTGTCATCGAACGCAAATAATGTGTTTTAAATATTTAGTAATTTTGGATGATGGGAAATGGTTTAAAAATTGATTAAGCAAAAGAAATGAAAAGATGTTGGTCATATCCCATTCGTTTTTATATTTTTCGTAAAGTGTGCATATAGTTTATTATATTTTTGCACAATAAAACTGATAGACTTAAAACTGACACTTAAGTCTACATTACAGAAGAAAAAGACTTAAAGTATGTTAAATAGTTTTTAATTTGAATATAAACGTTGTGAAGAGTCCAGTAATGGCCACAACCCCGATTTTTTATATATTGTAATCAAAATGAAATGTGTTGTTATTGAAAATTAAACAATATATGATGATATAATAAATGGTGTAAATTTGATCGAACAAAAGTATTGAGAAGATTCTAGTGTTGGTCACATCCCATTCGTTTTTATGTATTTTCATCAAGTATGCATGTTGTTTATAATATTTCTGTACAATAGATTATTATACTTAAAACTAACCCAAAAGACTAAATAAAAAATAAGAAGAAGTATAAAACTATAACAAATAGTTTGTAATAAAAAACTGACCCAATGGTCTACATAAAAGATGAAATAGAAGAATTACACAATAGGAAATGTATTATATAAAAAACTGACCAAATGGTCTTCATAAAAGAAGAAGAAGATGAATTGAACTATAGGAAATATTTTATATAAAATTCACCCAACGTCTACATAAAATAAGAAAACGAAGAATTAGACTAAAGGAAATAGTTTGCATAAAAACTCACCAAAAGGTCTACATAAAGGAAGAAGAAGACCAACTAGACTATAGGAAATAGTTTGTATAAAAACTCACCCAAGGTCTACATAAAATAAGAAAAAGAAGAATAAGACTATAGGAAATAGTAAATATAAAAACTGACACAAAAGTCTACATATTAGAAGAATAATTATACGTCAGGAAATAGATTGTATAAAAACTGTCACTAAGGTCAACAAAAAAGAAGAAGTAGAAATAGACTAAAGGAAAAGTTTGTATGAAAACTCTCCCTTGGTCTACATAAAAGAGGAAAAATTAGACTTTAGGAAATTAGTTTATATAAAATTCAACAAAGGTCTACATAAAATTAGAAAAAGAAGAATTAAATTAAAAGAAATAGTTGGTATCAAAACTGGCACAAAGGTCTGCATAAAATAAGAATAAGAAGAATTAGATAAAAGGAATTAGTTTGTTTAAAAACTCACCCAAAGTTCTACATAAAATAAGTAGAAAAAAAATAGACTCCAGGATATAGTTTGTATAAAAAATCACCCAAAGGTCTACATATTAGAAGAAGAATTCGACTATAGGAAATGGTTTGTATATTGAATATGTATTGAAGTTAACCCAAAGTAGTTAAATAATTTTCCTATAGGAAATCAGTATATTGTTGGTTTTTAAGTACCCATTATTAGGTAGGTACCTACCTACAACAATCTTCTAAATAAATTCGATTCATAAAAAAAAATATTTGAATATCACATTCTTTCTGTAACCATAGTAACCATTCAAACACGTAAGTAATATCAAATGTTTCGGATACATTTTTTGAATAATGTAGGTACCTACATTGGTTTGGAGAGGAATTCCTCAAGGATCTGTTCTTAGTCCTCTTCTATACAATATTTATGTTGCTGATCTCTCTAATATTTTACCTCTTGATACTCATATCCTTCAATATGCAGATGACCTTCTTATTTATGTTATTAATTCATTAATTTCTCCCGGTACTATCCTCCTAAATAATGCGATGATAAATCTCGAAAAATGGCTTTCAAATCATGGTTTAGAGATTTCTCCTTCAAAGAGTTCTGTTGTTTTGTTTACCATGAAAACGACACCCCCCTTCTATTTTTATAAAATATAATCATGTCCTCATTCCATCCTCTTTAACTTATAAATACCTAGGCATTGTGCTAGACTCAAAATTAACATGGAAACCTCATGTTGAAAAATTATCTTCTACCTGTCAAAAAAACATAAACATTCTTCGAGCGGTAACAGGAGTATGGTGGGGTGCTCATCCTCTCTCTGTCAAACTTTTATACAATGCAATTGTAAGAAGCCACCTAGATTATGGATCTTTCCTATTTAATATTTCTAGCAAGTATCTTCAACAAAAAATTGATTTGCTTCAATATCAATCCCTTAGGCTAATATCTGGAGCTATGAAGTCCACTCCCACTAATGCTCTTCAAGTTGAATGTGTGGATGCTCCTCTCATTATCCGCAGACAATTCTTATCAGATAGATATTATTATAAATCAGCCATGACTTCCACTCATCCTCTAATTGATAAACTTAATCTCCTTTCCAATATTATTAGAACATCTCCTTATTGGAAAAATAAAAACGTTCCACATTTGGTTCAAAGTTTCCGGAAATTCAAGAATCACAATGTACCCATTCAACAATTCCATATACTTCCAATTTTCTCCACCCCTTTTGATGTCATAACATTTACTCCTTTTACAATCCAGTCATTGGGTATTTTCAAAAATAGTTCTCAATGTGAATCAGCCTTTCGAAGTATAATCAACAATAAATGGAATGATTGGACTCTTATCTTTACCGATGCTTCCAAAATTAATGATAATGAGCATGTTGGTGTTTCAATATACTGTCCCTCTATCCAGATCTCAAGACTAATTCAACTACCTCCTTATTCTACAGTTTTTACTGGTGAATGTATTGGCATTATCGAAGCAATTGAAATGGCTAAACAATTTAAATTTAAGAAAACGTTGATTCTTTCTGATTCCCTAAGCTCTATACAATCAATTTCACAAAATCCTTTTGATTCCCCTGCCAATTGGCTGTTATTGCATATTAAAAATATTATTTTTGATATGAAAAAAAAAGATCTCGAAATAGCTATTGCCTGGATTCCTGGTCACCGTGGCATTATTGGTAATGAGAGAGCTGTTAATTTAGCTAGATTTGCTATTTCATCGGGTGATCCTCACAGATACAAATTTAATTTGATTCATGACATCCTTCCTCTTGTTCATTCTTATATGTTGAATGAATGGAATACACACTATAATTTATCTTCAATTTCAAAAGGTTCAAGATATGCATCGATTCAAAAATTTATCCCCATCAAACCATGGTTTTCCAAATTTCGTTGTAGCAGACATGAATCTTCCGTCATATGCCGATTGAGATTCGGACACTGTTGTTCCCCTTCTCACCTAGCAAGGTTGGGTATTAAGAACTCATCTCTTTGTCAATGTGGCCAAGAAGAAGGCAGCTTGGATCACATATTTTTCAATTGCCCTACATCTAAGTTCCCAATATCTTTAACACATCTGATTAAATTTAAAATATTTCCTCCTCATAATATCACCTCCTTACTCAGCCTTAATAAATTTCAAGTACTTAATGTTCTTACAAAATTTATCAGACAGAATAACGTCAAATTGTGATTTCATTTTCTACTTCCCATTTAAAAACAAAACTTTTTTCACAACTTTTTAAATTTTTAATTTCAGTATTAATTATTAATATTTTTTTTTGGTTTCCCACATATTTTATAATTTGTTGTTTATTTTATTGTAATTAACAAATGCACGATTTTGTAACAAACTTGACTCTGGCCAATGTTCCTTCATTTGAGGTTACAAGTGCCATTTAAATAAATAATAATAATACATTGGTTTGTTCGAAGCCACAAAAACGAAAATCAACAATTGTCCGAAATATCAAATATTATATACAAATTAAGCAATTTTATTATGCCTATATCTTTACTAATAATTAACAGACTTTTACAATATGTCTTACATAAAACTTGCTATAAAATCTTGTGTTTCATTTTATTATTTCATAATCACATTTATTTCAAAGGTATATTATTTTAAAGAACATATTCATTCGGTAGGAAAATTAAATATCGTATGAAAAGATATTAAAATGGCGGGGTTATAATATGCACATTTGTACAAAACGCTTACTTTAAAAATAAGTTAAACATTATAATTAGACAAAATATTCAACATGTTTTTCACTTAAAAGCTAAGTTATACTTGAAAATATATTTTATTCGTGTAAATACGTACTTCTAACTTTTAAATTAACAGATATTTGCGTGCAAAAAGTACACTTTTTTGACAGATATGGTTTGGAAAATTTTGTATGAAAAAAATTATTATTTATATATTTTTAATAATTCAGCATTTTTATCGGTTTTTTTTTTAGCGTGACACTGCGTCAGGTATATAGGTACATGTTCGCACATAAATTAGATTTTTAGATGCTCTTGGTTTTTCAGAAAGCGTGAGACAAACACACACACACACACACATATATACACACACACACACACATACACACACACTAACAAAATCATTGTTTTATTACTTTAGATTAAATAAATATTATGATAAAAATTAATAACGAATGGGAATAACCTCATAATATTTTGTTTAATCCATAACGCAACTTCTCGGGCAACTAACAGGTACCATGTCAAATATTTATTTAAGAGGACATATAACGCTAAACTTAGTGACTGAAAACATGATATATGAAAACCGCCCAATGCACTTTGAAGTAACGCGTTAGTAAGGGTAACTATCGCGTGCGTAAAAAAAGGTTTATACGTGATTTAAATTATCGGAAACCACAAATATGTTGATTTTTTGTATTTTAAGAACAAACCTTAGTTGAAATGAAAAAACTTTATCGGTCATTCACTTTGATTTTATGCACTCTTTAAGAGTATAAAAGATTTATTTCTCTACGACACATGGTTATAGAGTAATTTTAAAAAAATGCTGTAAAAAGGATATTTTTTATAATTTATTTATGGGAATTTAAGCTGAATTTTAAAATTGTGTGACTAACATTCACTAGAGAAATGTTGAAAATACTAGTATTTTTTCTAGAAACATAGTTTAAAATATTTAAGGAATTTGATTTGAAATTGAGGTGTTTAGGTTTATATGGCCCCTTAACACGCACCCAATAACGAGTTGCCACGACGATATTAAGCGTCTCACAGATACAAACTGAAAATACAATTAAAAACTGTTTATCCACAGGGACCTTTGGATCAGCAGTTAGATATCTAACCAACTGAGCCACGAAAGCCGACATTTAAGAATCTCACAAGTGGTCCAACTTAAGTGTGGTTAAAAGTTTTATTACTAATTTCAGATATGTTAAAAAAGTTAAGGAAAATTATTTATGGTAGCAGAGAACATGTCTACATAAAACTTTCATTTATCCAATAATATTGTTTCTCTGCGGATGACACAGGGTAGTCTTAAACTTATTATATTTGATTTTACAATACCGGGTACAAAAAAGTGTATTTTAGTACAAGTCACTATTTAAATTTGCTACAGACTTTAAGCAGCATAAACACAATGAAATGAAAATAGAATAAATGACAAAATATATATGAAAATCATAATTTTATGGTAATTCATTTAATAATTCATAAAATTTTGTGTTAACAAAGTGAAAATCTATTTAAATATTAAAAAATAAATTAATTACACACGAGACCACAGTATTTTTCCACAGATACGGTTTATTATGATATATCTTTATTTCATTTACATAATATTTAACGAAAATAATTATGTATTATTCTTATGATTACCATAAAAATATACTGTATACAATAAATTTAACGAAGTATTTTTAGATCATTCTCAAAATACGAATAGATATGATCAGCGTACTATTTGTGTATGTTTTTAGTTAATAACTCTTTTATGTAAATGCATGAAATGAGGTCCTTAATTAACACCAAAGATTACTGAAAAGGTTAATGGAATGGATATAATCAAAGGGAAGATTGAGGATTACTCCAGAAATATCATAAAAACGAAGATTGTGTGAAAAGAAGACAGAAGGGGATACATAAAGAAGGAAAACTAATAAATAAAAAAGAAAGCTACAGTATATAAAGCCATTCATAAAGATTTATGGTTGATAATCAAAATTCATAATCCTACTAATAAATATTTTCGCTAAAAGTACCTTAAAAATATATCCTATTATATTATCTCAATGGCGACAAAATCTAAAATAGAACAACGTTTATTATCATTTAAAAACTATTGTCATAACAAAATATTATAATCTAATAACCAAAGTGAATTAACTTTAACGTTTTATTTCGATTGATAGCAACGTTTTCGATGAATCATTTTGAGTCGGCGAAAACTTACGGTCATTGTAATCTAATTTTGTGGATGAATACTTTGGTATGTTTTTCATTAATTTATAATGGAATTCAAAATTAATAAACAAATATGCCTAGTAAGTTAGCAAAAAAAAAAATAATAAGTTAACAATTAAACATTAGAATCATTAATAATTTATTGTTTGGTGCATGAAATTGAGTGATGATTGCTTATTTTAACAAAGTTCAGCACTTCAAGCTGTAAAAAAATATATAGGTATTTGATTAGGTATTTAGGCCTTAGGGCAAACATTTGCACGTAGTCGCATTACTCTGATATATTATTTATTTATTTGTATCTACGGACAGAAGCCTTCTATAAAAACAATAATAATTATAAAAAAAATAATATATATTTCCTATATTTCCAAAGATCATAAATTTATGTAGTTGCAAAAGATATAAAGAACATACATTTAATAGAAAATACAAGACTTAAACATACAATACAAACATGGTTATATAACAAAGGGATCAACTATTGTCAGCTAATTCTCAATTCATAACAACATACATACAATACAAACATGGTTATATAACAAAGGGATCAACTATTGTCAGCAAATTCTCAATTCATAACAACATACATACAATACAAACATGGTTATATAACAAAGGGATCAACTATTGTCAGCAAATTCTCAATTCATAACAACATACATACAATACAAACATGGTTATATAACAAAGGGATCAACTATTGTCAGCAAATTCTCAATTCATAACAACATACATACAATACAAACATGGTTATATAACAAAGGGATCAACTATTGTCAGCAAATTCTCAATTCATAACAACATACATACAATACAAACATGGTTATATAACAAAGGGATCAACTATTGTCAGCAAATTCTCAATTCATAACAACATACATACAATACAAACATGGTTATATAACAAAGGGATCAACTATTGTCAGCAAATTCTCAATTCATAACAACATACATACAATACAAACATGGTTATATAACAAAGGGATCAGTTATTGTCAGCAAATTCTCAATTCATAACAACATACATACAATACAAACATGGTTATATAACAAAGGGATCAACTATTGTCAGCAAATTCTCAATTCATAACAACATACATACAATACAAACATGGTTATATAACAAAGGGATCAACTATTGTCAGCAAATTCTCAATTCATAACAACATACATACAATACAAACATGGTTATATAACAAAGGGATCAGTTATTGTCAGCAAATTCTCAATTCATAACAACATACATACAATACAAACATGGTTATATAACAAAGGGATCAACTATTGTCAGCAAATTCTCAATTCATAACAACATACATACAATACAAACATGGTTATATAACAAAGGGATCAACTATTGTCAGCAAATTCTCAATTCATAACAACATACATACAATACAAACATGGTTATATAACAAAGGGATCAACTATTGTCAGCAAATTCTCAATTCATAACAACATACATACAATACAAACATGGTTATATAACAAAGGGATCAACTATTGTCAGCAAATTCGCAATTCATAACAACATACACGACAAAACTACTAACATAGGACTCAATAAGTGGACCATGGGATACAAAATTATTCTTTATAACAGCTTACAATGACTTAGTAATTAATATTATGTCTACCACCTCGGAACAGGCCTGGCCTAGTGAGGTGGTCCAAACCAATTCAATTTATGTTGATTATATAAATGTAATTTTTGGTATATGTAATAAAATATATATTTCAAAAATAAGAGTCGACAACAAAAAGGCGATAAAAAAGAAAAGAGAAAAATATCGGAAATATATAGCTGATTAAAAAAATAATAAAATAATGCATAATTATGAAAAAATTTGTTAAATGAGGAACGGAACGTTATGTATGTATGACGGCGGTAGCGGTAGAGGGGTGTAGGGCAATGCGCCTTGGTACTTTGTTTATTATCCTGCATTGTTTGGTAGGTGTGATAATCTTCGTGTCGACGGAGATTCCCGAATGCGTAGTCGGATACATTCGATATATTGAATGAGCAGCGCGTCATTCTTTGGCCCAGGCCGATACCGTAAACACCGTGTACATCGTGTATTATTAATTGTATATATTTGCGTGCATTATTTCGAGTATCATAATTTGTACATTGTAATAATATTTTGGTATGTGAATAAAGTCACATTGAATCATATTCTGGACTAATTACTCACATATTTATCAGTAAGGATGACCGCAAACGCATCGTGCTGATGAAACAATGGTTTTATTTTCCACGAAGCAGTTGTAGCATCAAAGTCCAGTGCGGATCCTATCACATGATGTACAGAATATTAGAAACTCGAAAATGAGAACAAATTAAAGATTGGTGGTGGCAGATCGATAACGCGCTGGTTTGGTAGTCCAGTGGTCGCGAGTTCGAATCCTGCCACGGCCAATTTCATCCACTAAAAGCACAAGAATATGCTTTATTTAGGAAATGCATGATGATGTACATGTACTTATAACAATGACATATTCGTTCTTTAAAAAAATATGGACTTAATATATATATATATATATATATATATATATATATATATATATATATATATATATATATATATATATATATATATATATATATATATATATATATATATATATATATATATATATATATATATATATATATATATATATATATATATATATATATATATATATATATATATATATATATATATATATATATATATATATATATATATATATATATATATATATATATATATATATATATATATATATATATATATATATATATATATATATATATATATATATATATATATATATATATATATATATATATATATATATATATATATATATATATATATATATATATATATATATATATATATATATATATATATATATATATATATATATATATATATATATAATACAGACTGGCTGAAAAGTTATCGCATAAAATAATCTACTCATATGTATTCTGTTAAGAATCATAATGTAATTCACTACTCTCCAACTTCATAACCTGAGAGATTCAATCATAGCTTGGTGCCATTCATGATTTCCATTAAGTACAATTTTATGGGTTCGAATAGCTGAGAGTTTTTTTTAAATAATAAATGAATACGTCCTTGTTAAACAAGTACATATATATATCTTCCTACGTTCCCTAAAATAAGCATGAATGCTTTGTGCTATAGATGAACGAAATCGGTCGAGGCAGGATTCGAACTCGCGAATACTGGATTACTAGCCCAGCGCGCTAACCGCTCTGCCATTGACCCATCTACCATCTATCTAGGTCATTGCATATTTTTCTTTTCTGTTCCTGTTTAATTATTATTTCTCTTAATTATTTTGCATTCAATAACATGTAACCTCTGACTAATTTGAAAAAGTACTGCCTCAGAACAGATTTCTCTAATGAGGCAGTAAATTTCCATATAGGAACAATTGTACATCTACAGTGTTATTTATAAAAAAAAATGGTTCAATTGAACCCGGTTCAAAGTCTTATTCCACGTTCAAATAAAATTCAAATATTCTTATAAATAAGATTTCAGTTGAACATGGAATAAGACTTTGAACCGGGTTCAATGGGCGTGATGACAGTATGAAAAAATCATTGGAAATTTTACTTTTATAAAATAAAATAGGTTATAAAGATTTGAAAAAATACATTTCTTTTCATTTTAAAAGAGCGAATAATATTAATATTATTAAAATAAAAATACAAAATATGTAAGTCCGCCATTTTATGAGAAACACCAATCAGAGTGAATCAATAATTATGACGTCACAGTTTCAATACAATATATATTAAATTACTTTGCATCGAAAAAAGACTTTTGCTCATCAGAATTTAGAAAGGTAAAAACTTACATATAAGCGTATTTTTATTATTCTATGCATATAAGTACTTCATTTATTTATAATTTAAATACAACTTACATCTCGAAAATCGATAAAATATGTTCCTTCTTCTCTCTACATTATGTGTTCATAAACTAAAAGCATACCTACGCGGTACTGCGGTAGACATGACATGTGTAAAGCTGCGTTGCACCGCTCAATTGCGTCGATTCTGTTCACTGCGACGGGTGTGTTAACTCACTCCTTCGAAAAGTATTGGCTCACGGCGCAGTGAGTCGTGAGTGCTAGACAGGGAGAATGCGAACCTTGATGCGAACAAGGGTATTGAGTTGCCTGCTTTTTAACCGACATACTATTACTTTCCCGATTCTACTTTTAAAAGTAGAATCGGGAAGGTTGTGATATTTTTAAACATGTAGGTACATGAAATATAATGAATACAATAATAATCTTTGCTTATATAAAATACAATACCTGCATATTATACTTTTATTATTATTTTTTAACTAGCTTAATGACCCGGCGCAGTGAATAGGCGTGATGAGAGTAAGAAAAAATCATTGACATTATGATTTTAAAAAATAAAATAGGTTATAAAGATTTAAAAAAATGTATTTATTTTCATTTTTAAAGAGTGAATAATATTAATATTATTAAAATAAAAATACAAAATATTATAGACCGCCATTTTATGAGAAACGCCAATCAGAACGAATCAGAGCTCATGACGTCACGATATTCTAGGTCCACGTCCAGTGTTGCCGATTTCGGGAAATTCAGACTTGTGTCGGCACTTAATCGGGAAACGCTTTAATTCGGCACTTTTCGGGATTAGAATGTATCAAAAAAATTATATATTTTTGTTTATACTAGATGTATTAATTTTGTATTTTTTACGTCTAAATAAAAGTAACTATTATTATTATTAGTAGTAAACATACAAAGTAAATATAAGTTATTTCATTTCAATAAATATCATTTTATTATTTCACTGGTGCTTACATAGTTTAAGCAATTTCTTTTTGTTTGTATCTTTATTACTAGCCCCTTCACTAGGTATGGCCTGTGGTAAGGTAAGCTAGTTTTATGTTATTGTCTATTACGTTGTTTATTTAGTAAGTATGTAGGTATGTCGGTTAAAAAGCAAGCAACTCAATAACTCAATACTCTAACACTGTTCGCATTCTCCCGGTCTAGCACTCACGACTCACTGCGCCGTGAGTCAATACATTTCGAAGGAGTGACTTAACACATCCGGCGCAGTGAACTGGATCGATGCAATTGAGCGGCGTAACGCAGTGGTGTTACACAGGCCTAATGCCTAATACGCGGGAAACTTAAGATGGCGTATTTTGACGTATGGACATTCATGAAGTTCTTTTTATGCTTATTGCCTTATTAATGGTAAATATTTTGTAAATGAATTATAGTATTGCGTGGGGGAACAAATACTGTATTTCATTGTAAACGCATACTTAATAAAATACACTTTCTGGGTCTCGCCGTGCCAAATTTAACCACTTATTTCTCGTTTATATTCGCGTGGGACGAAAACAACTACCTCAGTAAGTGTTTTTTTCGACGTGTTTGTACATTTTGGGACCGCACAACACTTATGCACTTTTGAATTTATTTTAAATACACAAATCGTCTTAGAATACATATAGTACATATAGTAGTGATATGCGGTTTACGAAACCGTGACGTCACCGTCAGCTCCGACGGACGCCATTACACTGCAAGCGTTTTTTGACGTTAATGTCAAATTGGATTTTGAAATGGCAATTTTTGCTACTAAACCTTTATTTTATGTAGAAATGTATATATATTTGAAAACAGTGGATGCGTAAAAACATCGTGAGATAGTTTCTCAAAATTAGTCATCATGCCTATTGAACCAAGTTTTTTTTTATAAATAACACTGATTATGTTTATTATAAGTCTTTTTTAATAGTTACATTTTTGTTATTGATAAATGTAAAATAATGTAAAAATAAATCATTATATTTAATTTTATTTAATATAAAAATGTTCAAATTTAGGGAGGTAGGCACACTATAAAAAATAAGTAAAATATTTAAATATTCTTCCTCAACCACTTGTTCTGCTGATGGGGACTAAAACGGTCCCTTGCAAAACTCAACACATGAGTCCGGAAAACCAAAAATAAATACTGCACTTAGAGCCAAAGAGAGCTGATTATAAGGAAATAAACGTTTTAATTACATAACTATCCAGAGTTTTTCATTCATTCATACCATCACGGCATATTCTACAATGTGGGGTAACCAGCGAAAGGTGTGCGGGTGTGCATTGCCTTATAAAAGGGAGAACAACACATCTATGTATACCCACATACCAGTCTCGTTTCACCAAAAAAGGCACTACATTCAAAATGGGGGGTGAACCTCATTGCTGAACTATGTGAGATGTTATTGTTGCCTGTTGTATTTTCGATTACCCGGCTCTTACCGGTGTCGTCTTGTTGTCGACTTGGTCTTAAGCCGGTGTCTCAGAACTATCCAGAGTGATTAGGGTTTTGATGTATTGTATTCATTGCGTTGATATTCATCATCATCATTGGCACTACAGTCCGCTATGGACCCTGGCCTCCTCCAGAAATTGTCTTCATCTCTCCCTGTCGACTGCCAGTCTTCTCCAATTTATCAGGTCCATTTTTCTTATATCACACAGCACATAGTCCAGCCATCTCAACCTAGGTCTGCTTCTACTTCTTCTGCCTTCGGGACAGGTGTCTAATACCTTTTTAGGAATACGGTCATCATCCATCCGGCAAACATGTCCAAGCCAACGTAGGCGCTGAATTTTAATAAATTGGACTACATTCGTTTCTTTGTACATTGCCTCCAGCTCATGATTATACCGTATTGCGTTGATATTAGAAGTACATAATTGTTATTATGTATATCTACATAAATGTGTGCTGGAAAGTGTATTATAAGATAGGTATCTGCAAACAAGAGCAACAAAATGAAAATTTTATATTCAATAAGACTATAATTATTCAGTAAAGGAATCATGAAAAATACCCAAGTCCAATGTATACAAAGAAAATAAATGAATAGCTCTAATTAGAGGAGAATTTAATGCCTCATTCATTTATACACTTTTTTTCACAAACAACGGCGTGTTTCTAGTGGGACTTTGAAAAGTAAAGGTAAGAGGAGGATAATATTTCAGAACAATCTACAATTGTATTTAATAACCTTCATGTTTCTATTTGAATAATTTATATTACAAGATGAGTCGTGGAAAAGTTTTTGATCTTCACTTTGATATACTTACTCGTAATAATGAAAAATTATTGTTTTGAAATTTGCAAGCGTATTATACTATGAGTTTCATCATGATAGTTTTGATTGTTTAACTAAGAAATTCTATTCAAATTCACTGGTGTCCTCTGTACATCGTAGGTACATCTTTGATTAAATCAACTTTACATTCACAACATAATATGTGTAAAGTATATCATAATTTGATCGCTCTGATAAGTTAATCGCACAAAAGAAATAGTCTAAAAATGCAATATTAAATTGTCAAACTTTTCTTAAATATAGTTTATAGGGATTATGCTAGGAAATGTTTTCACCTTTTAGACTCGCGAAATAAATTGCGGAATATATTATAAAAAAAACGTGTGGGTTGTGTCCAACACTAAACTCCACACTAACAAATCACTCCATAAAGTAATCAAATTATGTATGGAAAATTTTTACCATTTTCATGAAATGAGTTTGTTCAATTATTTTTTTATTTAATTATTATATTATGAAAACTTAATAATCCTTCAATGCCATTTTATGTATGTGATGAGCCTTTTTACCAATTTGAAAATAAATTTTTTAAACATTATTTGAGTAAAAAAAATAAGAAGCACAAGGTACTCACATATCCTTCAAAATTTAATGAGGACGAAGTGAGTATTAGATATACATATTTGCAAAATTTGAAAATAATCGAAGGAGTACTTTAGTCTATAATTGATAAAGTAAAATAAACACGCCCTACATAGCACATAGCACACAGCACATAGCACATACACACACAGATACATTGTGATGAAATTTTCAGAATACAATCTCAGCATGATTCTAGTTGATAATCTGCAATAAAAAAAGCCTTAAAAATTGCGAAATCATAACTCTCCACTATATCCCCTTGGGTTAGTGAGGAGTAAAATTCAATATTTTAACAACGCGACATAAAGAATATTAAAAATGTTATTTATGATTTTATAATATCAATTGAAAATGTCAGAATTTATTTGTACTTGTATGTTGATATCTTATGATTCATTTAAATTTTGTATTTAAGTAATGAAAAAAAAAATGTTGATCGACAATAAAGAGAAACTTGAAGGTTTAAAAATAATCAATGCTTTCATACCTAGGAATAAACTGTTATAATAAGCTTTCTTTAAGAAGAAAAATTAAACCTTTTATAAAATTTAAAAAAGTGTACAATAATTTTATATTCTCAAATCAATGTTAAACAATTATGTATCTAATATAATATCTTTAATGTACCTATTATGGACTTGAAATAATTGCTACGCTCTTCCTCCGCTGAACACGAGATTTACTCTTTCAGTGGAGTATTACGTACCTATAATATAAATGTATTAATTATAAGAAATATTATATACCTTTTGTAACAAAATATTATTTGCAATAAATAAATGAATAAATAAATAGGATTCTTTAAGGGGGGGACTGCTGCCAACGTGCCTATTTTTCAATTTGATATACCATCATTATTTCTAATCAAATCGTTTTGAAAAAAATAATTCGGATAGTTTGGGTATTAATAAAGAATATTACACTTTAACTTTTTGATAATATTCTGCATAAATCCTTGTAAAAAATGGCGTACCCCGATTTTCAACGTTCATCTTATATTTTAAATAAACAATAAGGCGTAGTTCAATATGTTTTTTAAATTAAAGAAGACAAAAATATCTAGAAAAATATGATGTGACGTTGCGTTAATGCTTCAGGTTTATTAAATAAACCTTAAAAAAATAATTTTTATCAGCCCCATTGCGAAATAAAAGTTTTTTGGTTTGTTTACTTAACCTGATGCATTAATGCAACGTCACATCATATTTTTCCATATATTTTGCTCTTCTTTAATTTATAAAAAAAATATATTGCTCTAAACCTTATATTTTTTTAGAAATATAAGATAAATTTCAAAAATCGGGGTATGCTTATTATTTTCCAACAAGAATATATACAGAATATTATTAAAAAGCTAAGGTGTACTTTTATTCTTTTATATCCAAACTAACTAGGTTATTTTTTTAAAATGATTTGTTTTGTTGTAATGATGCAATTTCAAATTGAAAAAATAGATACTTTGGCAGCAGTCGCCCTCTTAAGGTATCGTCGTAAATCCCTCACCATATCCTACGTATAGCAATCTGTATTATCATAATTTAATTGATAATAAAGCAGCAAAATTAAACATTTTAATAATTTTTTCAGTTGAGAGTTCGGCGGTCGTTCGTCGAGCGAACATAACGTCACATGGTGGTCGTTCGAACCCTGTTCGACAGTGTGTAAGTGTTCAACCGTTGACCCGTATCCACCGCAGCGCTGGATTACAATATACGCGGTATGTTGGCGTCGAGCATGTTCGCGAAGTTCAAAAGTGCTCCGGTTGTTGTGCACAATCCGTGGGACTCGAACCCGATAGTCGAGTTTTACGAGATTGGGAAGCAGATCGCCTCGTGCGGCCCAGAGCACGTTTGGAAGATTCACGAGGGCTACCGCAAGGGTGACGTAAAGGTAAGTTGTAATTCCTATCTAATTTTATAGCCAATATTATGTCCTATTCTGATTCGTTATAGAGTATGAAAACGTCTAAATCAACGGGCAACCGTGGATAAAAGGATGTTATCTTCGTGGATTGACCTAATGAGTCCCGTATAAATGAAGTCAACTTTTTGACATTTCTCATATACTAACATTCAGACGGATAAATTTAGACGAATCAGAATAGGACATATTATTGTGTTTTTTTTTATTTATATCATAACCAATATTAAATAAATAACATTAATAATAAACATAATCACGACATTACCCGCAATTTTAAAAACAAAATCACTTATTTATCCAATCACGGACTTCCAATCCGATCTGCTGAAAGTACGACACTGTCCATCTCTTTGCATAACATTTTTCAGCTCGTCATTCGAAGTACATTCAGCAAGACTATGGAATAGTCTGAGTCCGGATATTGCGTCGTCTAACTCAATTTGTATTTTCAAAAAAAAAAAAGGAATATTTATCCTTTAGGTAACACCTGATCCCGACATCCTCTGCTTGTTCGTTCCCAATTCTTTTTTTGCTACGATGTTTTTTATGTCTTTAATATTTACTTCAGCATAGCGACTCGCTTGTAGCGACTCGCGTGAGCGAGTGGCTTTATAAATTGTATGTGAATTTGTTGCAGGAAAAATGTTTTCAGCATCTTTGTCATTTGAGGTTAGGAGTAAGTTAATTATATTTTCGCATTAAATTATATTTCACAACAAATTATGTACGTTGTTGTAAGATACCTACTATTTTTACTACTATTTATTATTTATTAAGTTAATCTTAAAATTTCCGATCCTTGATCCGTCTATCGCCAGACGCATGTTTTGTTGAACTATGTTATTTAATGAGATTTAATTTTGCCTGTTGTATTTTTGATAACCCGGCTCTTACGACACATCCTAATTTGACCTAATATAAAATAGTAAGCACTATTCTTAGCCGGTGTCTCACATCAATTCTTGCTAATTCATTCTGTTGTTTATATGTGCGAAGTAACAAGCAAATGATAATTTAAGTCAATATTAATATTTTTATTCATTAATATTCCTAAATTAATTATGTTACATAATACATTGTTTCTATTTAATTGAGTTAAGAATATGTTTTATTGCTCGGCAACAAACATGTACTATAGCAAATTTTAAATGCACCCAATAACAAATTCTAGAGATTTATGATATTTATCGTTTCAATTAAACAGACTGAAAACAAATTAAACAACCGTGTCTCCACGAGAAATCGAACCTGGAACCCTTCGTTTAGGTGTCAGACACCTAACCAACTAAGCTATAGAGTTCGACATAATTACGATACATGAATTATTGTGCAGTCGTCGATATGATTTATTATGATATATGAGATACGCAGTTCCTATAATGAAAATTATCGACATAATTTATTGATATGTGAGATGTGCAGTTCGAATAATGAAAATTATCGACATAATTTATTGATATGTGAGATGTGCAGTTCGAATAATGAAAAATATTCTATAAGAATTCTTAAAAACCAATTATCTTCTGTATATAAGGTAAAAAAATCGTATATTTTTTTAATTGCATATACGCGAACATTGTGGTTTTTCCCAGTCGGGAGGTAAATGATATATTTTTGACAAACTTTTCAACATTTCAATACAGACAAAGTTGAAATATTATTGTAGAACCTGGAACTCAAGGCACCTACAGGGCATACGCCATTTCATCGGCTGGTTTACGTGATCACTTTATGTCTCAAAACATGGAGTTAAGAAAGGGTTTCTTCGTTACTTCATAGATGGTAATACTAATAATGTCTTATTTTCCGGTGTTTAGGTTACTCATTATTCAAATATATAGAAGTTTCAAAAATTTGCAAAGTGCATTTGGAACTCAAAAAGAAGGCATGCTTGGTAAACGTTGCGCAAGCGTATAAAGTGATCGCGTAAACCAGCCGATGACAGGTCGTATCCCTGTAGGTGTCTTGAGTTCCTGGTTCTTTTATGATATTCCAACTTCATCTCTTTTGAGATGCTGAAAAGTTTGCCTAAAATATAAAAAAAATACTTAAAAAAAAACTAACTATTAAAGGACTTTAAAATATAAAAGTACAATGCTGATTAAAATATAGCAATATTGTAAAACTTATGTATGTACATGACTTTTATTTATTAGTCAAAAATAGTGTTCGATCGTAACAATTCGAGATATGTCGGTAAAACTGTTTTCAATTTATTCACAAATAAAATATTTCAAATTCTCTCCTCCATAAACTCTACGTATGGCTCCCCTAGGAGCAAGGCATATTTTCAGAAAACTTGTAAACAATTCAAAATAAAGGAATATCTCGTCAACCAAAGTCGGATTTCTTCAACCGCCCACCCCAACAAAACCATAAAAACTTTCGTTTTAATTTGGTAAACGTGAAATTACTTGAATCTTATCCACTCTCATAATATTACGGCTCTTATTAATGAAAACTTCTAAGATGGTATTCAATGAATCAATAACTTTAAAACTCAGTCATTTCCATTCTCAAAAAACAATGCATTCATTACGCCTTATTCTTCAAGATTATCAGGACGAACTGAACCTCACTTTTATATTATTATTATTTTCTTTTTTTTATCATAAACGCATATTCAGTTATTCTTTTACTGTACTGACCAACCGCTGTGGTATAATAGTCAGTCGTTTGACTTTTGTGCAGGCGTCTTGGGGTCAGTTCTCATCAGGGGAGAATTTCTTCTACCACCACCACCACCCCCTCTGCATACGAGAAAAAAATGCATAGCTATCTCACATGATCGCAATATTGACAATCTCGGCACCATAGTGCAAAAAGAACAATCGACGAATGCGAATGGAAGATTCACACTCGTGGACTGTCATTGATTGACTTCTGATCTTTTTAAATGAAAAGCATCAGAGGTGTTACCGAGATCTCTCTAAAAAAATAACTTAATGGGAATCTACCAATACTAATGCCCGATTTCCCATGGCTCCTTAACTTAAAAAAATCACATTTATGAACAACTTAGCGCAAAATTGCATTTCACCAAACAATCTTAGCCTCGCTTATTATGTATTTCTTATTTGTATATTATTTAAAGTTACGTTATCTTGAGTCCATATTCATGTTCACCGGAAACATAACAAAAAATAATCCTGACATCAGCTTAGTGTAGGTGTTATTTGTTGGTGAAATGCAAATTTTTTAAGTAAGCCACTTAAGGATTTAAGTTTCGAATGGGTATTTAGCTGATGTTCGGTTTTGAGGGACCTTGGAGAAATCGGCTGTAAGAGACCATAACTATGACAGAACTTCTTAAAAGCTGTAAAATTGTTCTTCGAGGTCACAAAATCTGCATGACCAATGGGACCTTAAAAAGGCTCACGGACAGCAACGAAGACCTCTGATATAAAAGAGGACACCATTGAGTGGCCACAATCCCACAGGATAACAGAACTGACATGAGGCAGGGCAGGCAATATTTAATCGGCGAAGATAACTTTTAAACTTTTCGTGTCCTGTGAAAATTGACTTATCCGTACGGGAGATTGCTTCTCTGGGCTGGTTACACTAGTAAGCTGGGAGAAAATACCATTTGGAAATAAAATCGCTACCTGCGCAATGTGTATATATGTGTTTTCGTTGTCTATCATATTATTCTTACAACGCGGCATCTTTACTTGGTATGCATAGGAATAAATAATTGTCCTCTTACGTGCCTGGTGAGCTGAGTCTTGGAGTATTCAGTAGATCACTTAAGACATCAATACCAACCTTCAGGGCCAACAATTAAGTAAAAAACGCCCTGAGATTTGTATCAAATTATATACCAAAAAACGGCGCTAAACATTTCTAATTATCATTTTAACACCATTCTGTTACTAGCATTATAATCAATGTTTATTTATTTATTTTTCTGTATACACTGTCAAGCTTTTTACCACAAGGCGATTTCATCTAACCAACCAGATTACAAAGTATGACAAAATTGTGAAAGTACATCAATAATAAAATTAAATATAAAAAAAAGAAAATAGTATTACACTAAGATATCAAAAAAATGAAAATCCTTCAATGTAAAAAAAAAACGATACAGAAAGGACAAGGAAAGGAAATCGGGATGAGGTGTTTAGGGATAAATATTCCTTATTTAGTTTTTTATTGAAAACTAGCTTTTATGTCCCGCCGTTGGCCAAGAATGTAAATTAGTGAAGGAATAAGCAATCGTTTATATAATATTGTCACAAAAAATATTTGCTAATTCGTAGTATGAAAAGTAGTTTGAAATTTAATTGAGTTTAAGCGATGTAAAATGTTCAAGTGATGGCCACAACCCATTTGTTTTTATATATAAGTAGGTACATACAATTTCTGCACGCATGGACTATGGTAAATGGTTTTAAATATGACTGATTATAAAGAGACAACGTTGTAAAGAGTTTGGATTTGGCCACAACCACTATTTTTATATATTGTCATCGAACGCAAATGTGTTTTAAATATTTAGTAATTTTGGATGATGGGAAATGGCTTTAAAATGAAATAAACAAAAGTACTGAAAAGATTCTAGTGTTGGTCACATCCCATTCGTTTTTATATTTTTCTAGTTTTTATAAGTGTGCATACCTATAGATTATTATATTTTTGCACAATAAAACTGATCTACATTACAGAAGAAGACTTAAATAGTTTTTAATTTGAATATAAACGTTGTGAAGAGTCCAGTAATGGCCACAACCCCGATTTTTTATTATATTGTCATCAAAATCAAATATGTAGTTATTGAAAATTAAGCAATATATGATGATATAATAAATGGTGTAAATTTCGATTGAAAAAAAGTATTGAGAATATTCTAGTGATGGTCACATCCCATTCGTTTTATGTATTTTCGTCAAGTGTGCATGTTGTTTATAATATTTCTATACAATAGACTATAAGACTTAAAACTAACCCAAAAGACTAAATGAAAAAAATGAATAAGTTTAAGACTATAACAAATAGTTTGTAATAAAAACTGACCCAATTGTCTACATAAAAGATGCAATAGAAGAATTACACAATAATAAATGTATTATATAAAAAACTGACCAAATGGTCTTCATAAAAGAAGAAGAAGATGAATTGAAATATAAGAAATATTTTATATAAAATTCACCCAACGTCTACATTAAATAAGAAAACGAAGAATTAGACTAAAGGAAATAGTTTGTATAAAAACTAACCAAAAGATCTACAAAAAATAAGAAAACGAAGAATTAGACTATAGAAAGTAGTTAATATAAAAACTGACCCAAAGGTCTACATATTAGAAGAATAATGATACGTCAGGAAATAGATTGTATAAAAACTAACGCAAAGGTCAACATTAAAGAAGACGAAGAAGAATTAGACTAAAGGAAAAGTTTGCATGAAAACTCTCCCTTGGTCTACATAAAAGAGGAATAATTAGACTATAGGAAGTTAGTTTATACAAAATTCAACAAAGGTCTACGTAAAATTAGAAAAAGAAGAAATACGTTAAAAGAAATAGTTGGTATCAAAACTGGCCCAGAGGTCTACATAAAATAAGAAGAAAAAGAATTAGATAATAGGAATAAGTTTGTATAAAAACTCACCCAAAGGGCTACATAAAAGAAGAGGAAGAAGATGAATTAGACTATTGGAAATAGTTTGTATAAAAACTCACCCAAGGTCTACATAAATTAAGAAAAAGAAAAATTAGACTATAGGAAATAGTTTATTTATGAACTGTCCCAAATGACTTCACAAAAGAAGAGGAAGAAGAATTAAACTCCAAGAAATAGTTTGTATAAAAAACCACCCAAAGGTCTACTTAAATAAAAGAAGAATTTCACTATAGGAAATAGTTTGTAGATTGAATCACATGTGTATTGTAATTAACCTAAGATAGTTTAATAATTTTCCTATACGAAATTAGTATATTGTTGGTTTTTAAGTAGTATTAGGTATGTAGGTACCTACCTACAACGATGTTCTAAATTAATTCGAATTCGATTTATAACAAATTTTATTTGAATATCAGAATGTGTCCGTTACCATAGTAACCATAGAACATGTAAAAAATATCAAATGGTTTGTAGACATTTTTTGAATAATATGTAGGTACCTACATTGGTTTGTTCGATGCCATAAAAATGAAAATTGTCCGAAATATCAAATATTATATACAAATTATGCAATTTTATTATGCCTATATCTTTACTAATAATTAACAGACTTTTACAATATACGTCTTAAAACTTGCTGTAATGTCTTGTGTTTCATTTTATTATTTCATAATTATATTTATTTCAAAGGTTTATTATTTTCAAGAACATATTCATTCGGTAGGAAAATGAAATATTGTATGAAAAGATATTAAAATGGCGGCATTTATGTACAAAACGCTTACTTTAAAAATAAGTTAAACATTATAATTATACAAAATATTCACCATGTTTTTCACTTAAACGCTAAGTTATACTTGAAAGTAAATTTTTTTCGTGTAAATACGTACTTCTAACTTTTAAACTAACAGATATTTGCGTGCAAAATGTACACTTTTTTGACAGATACGACTTGGAAAATTTTGTATGAAAAAAATAATTATTGAAATATTTTTAAAATTCAGCATTTTTATCGCATTATTTTTAGCGTGACACTGCATCTGGTATACAGGTACACGTTCGCACATAAATTAGATTTTTAGATGCTCTTGGTTTTTCAGTAGGCGTGAGACAAACACACACACACACACACACACACACACACACATACACACACACACAGACACTAACATTTTGATTGCTTTATTACTTTAGATAAAAAGTGAGTAAGACGACGCAATATCCGGACTTAGGCTATTCCTATATCTTGCTGATTGTACTTTGAACGACAAGCTGAGATATTTTGTATTATGGATAGTGTTGTACGTTTAGCAGATCGGAGTGGAAGTCCATGATTGGATAAATAAGTGAATTTGTTATATATAAATAAGGTAGTGTGGCAGGTTTGGATGAGAGAGAATATTTGACAATAGTAACAGAATGTGCATATAGTTTTGTTGCACATTTTTCTCAGATATCATTTCGCCTTGAATCAAATATACCCACTGTTTGTGAAACTAATCCAAATTATCAAAGATTGTAGTGTCATTAACAAACAATCGGGTACAAGTTCCTTGAAGTCGTCGGCTCATATGTCAAGTGTTTAGAACAAGTGGATTACTCAATCTGGTCGATGGAGTTAAAGGTTCCACATAACTTGAGAGCACACACCATATAAACTTAACAATAGCTGTGGAATGTGCTTTCAGTAAACCACTTTATGTAGTGGTGGTCTAGAATGCAGAATGGCAAGGAGGGGGAGAGAGTTCCTTGATTAAACATTGTTATTTCGTTAAGAAATGCAGGAATATAATCTAATCAAAATTTAATTGATATAATTATTTATGTGCACTGGATTTGATTGCAGGTAGGAATTAAATCCCTTACAGGAATTGATCAAGAGTCTTATGGTGACTCATATTCATACTATTTACATATGCTATATAAATGTAATCACATATTCAATTTAAAATTATTTTATTTTATTTCTAACTATTATAAGTCATGTAATTTTATAATGTTGTGTGCAACCATAATCGGACATCCAGTACACTCATAATAGTAAGCAATATTAATCTTTTTTAAGAAATGTAAGCTGGATGTATGTGATGCACCCTTATAAATAAATAAATTATACAAAATTAAGTGTAGAAGAATGTATTCAGTTAAGTAAGTTTAATGGGAACTCCTATACATAATTGCAGGTCCCGGTATATTTCATTAACATCGTATAGATATTTTGGTAAAATTTAACTATTTACGATACTCACAATTAGTACCTTTGTAGATAAGTTTATTTTCAACATCAATGTTTGAATGTTTGAAAATAGTTTATACTCGGTACCCTCATCGACGTGGTGTGTTCATTATTTTGTAAATATTGGATAAGTACATATATTAACTAGAAGATGTTCTTTTTCTAAACTTTTCCTGCGGGTATTCTTAAAGTTAATTGTTGCGTATTAGTCATTGGATGATTTAGTTCTTATGAAGTAAATTTGTTTAATCCTTCTTAAAATTCCTTTGCCACATTGGGTATTTTTTTTTTGTTATTCCGCGTAGAATGTGGCTATTTACTAACCTATTTTTATTCTACGATGTATGACAGAGGACATAGAGGAAGGATGTAAGATGACGAAATATGTCATTACAAGAATGAAAGTGAACACATTGGGATGGTTTAGTCACATAACGAGAATGAATGAGGAACGCCTGACGAAGAAAATATACAGTGCGGACAGGAATGGAATGAGAGGTCGGGGACGCCCGAGAAAGGGATGTCACGACTACGTGAACGATATTATTGAAAAACGGAAATTTTAGAAGTGTGAGCTACAGACGAACATGTATGAGACGATACATGAATGTGGACGAGGCGAGGGAAGCGCGCTAGTATAGAAAAATGTGGCGTTCGGTTCTCTCTGCGTAACCCGCGAGGGACATGGCATGATGTTATGTATGTAATTTTAGTTGTGAATTCCGTTAATTTTTCAGTATAGGTATGACAAATATTTTTATACAAATTGTTCACAGGGTTATTTTCTTAATTTATCAATAATTTGTATAATACTTTTTCTTCCATTGTGATCGACTTTATATCATACATACATCCAACGAATTCGCCATAATGCGTACACGATTAAAGATATAAATTATTGTCATAATTCAAATTGATATTGAATTGAAATCGCCATTCATTTACTGTTAAAATATGCGCTCAAATGAAATAGAGTGAATACAATAATTGATCCTAAGTTGAAGAAAAACAGTTTTCAATTATAGGTAGTAAAACGTCCATATTTCTCGTCGACTTTGTGCTGTGATATGACACCAAAATAATATTATGTTTCCTGTGAGTTTTGAGGGTCAGGTAATATTTGACTACGTCGTACAAAACTATCCATCCGAACACTTCAATAAAGGAGATCAATTTGTGTCAGTAGTGAAATGTACTTTTGCAGAAGGTTCTAGCCAAATAATTCAATAAAATTGACACGTTCAATTTGACCAAGAAAAAAATACATTATCGAGATGTATGTGCCTTTTTTACGAGTTTCAGCATGTATGAATTTTTTACGTACACAACATCTTTTTGGTCCTTGCCTGTACACTTTTATCAGATAAGGTGGTAAGATTTTTTTGTATTCATGCGATAAATTGTGGTCTTGATGTCAAGTTTGTGTTTGTGATAGAATATTCTGGAAACAGTTGAGTCATTACGGATCTAGCGGTTGCCATACCATTTTAAAATATTAAATAAAACATTAGAAACACTACTTTAAGATTTATTTATAAATTTCCTTCTTTCTGTATCAAACTATTTAAATAATCGTCATTAAAAATAGATAACTGCTGCCCAACTAGGTATACCTATTCTGGGGCTAGCAGTGTACATATTATTATATTTCACAGGAGACATATAAGTTGTACCTGTTTGCATTTATAAAAAGTATCTAAACTATAAAAACTTAACTATTGTACACAGATTAAAATGCAATTGGAGTTATCATGATGTATATACATAATACATACATATTGTGCATGTAGGTATATTTAAATTTTTATTTGTTAAGTACACAGTATCTCTTGGGAATACTGAACTGACAGAGCATAGATGTGATCTGTCAATCATATCTTTATTGAGTTGAGTCTTCATAAAACAAATAGGATTTTTTGCGAAAAAGGAAAGAAAAAAAAAATAACAATTATATAAATTATGTCCCTTTACACTAAAATGTCGAACATTTGATACCTTTTAGTTCTCCCGTATTTCATGATGGAACCAAAAAAGTAATAAATCAAAGAATAATGAAAATATTTGAATCTTGGTGTGGTTAATTATGAAAAATCGTTTAGACAGAAAATGTTTGAATATCACTGGATGAAATCATGAATCAGATTGATATTCATATTGGAAAATACAATATAGGAAGTGACACCAGTAACTGTCAATTTAGTGAAAACAATGTTATGATAGGTCTGAATGCCCCAATCAAAAATATGTGCGTCTATGCAACTTTAAACAAAATCGATTTACATACACAAGTGCGTAAACAAGCCAAACATCGCTACAAACAGGTAAACAAACCAAAAATGAAATAATATTTTTGGCGCAGTTTAGGGGTGACATCTGTGCGAGAACACTGTCATCTCATTTAAAAGGACTATTGCTTTCATTCTTTACAAAAAAAATGGTGGTGTTACAAAAAGGTTTCTTTGTTACTTCATAGATGGCGATGGATTTTTTCAGCTTATTTCAAAACGATCAGTTTCTCGTTATTAAAATATATAGAACTTTCAAAAATTACATTGAAAAGGAAAGTCAATAAGAAGGCATCATTGGTGAACGTTGCGCAAGATCTTAAAGTGATCACGTGAACCAGTCAATGACAAGTCGTAAGCCCTGTAGGTGCCTTGAGTTTCCGGTTCCGGAATAAAATATCATTGACAAATGATATGATGGGGAAAAAATGTTAAAAAAAATCTTAATTAGGAAGATAGACTTCATAATTTGGATTAATGCTTAGGAGAAAGAGTGAGGTCTTTAAAATATGTATTTACGTTAGTTGGGTGTACAAGCGATTCTGGGTTCGATACTGACAACCGATTTCGTTAAGCTATGTTGAAAGTAACGTAATAAACAAATATGTATATTTTGAAATAGGTCTGCAATAGGGTCTTAAGACCAGACTCTTTCTGACCAGAACAGATTAGCATGGAGGCGGGCCACTCAAAGAGTGATTGCTTAGAGCCTATTATCTTCAGTTATGAATATAAAGAGGAGAAAGGTAAAGAGATATTTTGAAACAAAATATATCAAAAATAAATCATTAAAACTATACACTTAAATAACGATCTAAGTTTTAAAGTTGAAATATATTAATTGTTAAATTCGAAATTGACCAAAATTGAATATTGTTTTGTTGGTATGAACTTTCAAAATAAAATGACACAACAGCTAATCGTGTAATATAAATCTTTCAGTATATAACGTGTTTGTTTTTTTGTCTTAGAGAAATTTTGCCTGACTCTGACATGAACTTTTCAATTTGCTTAACCACACGGCCTTGGAAGTCGACAACATACGCATGACTAAATCTTATTGTTTAGTTGTCAACGCGAACTGAGAATTTCAGCTCAAGTGAGCGAAAAACAAATTAAACATAATATACGACTCTACACTATTACAATAAAATAATTTATTATGATGATGATAGTCGATCTCCGTGTCACATTGGAAAGTCGTTTGGCTCCTATGCTGGTGTCCATGGCTCGATTCAAAGCAGAGGATATATTTATTTAAAATTATTACTCAAGACTTAGGCTATTCCATAGCCTAGCCGAATGTACTTCAAATGAAGAGCTTAAAAAATCAGAACTATGAATAGGGATAGATAGTAAAGCACGTTCAGCAGATCGAAGTGGACGCCCGTGGCTTGAAAGATAAGTGAATTTATCCTTGAGATACTGAGGTAAATTTGGATTAAGAAGGACATTGTATAATAATGACAATATATGTATATTACGTCGTTGTCGTATCTTGGGCCAATGAAGAAGATTACGGTAGTGAGAAATATGATCAAATTTTTTTAGTCCAAAGATAAAACGGATGCAAACATTTTGAAGGCGTTCAAGTTTGTTGAGATGTTCCTCGTTTGCATCCAAGTAGCTAACATCAGCATAGTCAAGCAACGGTAGGAGAAGTGATTGAGCTAAGGTTATTTTACAGTGAAGTGGAAGGAAATTCTTGAGTTTATTAAGTGAGTGTATGGCAAAGTAAGTGGATTTGCTGACATGTGATATCTGTTCATGCCAAGATAAGTTATTATCAATGTAGACCACAAGGTCTTTCACGACCTTGGTATAAGGAATACATTGGTTATTGATATACAGAGGTGGGAGAAAAATAGAGAAGTAGTTAGAATATTATAGAAGAACCAGGCACCTACAGAGCTTACGACCTGTCACCGACAGGTTTACGTGATCACTTTATGCACTTTCGCAACGTTCACCATTTATGCCATCTTATTGAGTTCCCTTATCAATATAATTTTTGAAATGTTCTATATATTTGAATAATGTGTAACTATTCTCCTGAAAATAATGAATAATACTATTGACATCTATGAAGTTAGGATAAAACCTTTTTGTTGTAACGCCATCTATTGAGAAATTAGTTTATTTGTAAACAATGAAAGCAACAGTCCTTATAAATGAGGTGACGGTGTCTCGCACAGATGTCACCCCTGAACTGCGCCATAAATATTATTTCATTTTTGGCTTGTTTACCTACTTGTACCAATGTGTATGTAAATCGAATATTTTTTTAATTGCATACACGGAAACATTGGATTTTTTTAATAGTGTTTGAACAAAGATCTTTTCTTTTATGCCGTGAAGTAAGGTTAATCATACGTTTAATCAGATGAACAATATGAACATAATAAACACTTCCTTTCACCCTGCGCAAGTGACGAGTTTATGGAAATTTATTCAAACCAACTAGTGTTTCCAGCCCAGAGAAGCAAAATTGCGTGAGAAATGATTAATAAATAAAATAAAATTCTCCACTTCTGGAGATCGAACCCAGGACGTCCGCACAGAAATCAAACGACTAAACAACTGCGCCATGGCGGGAGGTCGGATTAATTTATATGTTTTTATGTTTAAATTTTCAATTAATAGCTATGAATAAAATGTCGATCTATTTAAAATATTTTAATAAATTGTCATGGACGTTAAAAATAAGAAATTCACTTATTTATCCAATCATGGTCTTCCACTCCGATCTTCTGAACGTACAACACTAACGTCCATCCCTATCCATAATACAGAATTTCTCAGCTCTTAGTTCAAAGTAAAGTGCAAGATTATGGTATAGCCTTAGTCCGGATATTGCGTCGTCTAACTCACTTAGTATTTTCAAGAAAAAAATAAAGAAGGAATATTTATTCCTGAACACCTGATCCCGATTTCCTCTCCTTGTCCTTACCCTATCCTTTTTTTGCTATGAAGTTTTTTTTTGTTTTAATAGTATCTTAGTGCTATATATATTTTCTAAGTCTTCTTTTGCTCTTATTCTTTGTTGTTGTACATACACAATTTTGTCATACTTTATGATTTGGTTGGTTGGAAGAAATTGTCTAATGGCAATAAGTGTACAGTATATTTGTTTATATTATGTACAGAAAAATGAATAAATAAATGAAATAAATAAATGAATCCAAACCTACTATATTACTAAACTTGATCGTATTATTTGTATGACTAGTTGAGGATTTATAAAATGATAAAATCTTAAGCTTAAGATTGGATATCGATTGCTGACAATCGAACATAGGATAGTACGTAAAATTTTATGTTCAAGGTCGGGAATTTTGTAAGTTATCTGGAGACTTTAATCCCTAGTGAGATAAGCATGCATTGGATAAGAAAGAGCCACCCTGCAAAATAAGCCGGCGGGCAAAAGACACCTGGGCAAAGGCCTAGGAATAGATCGATGGACAATGTCACCCGAGATCTAAATGCGTTGAATGATTCTTACAACTGGGAGTACGTTGCTGTTAGCAGGAAGACTTGTAAATCCATTACTCATGAGGCAATATGTAGCTCTACTGGAATTATTCCGCCATCGAATGTGGTAGTAAGTAGTAGTAGTAAATTTAGCTTTAATGAATAATCTGCTTGTCTTTCCAGACAACGCGCTCTTTTAATTTTTTACCTACACAATCTTTCAAAATTTCCCGACACTCTCTGGCGGTGAAACCCAAACAAAGAGATTTTTGTTTGGTTAGATAAAGTTACTCGAGTGAATTCCTTAATACATTAGTTACATACATAAAAGGAACACAGAATATAACCAAAAAATATAGTGCTATAATATTCCTAACTCTATGAGGGTTACAATTTTTAAATATTAATAACAATATGAAATGTTGTGACATAATTAATGATTGTATCTCATGCCAAGCCTGTGTGAGAATTGAAAACTCTCTCACAGGATGGTTCTCCATTAATATGGGAGCTAAGCAAGGGTGCGTACTACCACCGTGGCTCTTTAATCTATACATTGACTACTGTGTGAGAGCACTAAAGAATGAGAACATTGGGCTGAAACTGGAAGGTGTGACTGTATGTGATCTAATGTATGCAGATGACAAAGTAATAATGGCTGAAAGCGTGGAAGACTTGGAATGTTTGGTTAAAAAAGTATTCGATGGATGCATGCAAAATGGATTGAGAATGAATGCAACTAAATCTAAAGTTATGGTATTTGAGAAGAGCGAAAGACGAACAAAATGCGAGATACAAGTGGAGAATGTACAATTAGAACAAGTGAATGAATATTTATACTTAGGAAGCATGTTTCAGCGTGATGGAAGATTGGAAAAAGATATTGAAAGGAGAGTAACGGCAGGTAATAGAGTGAATGCTGCATTAAGACCGGTAATGGCTGACCCAATTATTTCGAGGCAAGCAAAGCTCGCGGTACACAATGGTATCGTCGCACCGACTCTAATGTATGCTAGTGAGACATGGACATGGCAGAAGACGAATGAAAGTAGAATTAACGCGGTTGAAATAAGGTCACTATGACGAATGTGTGGTAAAACGATGTATAATAGAATAAGAAATGAGGATATTAGACGAGAATGTATGATTGAAAGAAATATCGTAAGTAAGATGAAAATAAATGCCCTAAGGTGGTTCGGCCACATAGAATGAATGAGTGATGACCGTCTGACAAAAAAAGTATACAAGGCTGAAAAAAGAGGAACGAAAAGTAGAGGTCGGCCAAGAAAAAGTTGGCACGATCACATAACTGGGATTTTGAAAGATGGTGATGTTAGAAGTAAGAATAATAGAAGAGCGTGTATGAGACGATGTATGGACGTGAATGAAGTGAGGAATGTATGTCAAGAGAGAGGAGTCTGGCGTTCGGTTCTCCTACCCCAAATAGGGAAATAGCGTGTTGGTATGATGATCATCATCAGCAATGGCGCTACAGCCCGGTGCGAGCCTTGGCCTCCTCAAGAAACTGCCTCCATCCCGCCCTGTCGACAGCAAGTCTCCTCCAGTTTGTCTGTCCGATCGCTCTTATATTGCCCTCGATGTCGTCCAGCCATCTCATCCTAGGTCTCCCTCTGCTTCTTCTTCCTTCAGGACAGGTGTCCAATACTTTCTTTGGGACCCGGTTATCCTCCATTCTACAAACGTGTCCGAGCCAACGTAGACGTTGTATTTTGATGTATTGGACAACGCTTGGTTCGCCATACATTATTTCTAGCTCGTGGTTAAACCGGATCCTCCAAGATCGTCCTTCACAGGTAGGACCAAATATTTTGCGAAGTATTTTCCTTTCGAACACCAACAATGCATTTTCGTCCTTCTTGGTCAATGTCCAGCATTCTGATGCATATGTCATGACCGGTCTAAGAAGAGTTTTGTAAATGAGGGTTTTGTTTTACGAGAGATGAGTCGTGACCTTAAGTGCTTTAGCAGGCCATAATAGCATCTATTTGCCGCGGCAAGTCGTGCCCTAATTTCCGCACTGGTGTTGTTGTCCGCTGTAACAAGAGATCCCAGGTATGTGAATGATTCAACGGCTTTTAGCTGATGGGTTCCCACTGATATTGACTCGTTTCTTACGGTGATGCTATTCAGTGATGCTTTTCTTGTTGCCATGTATTTTGTCTTTGAAGCGTTGATCTTTAGACCCATGTTATTGGCTGCAGACTCAAGTCTCAAGAAGTTATCCTTCATGCAAGGCAACGTTCTAGATATAATATCGATATCGTCTGCATATGCAAGTAATTGACTCGACTTTCTGAAAATTGTTCCTGTTGTCTCTATGCCTGAGTCTCTAACAGCTAATTCCAGGACAATATTAAATAACAAGCATGCCAATGCATCGCCTTGTCGGAGCCCTCTATATGTTGTGAACTGTTCCGAGGGGCTACACTGTATTTTTACACTGCAGTATGTATTGGACATGGTCATTTCGACAAGGCGCACAAGTTTAGGGGGGATGGCCAACTCCATCATTGCCTCGTGGAGCTTAATTCTGTTGACACTGTCATATGCAGCCTTGAAGTCCACAAACAGGTGATGTGTTTCAACATTATGCTCCAGCGTTTTTTCGAGTATCTGCCGCAGTGTGAATATTTGGTCAATGGTTGACCTACCCGGTCGGAATCCACTCTGATATTGTCCCACCATTTCCTCCACAAATGGGAGTAATCTCGTTGGTATGATGATATCTAATGCTATATAAATTCTATACGAACTTTTTATAGTAACAATTCTCTTACACCAAATAAACAGATAGACGATTATACAATTTTAAGGCAAAAGAGGCAAACGTATCAGCTTTTTAATGTTGACAGAGTTGATTTAGTCTATTTCCTTGTTTTATTTAGTGTCATTTTGTGTTAATATATACAGTTGTTAATGATTGTTTTATTTTTAATTTCAAATTTATCGACAATATTAATGGTTATTTGTAAAATATAAGTTATGCGTGTATATTACCTTATTATTTTACTAATGATTTTTATAATATACCCGTGCGTATACATGTATCATGCTTTAAGCAAGTTTTATGCTGAAATCATAAATAACTGAATAAGCATTTATGCTTACATATTTTAGAGAACGTAGAAAGATATATATTATGTACTTGTTTAACAAGGACATATTCATTTAAAAAAATATAGAGTATAAATGGTCAAGATAAACTTTTATGCAACATTAATCCAAGTTTGACATCTAAATGTTTTTTTTTTACTATTTATCGTTCATTGTTAGGCTGAAGAGGCCGGTGATTAAAAATATACACTTGTTTAGAAATAAACACCCAACCCGGGTTCAAGGAAGTATTGTCAGTATAATGAATTTTGCACATAGAAGAAAGACGACTTTAATTACATTCTTACGTACCTTCTCTTATGTTATTGTAGTCTTAAGTATCCGCATCTTTTAGAAATTCATGCAATCTCTACAAAGACTCCCAACATCCTTTTGTGTAGACCGCATAACTATGGCTGGCATGCATCTTTCTCTTTGTTATTTTTTAAATTTCTATTGAGTAACTTTCCAAACATTATTAAGTTATCGAATATTTTTATTATTGCATATGCGCAAACAAAGGAGTCAAAGGTATTTTTTAACAGATTTTTAATTATCTCAATAGAGACGAAGTTGGAATATTTACTGTAGGAGAACCGGGAAATCAAGGCACCTACAGGGCCCACGACCTCTCATCCGCTGGCTTACGTGATCACTTTATGCGCTTGCGCAACGTTCACCAATTATGCCTTTTTAATGAGATCCCTTTCAATTCAATTTTGAAAGTATTACAATATATAGAACTTTCAAAATTGAAAATTGAATTAATTTCATGTTTTTTTTCAATAACCCTAAATTAACTATTAATATTAAATCATATTTAAGTGAAATCATTCCATAACAATTTCACCTGATATTTTAGGCCATTGTCGAAATTCAGTTTGAATACACATCTCGTTTGAAGTCAAAACGATATTCGTTCTTTGAATGAAGCGATTATATAGTAACCCCTTTTAAGTGTCGATTATTAATTGATTATAATAATCTGTTATTCTCAAGTGATATAAATTAAAATTGAGGCTGTTCAGTCTCTGTTGTGAGTGAAAATTGACGAACGTATTTCGTACTCGAAGTTTTCGGCGGAAGTTTGTACAGAGACTATCGACCCTTCTCCAAGTCAATTACTAACGCAGATCAATCTACAAGTATAATGAATGTAAATTCAATTAACCATTAATACAAAACCATCTGTAATTGATCTCATCCATCTACACAAGTCTTTATAGTAATACCTTAAATTAACCAATTACATAATTGTATTGTCAGTATTTGTTTTTTTTTCTTTTTCGTGTCTGATTAGTGATTATTAACAATCATAATAAATGGGTTTTTTTATTTCTACGAAATTAAACCCTTTTTTTCAACACGGATTACTCTAAATCAAATGTTTAAAAATGAGGAAAGTAGGTATATAAAAAATGATTATCTTTTAACGTAATTTTTTCCACTTGTCGGCCTTCGTGGCTGAGTTGGATAGGAATCTGACTGCTGATACAGAGATCCCGGGTTCAATTCCCGATGGAGACACAGTTTTTAATCGTGTTTTCAGTGTGGATCGGTGAGAAGATTAATATCGTAAGTCTCTAAAATGTGGCAACATGTTATTGGTGGTGTGTAAAATTAAAAGTCCTTTCATTATGGAGACCATTTTAGAAAATAATAAAACATTTTCTTATAACGTGTGACAATATAATAAATTTTAAACCATATGATATCAAAGAGAATTAATAACATTTCTTCTTTTGATCCGATTGAAGCATAGAACCTAACATAAAATATATAGATAATTTTAGGTCCACAAAACTTTCCACTCAGAATATTGATTCTTTGTCCAGTCAGAGGTTATCAACAGTTTCATTTTTTTTTTACATTTCCACACTTTTTAAAAACCATAAAATCTAGAATGGTTAAAAATTGTATACATATACAAAAATAACATATCTATTTTTTTTATTAAACAGTTCTAAGGTTTCTCAAACTTTTTTAATTGAGAAAAACATTTTATTTTGTCAAATAATGTGTTTCATTGCTTATATTCCCATTTATTTTTAAATACCGAAAAGTCTCCGTAACACAAGATAATTAAATTTTCCTTAAAAAAACATGTACATTATAACAGTAGATGCCAAACTTTTTTAACGATTTTTGTAAAAAAAATAATTCAGTGACTACATCGTTTCATACGATTCGTATGGAAAAATACACTATGTATATCTACGGGGACTCTTAAAGTTAAAAAATCTTCACACATACAAGAATAAAATCAAGGTGTTTACCTTTTCGGGATAAGAAAAAAGGTCATTAATGTTTTGTATAGAATAAGAAATATTTTTTAATATCAATCCTAAAAATTGGCTCAGGTTTTATTGTTTGGTACGTTTATTTATTTTTATTTATAACGTACATGAATTTTGACGTATTTTAACCTTGTACACTTAACTATCGCCATCGCCAGACGGTTTCTATGTGTTACATACAAATAGTACCTACCATCACATTTATATCACAGAATTTTATGTAAGGTCATTATATCTATTGATTGATGTTATTAAATTAACCTTCAAAATGGCAAAATAATAAATTCTTAAATGAAAAAACCTTATTTGGAAAAAATAATATTTTTAATAAATAAAAATTAAAAAACCTATTTAAAATTAATTCCACTATTTATTATGACTACAACCTACAACCGGTTTCGTGCTAAGCACATTTTCAAGTAGTAAATATACATAAGTTTGACAGAGTATTTATATAAAGACAAGTTATAATTTTTCATGGATAGCACACAAGTGAATCTGGAGCCAGGTTATAATTAAAAAAAATTGTCTTTATATAAATACTCTGTCAAACTTATGTATATTTACTACTTGAAAATGTGCTTAGCACGAAACCGGTTGTAGGTTGTAGTCATAATATTTTTTTTTATTTCTATTTATGAATAATATTAATTAATTAAATGGAATTCCATCAAGAACTGACGATCAAAAAGTTAAATCTAATTATTTGGAAAAAAATACTTATTCCATATTGTGATCATTTACCAGAACACGCCCAGAATAGTGTCGTTTCATTTAATGGCTCTCTTGAATTTATATTAGTTTTATTTTTGAAATGAGTATCGCAAACTTACAAAATACTTATAATACAACACGCTCAAAAAACACCATACAAAACGTAAAATACATAAAACGCTCAATACACAAACAAAAAGACTAAATAAGGTGATCGATACGATATGCGAGGATAAAGAACAAGAAAATAAAGAGGGAAACCAATTATATAAAAAAAATGTTCAGCCATTCAAAAATTTCTTCTTTCCAATTATTTTTATTTCGTTGAGGGCTATAGTGAACAAATCAATCGCGAGATATTCCTCCTTTATCCGAAACAGTTTGGAAAATGGCGTATAAATAAATATGTTGTTTGTCTTCAAATATAAGCGTTAAAGTACGTCATGTACTTTTAAGATTATATTTGTAACAAAAGAATACAGTTCCTTTTACATTATACGCGTATTCAATATGTAGACAACTATTGAAACGATGACATGATATATATCCAGGATGACCAAGATCATGTCCTTTGTAAGGTACAAATGGTGCAGTCGTGAATGGTGAAGGCGTAACAAAATAGTCGTTCATTCTTCATACCATCACAGACATATTCCCATGTTTCGGGTTATCAGCGACAGGCAGTGCGGGTGTTCATTACCTTTTAAAAGAAATCCACACACGCGTGTGGAATATAGTCCACATAGCAGTCCCACACCTAGAATGGCAACATTCAAAATGGGTAGTAAACTATGTGAGGTGTAATTATGCACGAAAACCATGACAATGGAAATAGTGGAAGTATTATTATAAGCCGTTGGAGTGGCCAAATATAGGGAAAATAATCAGACAGGATAACAAAACATCAAAATATCGACCTCTGTGGCATTATGGTGAGCGGTCTATATTTGATGCCGGCGTTCTGAGTTAGATTCACAACAGGTTATTAATTTATTTATCAATGAAACATACAGTTTTATAAATATATTGTAATGGTACATCATAATAATCAAATAAACCAGCAAAGTTTCCATAAATGGTTGACAATAAGATACTTTATGAAGAAAAATAACATTAGTTATAGCAAGACGAAGAACATGATTGAAATAAAACGTAAAAAAACAAAAATAATAAAATAAATAGGCAACCAGTTAACCAGTCAAGAAAAAAAACAGTTAATTTCTCACACAATTCTTGCCAATTTTATTTTTGAGTTTATTTTGTTATATTGTTTTAGGAAACTAAAGCTTATTTCTTTCTTTAACAAATAAATAAATTAATTATACTTTGTAAATACCATTAATTTGAGTATTTGTAAAGTCTAACGTTTTCGAAGCGGACCGCTTCTTCTTCCGGACGAATTTATACTAACTGGTGAATATGTGCGGTGTAGATACTGTGCTTGGAATAACGGGTGTATGTACGGAGGGGGCGGGGGCAGGAGGAAGCGCGGGGTGACGTATGTTTCGATTTGCTGCGGTATTTTTAAGGGGGAACATATTAAAAAGTGGCGAATTATTTAAATTAATCTGATTATTTATTATATTTTCCTTTTTAGTAATCGCATTCTTTATTTCAAATGCTTCTAAATTATCTAGCTTAAGTCCTTGACCATTTATGTGTAAAAATTTTAATCCATTTTCTTTATCAAAATTATGGTTATTATTATTATTAATGATATGGTTTGCAAATTCCGAAAAGTTATTGCTTTTGAGGCATCTTATATGTTCCTTAACTCTGATATCAAAATTTCTCCCTGTTTTACCAATATAAAACGCTGAACAGTCATTGCAATTTAATCTGTATACCCCGGAATTATTATTAAGTGGATTCTTATCAATATTATTTCTCAAAAAGTTACGCAATTGTTTTTTGTGTAAAATGCCGGTTTTATTTCTAACGTTTTATTTCAAATATTATACAATTATTTATTCATTTTTTCATTATTTCTTTATTTGAATATCAGAAGAACGAAATTACAAAAATATCTTCAAATATAGTATAGAGTTTAAGTGACATACATCGTGATGAATAACCTACCTACTAGTTACATGTTACAAATGATGAATTACATTGTCGATGGACCCGAGCGCCGGTTTAAAAAAAACTATTAAATAATAAGACGCGAAACAAATAATTGGTATATATGACCAATTTTCAAGGGAATAAGAGCGCCTGTTTAATTTATTTAAACAGGCTATGGGGATGAAGATTATTCCTTACAAAATGGTTTAAATTTCAAGTGTCAACTTGAAGGTCAACGACCAATTTCATCAAAACTCTTATGTTGGTAAAACTCAAGAAATTTTAGGTACTTTTAACCGAGAATTTTGGGTTCATTGTTTACATAGCAACTACGTAAGGCGTTAGGAGCTTCGTATTCTAAGGAATCAGATTACTGAAACCAAAACCGTTTTCATAGAGAAAACTGTTTAACTGATTTAAGGCCGTTGTATACCCAGGGTATACGGATGTACACAAAAATACACGCTAAATTACTTTCTAATGTATGAAACACGAAAAAATCTTGTATATCACCTAATATTTGATTTACAATAATAATATTAATAATAATGAACACTTACTTAGAGCCTGCGCAAGTGTGCGAGTTTATTATTAAAAAAACTCAGCCGGTAGATTTTCATATTCTCCTCAAATCTACTTCATAGGCTATGTAGTTTTTTAGTTGCTTACATCGTCATCATCAGCAATGGCGCTACAGCCCGGTGTGGGCCTTGGCCTCCTCAAGAAACTGCCTCCATTCCGCCCTGTTGGCAGCATGTCTCCTTCAATTTATCTGTCCGATTGCTCTTATATCTCCCTCGATGTTGTCCAGCCATCTCATCCTAGGTCTCCCTCTGCTTCTTCTTCCTTCAGGACAGGTGTCCAATACTTTCTTTGGGACCCGGCTATCCTCCATTCTACAAACGTGTCCGAGCCAACGTAGACGTTGTATTTTGATATATTGGACAACGTTTGGTTCGCCATACATTATTTCTAGCTCATGGTTAAACCGGATCCTCCAAGATCCTCCTTGACAGGTAGAGCCAAATATTTAGTTACTTACAGTAAAAAAATAAAATAAAGGTTTTACTAAAACCAATTTCACAAGAAAAATATTAAACAAATTCAAATTTCAAAAAACTCATACAATAGAATAAAGATGTGAATACAATCTGTTCTTTATTTCAAAGACATATCTTCTGAGGGTACTGGGGAAAATATTTTCAAAATATACCATATAGCCAACTATATTCTCTTAACAACTAAAAAAAACACAATTTTAATTCATAGTTATACAAATTTAATAGTTGTGAAAGTAAGATCGCAAATCACTTAATTTAGAAGCAAATAAATAAGAAATCGATAAATTAAGGGAAAAATATTCTAGTTTTTCAATTTCAATAAGCTGTATGTACACTTAACGAAATTGAATTATTTCTTATGTTCTTTGTAACTAAATCTTATCCGGTTTTGTCACAACCCTCTTTTTTTATTTCACCGTCAATACTGTTACGTAGCACACTCATAATATAGAGTCAGTCTGAAACCATCCTGACGAGCGGTCGGTTCGAAATCGTGTCTAAATAAATTTAGAAAAAAAAATCATTCATTTTAATATTGCTTAGGAGGTTTTCGTTTCGTGATACACAAAACAACAAAAATATTTTTTTCTTTGAACCTGGAATCTTTTGAAATTCTGTACAATACAAAATATCAGTCAATTAATTTTCTTATTTTATGAAAATGGTTTGTGAATGGACGCTTCCGATTCGATTAACATTTATTCTTGGCAGGAATCATAAAACACGTTGTTTGGTTGAAATTTTACCGCGCTACATTATATTATTACGAACATTATTCTCGTGATGTAGGGTATAAAAAAAAGAGTAACAGGCGATGGGTAGGTACCAATCTGCCTATATATTTTCATGGGTAAAAATTTTTGTTCGGCACCGCTTCAACAAGTGTTCTCCCATAATATAGGTTGTTTGCTTCGAAGCTGGCGTCGTGTCGATGAGGCCCTTTCTTTAGCAATAATGTGTAACGGGGGTAAATAGAAGGAGACAGCAAAATAACATTTAACATTCCAGGCACGCAACTTTTCGCGGCGATGTTGAACCGAGTGTCGAGGTTCACTGGATGCGGCCGACGACGCTTTTTGGGGTTAGTATTATGGGGGTTGGGAGAATAATATTAAATAATGACGTCACCCCCTCCCCCTCTCGTAAATTGGGGTTCCGAGTTTTTGACGCGCTATCCCATAAATATCATTACAATGTTTGTGCCTATTTTCCACGCAAACACTCTAACATTAAGATATACCTATTACGTGTCACGTAAATGTTTTGATTTACGTGTTATAACATGTTAAGACTAATATAAGCAAATCATTTATTTTTTATTTTATTTATTTTAAAGGTTACATACAGTTTTTTTAAGATTAACATATATTTTCAAAATGAATTAATAACTACAAAAACCAAGATTGTAACCAATAACTATGATACGGTCATACAACAAAAATATATAACTTTATATAATACACAATAAATATAACTATATATAATGTATACACATATATATACATATATTTATAAAAACAACAATGAAAATTTCCGTAGGTATATACATACAAAATGACAAAATATAAAAACCTAACAAGGATAAGAAACAAAAAAAAATCAATATTATGTTAACATATAAATAGATGCATACAAGGTAGGAGGTTTGGGACAGTACAATGGATAGGAATAGAAAGGGAAAATTAGGAATATAAATCAATCATTGAGAAACCCTCAACATACTCTTAAATACGCTCTTAATCATAATATGTAATTCAAATAAAAAAATTTAACACGCATCTCGGAGTAATATTTAACGATGTTAATTATGAATAAATATGTTTATATGTAATATTGGAATTTGTGAATCTATGAATAGTGTGTGAGAGAGATCGACGTAATGTATAAATAGCCCGCAAATGGTATGAGCGGGCTTCTTTTGACACTCGCTGGCATACTAGCTAGGTAACCAGATATATTTATATAATGTAAATACATAGATAGTTATACTGTTATTATTTACGGCGTTATTATTCATCTCTCAAGTACAAGATAGAACCATAAAAGAAAATGTTTTATGTACAACCCTCAACACAATACACCACAGAAAAATTGGATTTGAATCTTGCTTCAACTGATTTTATTTATATTTTTATTATATTTTATTTTTTATTTGTTGGAAAATTCGCAGAATATCTTACATAACATACATAACTTTTAAAATATAAATGTATTCAAATTACGAATTTTCACGTGAAATATTACAAATTAATGCTTGGTACAAAAATTATTAACAAATAAAATAAACTAAACTATATTGATAGAGGAAGTGACAATAACAATAAATTAATTTACAATAAAGTAAGCGAGAAGTAATAAATACAATAATTATACAGAATACAAATCGTAACAAATTGAGTAAGTAAAATAAATAAAAAAATCAAGAGAAAAATTAAGATGCACAATCTTTCAAGCCTTACTTCAAGATTTTTTTATATTTTGCATAAGGATTCGATTACTTTCTTCAGATAAAGCCGATGACAAACCGCGAGCGGAAATCTTCTATGCACAATCATTAATTGTTCTTTTTGCACCATGGTGAAAATTTCGTTTATGTTTGGCTCCATGAGCTACTCTTAAGCAGCCAATTCACGATCGTGTCATCGGCGTCGCTCCATTTGGACCATTGTAAAATTTTCATCACACTCACGGGCGCACCATCGAGCCATCAAAATTAGTATACACAAGCGGTCGGCGCTTTCGCATTAATAATTTCTATTTTTTTTAATTTTTCAAGTAAAAATGAGTTATAATTCTGATCATGAGTTTTACACAACTGCTATAGCAGTTTGTTTATATATAAAAAGAAAAAAAAACAAAGAGAAAATGTTGTATTTTCGCATTCACGAGAGTGTCAAAGAGCTCGGCACAATGAGATGGCGCAATGTACCGCGCCGCGCCGTTTGTCGCGGCTCTATGGAGTTTCGATCGTTTGGAGTTCCATTTTAATGTGTCAGGCCAATTGGGCTGCGCGGGTTTTGACATTCACGAGCGAATTTTGGAGTGATAACAAGCCATTTGGAAGGATGGCACGATCGTGAATGGGGGCCTTTTAAGCCATGGTTGGTCATTCGCATTTAGCCGATTACAGTCCCCATACATACATTCTGAACGAACGAAGCATGAATCTGATTATTTTGTTTTCTGATAAATTTTTAACATCTCAATAGAGACGAAGTTGGAATATTAAAAGAGAACCAGGAACACAAGGCACCTACAGGGCTAACGACCTGTTTATATTTTAATAGTGAGAAATTGATCGTTTTCAAATAAGCTGAAAAACACTTGTTTGTAACGCCATCTAGTGAGAAATTGTTTTTTTGAAAACAATGAAAGCTTAGAATAGTGCTTCCACTCTTTTCTATTATTGTTTTCGAGTGTCCTTTAAGAGCCGGGTAATCGAAAATACAACAGGCAACTATAACATCTCATATAGTTCAGCAATGAGGTTCACCACCCATTCTGAATATAGTGCCTTTTTAGGTGAGACGAGACTGGTGTGTGGGTATACACAGATATGTTGTTCTCCCTTTTATAAGGCAATGCACACCCGCACACCTTTCGCTGGTTACCCCACATTGTGGGATATGCCGTGATGGTATGAATGAATGAATTAATGAAAGCAACAGTCCTTAAACATGAGGATTTGCAAATAAAAAAAATATTCGATTTTATTTTTCTTTGACAAAACTTTTCTTCGTGTTGAATAGTCATTAATAGTAAGTCCCATAGGTCATATGAATTTTTCGATCTCGAAAATAATTTTAAAGCGTAAGATTCTAGGTCATGGGATAATTTTTGCTAAGGCAAAGAATTGATTTATTTATTATATGTATAAAAAAACTCGAGAGCAAGTTTTACAAAGGAGCATTTTGTATGGACGTTCACTCTTTGAAGTAATGTTGTTCCGATCTATAAACAAACATACCTACGCAACTTACTTAGGTCGTTCTCATACATAACGTTCTTCAAAATTGTTGGTTTCCGATTTTCCGATATTCGTCAGAGAATTATTAAATTGTCTGAAATGCTGACTTACATACATACCTATTAAGCATCATACAAAATTTTCTGTATGGGTATGGTTCGTAGATCGCGGTAGATTTCTTATGTCTAACACAGCGCCTAGAGCCAGTTAGGGAGGTACCTAACAGGAAAGCAACAGGAGATAGCAGGGTGGCAACAGGAGATATACTTGGTTAGGGATGAGAATATACAAGACCAAGAGGAGCGTACTGTTTAAGACCTCATTCAAGATAATAACTAAATCCACGAAAACAATATTTAGGTACTTATTTATTTACTAGTTGCATGTAACACATGAGATCCAACTGTCGATAGCGATAGTATGTATAGTTGAAGAATAAGTACCTACCAAACTATAAACCCATAAATACAAATTATTTAAAATTTTAAGATATTTGGTTTTCTATACAACACATGTACCTAGGTATGTATGTCAAGATAGGATAGTATGGAGGTCAGTCCTTTGACCCTACCCAGAATATGAAAACAGCATGATGGTATGTATGTATATTTGGAGATTAGTATCAAACTATTAAGTCTTCTTAGATATTCTGTGTAGGCTACAGCCATTCAAATTGTATGAAGCAATGTCGTCAATAAATTCAATTTTATATAAAAATTGTTAAAAATAATTTGAGATGTGCTAATACAATGTTTGTATTTTTTATAGAAAATTAAATTATCTAGTTGGGGTGTTTCGGCTTTTTTCGATATTTTTAAAATATTTGGAAATATAGGCAGTTAAACTCATAAATTTATAATAAAAAAAATATTTTTCTTTATAAAAATGTGTGAGAAACCCTGGAATTAAAAAAAAAACAATTTTGAGATTTTGTATTTGTCTATATTTGTACCAATTTTCAGCGTTCTAGCTTTTATGGTTTCTGAGATATATGGAAAAATAAAGTAAAAATTCAAAAGTTGATAACCCCTGACTGAAACAAAAATTCACAATTCTGAGTATAAAAGTTTTGCAGGCCTATAACTGTTTATATATTCTGAAAATTTGGGCTCTGTAAATTTAGCGGATCAAAAGTTATAAGGGGGGGACGGACACACACACAGACACACACACGCTCAAAACTCACATAAAATGTACTACTCCGAATTCTGAGTAAATCCATGTATGGGAACATATATGCTGCAAGGCATCTAGTTGGTGTTATTAGCATGCAAAAAGTCCTATAAATATTTATATATTCTGAAATTTTGGGCTCTGTAAATTGAGCGGATCAAAAGTTATAAGGGGGGGGGATACACACACAGACACACACACAGAGACACACAGACACACCCACACACAGACACACACACACACATAGACACACGGAATGTTCTACTCCGAATTCTGAGTAAATCCGTATATGGGACATATATGCTGCGAAGCCTCTAAATTGGTGTTTTTTGACTTCAAAGGTGGAAAAGCCGTGAAAAAAGTAGACCCTGCATACAAATTCTCGCGTATCCTGGCTTGAAACATTGTCGATATGTTAAGAGAACAAAGTTCTCTTGAACAAATCGACAGTTGGATAATGTCGATTCATTCAGAAAATTGAATTCTCATGAACGAATCGACAGTTGGATAATTTTTAGGAAGACTAACATTATAAATCAGGTTGCAAGATAAAAAAAATAATATAACATGATATAATAATTATGTTTCTGTAACAGATAAAGTACCATAGAAAAGATCAGAAATAAATTTAAAATTGAAGTTGATTATTTTTATTTGGTTAAAGTTAAAGTCAAATATTAATTACACACGCACCCAATAACAATAAGTTGCTACATTCTGAAAACTTACGATATTAATCGTCTCACAGATCCAGACTGAAAACACAATAATAAACTGTGTGTCCACCGGTAACGAACCCGGGATCCTTGGATCAGCAGCCAGATACCTAACCAACTAAGCCACGAAGGCTGACAATCTAGTAGATATTTAATTTTGAAAACACGCGTGTTGATTCATAATTATCGCTATTGCCACCAGACGTAAAGTCGCTTTTTGCTTACAATTCCAAGGATATATATACATACGTCTCAATTTAGATGGGTCAATGGCAGAGCGGTTAGCGCGCTGGGCTAATAATCCAGTGATCGCGAGTTCGAATCCTGCCTCAACCGATTTCGTTCACCTATAGCACAAGCATTTATTTGCTTATTTTAGGGAACGTATGAAGATGTATATGTACTTGTTTAACAACAAGGACATATTAATTTAAAAAAGAAAAAAAAATAATCATCTTAAGAGCATATTGGTCTGGAGAATGCAGCTGTGCTGGCGGTCTTACTCCGGCACATCCGTATAAGGGAGATATAGCAGGAGAGTTGTGGAGGGGAATAAAGGAGGTAAAAGTCCGGGTATTTCAGAATGGGGCGGATTGTCCTGTCCTATATACATACATAATATCCTCTCATCTCCGCTTGCCTTTCATTCCCTTGCCGCCGCCTTGACCCAGAGTTTCCATTTGGGATGCGTGATAGCTTGTTGCTTCTATGGAGCTGATTTGGGGATTGCCTTTCGTATAGCACATTGGGATATTTAATACATCATTGTCAATACAATCTTGATACATACCTATCTACACCGTCTGTAATATTGATTTAATGACCAAAATAATAAACGACTATTTTGTATATAAGAAACATGTCTAGTATGTTCGTATTATTTCAATGAAATTGCGGAATTCCATTAACAGATTTTATAAATCAAAAAATATAGCTTAGTTATGTACATGTAACACATGAGATCCAACTGTCGACGCTTAAAGTATGTTTAATTTTTTAAAAAGTTCCAAGGAAACATTTTTTATAATTAATTGTGTTTAACTGCCTATATTTTCTAATTTTTTAAAATATCGAAAAAAAACGAATTACCTCAACTAGATAATTTTATTTTCTATAAAAATATGTAAATTGTAGTAGGATATCTCAAAATGTTTTTACATTTTTTATAAAAATTGAATTTAGTGACTTCATAGTTTCATACAATTTGTATGGCAGTATACACTACACGATATTTTCGGGGATTCAATAGCTTGATAATTAATCTCTAAACATGCATACCATCATGCTGTTCTCATATTCTGGGTAGGAAAAACAGACTGACTTCCATATTATCCTATCCTTACATACATACCTACATGTTTTATATAGAAAACAAAATATCTTACAATATTTATTAATTTGTGTTTATAGTTTGGTACGTATTCCTCAATTATACATACTGTCATCATCGACACTTGGATCTCATGTGCTACATGCAACTAGTTTAGATAATGTATGAGAAACCAAAATAACTTGATTATAGGACTCTATACATATTATTTTTGAGTTATAATTTAAATAAATATTTTAAGTACAAAGTATAAATTTTAATGAATGAAATGTTCAAGTTTTGAGCCATGTTTCATTCACTTGGTTATAAGTATGTACATTACCCCTTCGATAAATTTATTTTATCAATGGAGAAATCTGACAAACCTTTAATTATTACGTACAATAATTTCTATTTTTGAACACCAGCTTTGTTATCGTTTATGCGATTCTGATTTTATTTAAAGCGATGTACTAAATATTGGATTCTAAATTATGAAATTAACATTGAATTAAACCTATTTTATGACAATGTTCCTCAAACAATATCATTTACAAATAATAAAAAAAAATGATTTTAATAAAATGTTAGTAAAGCACAAAAACACAATTAATTCAGAAACTGAAAATAAAAACACTTCTAAAAAGCATTTCTAGCAAAGTGCAAGAAATATTATTCTCTGAATCTTTTGAAATTGACAACCATGTTACAAAAATATCCTCACAAAAAAGAAAATAGTGTAGATTGGTATCCACATAGCTTCTATATATATATATTCCAACTGTCGATTTGTTCCAGAGAACTTTGTTCTCTTAACATATCGACAATGTTTCAAGTCAGGATACGCGAGATTTGTATGAAGAGTCTATATTTTTCACGTTTTTTAAAACTTTGAAGTAAAAAAAAAACAACTTAGAGGCTTTGCAGCATAAATGTTCTTTGTACGGATTTACTCAGAATTCAGAGTAAAACATTTAATATGTGTCTGTGTGTTCATGTGTCCGTCCACCCTTTATAACTTTTGATCCGCTCAATTTTCAGAGCTCAAAATTTCAGAATATATTGACATTTCATTTAAAAAAAATACGCTTAAATTTTGCAAAATCATGACTCTCCACTATTCCATAGTAGTGGAGAGTAAAAAACATTTTTTCTGACAAATTTGTGTGTTTAACTGCCTATTTTAAAGTCTTAAAAAATATCGAAATACCAGACTTGTTAATTTATTTGCTATAAAAATATTAACATTGTAGTAGTACATCTCAAACTTTTTTAATTTTTTTTTATAAAAATTGAATTTAGTAACGATTTTGTTTCATACAATTTGTATGACAGTATACAATACACAATGTCTCACTTAATAGTTTGATATCTACTTAATCTCCAAACTTACATACCATCATGCTGTTTTCATATTAAGGGTAGGAAAAAATGACTGACCTCCATACTATCCTATCCTGACATACATAACTACATGTTTTATATAGAAATCAAAATATATTAAGATGCTTATAAATTTGTGTTATAGTTTGGTACGTATTCTTTATGCATAATATCACCACCGACAATTGGATCTCATGTTTTACATGCAAGTTATATAAATAAATCAAGTTTACTACACATATGTACACATAGGATTTAAATAAATATACACTTATAAATATTTGTGACCAACAACCAAGCTCTCTATTACGAATATAAATTATTTTACTCATAGAAAATTAAATCTTCATTCATTTATACCATCGCAGCATAAACTACGTGAGGTAGTAGGCGACAGATGTGTGGGTGTGCGCTGCTTTATAAAAGGATGCACGGCATATGCGTGTATTTCCCACACACCAGTTTTTTCTCACCTAAAATCAACTACATTCGGAATGCGTGGTGAACCGCATAACCCGGACTTTACGCGCAAAAAACACTAATAAAAAATAAATAAAAAGAGTTGTTCAATTGATGTGTGAAGTGAATTGCAATTATTAGATATATTTTGAGTAGTAGGTAGTGCATTCAACAAAAGTTGGGGATCATTGTACTAGTTTTTATGAAGTATACATTTAAAGTCATAAAGCAATGATAATGTAAGTGTATGTCTGTGTTTGGCATGCTTCCTGCAAAAATAAGAGCAAATAAAAGTATAACTTATGTGCATGCGTGTACCTGTATAGTCTAAGTAGTGTCACGCTCAAAAAATGTAGGTAATGAAAATGCATAAATTTCCACCATAATATTTTAACGCGTATGTAATATTTACTTACACATCTTGATGTATGTATGTAGGTATATGGTTATTTATTATTTAGACAGAGCATCAATTGAAAACGAAAATGTTTTAAACGATTAATATTTTGCGTATCGCTTCCTTTCCAGTGACAGCTTACGCCGAGTAAAAAATCATCTTTATAATGTTTTATTGTGGTATTTTTCATTATTTGACATTTTTCGTACAAATATTTTCAACGAATGAAATATCAAATATGTAAGTTTCCATTTTTGTGAGCAAATATTTGTTTATTTAAATGTCAGATGTACGCGTTTACACGAATAATATAAATTTCTAGTATAACTTAGCGTTTTAGTGAAAAACATGGTGAATATTTCGTATAATTTTAATGTTTTTACTAAATATTTTCTGTGTACATAAATGTCGCCATTTTTTGATACAAAATGTAATAGGTATACATTTTGTATATATTCGTTAACATGGTAACGATCAAATCCTCATGATATTTTAGTGTGTAACGTAATATGTATGTAGCTATGTAAATATGAACATACATGGAAATGTATTTTTCTTTGAAACCAAGGAAGGTTTCAAGTTTTAACTAATTTATTAATAAATTATCTAGACTAATGATAATTTATTTGTTTATTTCACTAAAGGTTTTTAGAAAATGATGTACTTACTAAGAATTCATTCAAGAAGGACTGTCGTGGCCCTGGTGAAATGAAAATTGGTAATATTGGCTCTGGACGATACTGTCCGACTTGCTTAAGTGGACTGTATATTTTGAAGGAATTGGTCGGGTTGGGATAGGACAAGAGAAATTTATCACCAGGAACTGAGATCGACTAAACCCAGATTCTCGGAGATGCACCGGACTTTGCCTTCCACTTTTCTCGACCAGAGCTTCTTAATTCTTCATAATATGGTATGTACACAAGACTTAGTGGGAATGTAAAAGTTTCTTATTGAAAATATGAAAGGCGAATTAACGTGTTTGACACTAGTGAAAAATTGTAACTAACTAAAAACAAATGAATGTTCCTTTTTTATAAATGTTCCGAATTCTTGAATTATTGAAATGAAGATTCTGAATTGTGGGTAGGTAGGTACTTTCTTCTCTGGGCGGCGGTGGGCGACGCGACGTCTGGTCCCAGCGTGGTGATAATAAGCCAAGGATGGAATATGAGTAGGCTGGATCTTAAACGCCTGAACAAGGACCAAGGACCTAATGATTAATTCTTCTTTATTTTTGTATGCACACTTGCTACTGATGACGAATTATAAAAACGAGTTGGTTGTGGCTAGCACTAAACTCTTTCCAACACTTAAATAAATTTAATTTCATTTTAAACCATTTCCCACAGTCTAAATATTGTTAACACACTTGTTTCAGATGACGATTTATTAAAACGAGTGGGTTAGTTCAACACTTAACCTTTTCCAACGCTTATATTCAATAAAATTCTAAAGCATTTCCCATTCAAATAAATGAGATAATGTAATAATAATAACACATGAGACATGTCACCCTGTTTCAGCTGTTCACGTGCGATTTGTCGGTATAGCGATTATAGTGCGATTCGATCTATATTGTCAAAGTATGTTATATATTGATAAAGATACAGGCATAGTAAATTCGAAAAATATATTGATTAACAAACCAATAAAATACTGAATATCTATTGGAAAATTCTCAATCTATTTTAGGTTAAGTTTTCGATACGAGGACCCGGGAACTTTTCATGATTTGAGTTTGTTAATTACCTATCCGAATTTATACTTGGTATTTTTAAATCAAACAAAATTGGTTATGATTCTACATTTATTTGTTCCTTGTATCACCGGATCGTTTGCAATGACCATTTCGGCTTTTCGACTGAGCCACGAAGGCAGACAAATGTGCCACGATGCCGATTGTCGGCATCGTGGCACATATAGCATTGGTACGATTGTCGGCTTCTGTGCAGAGGAGAAATTTATTTAAATTTATTATTTCTCGCATTTCTTGATTCTCTGGGCTGGAATCACTGGGTTGTTGAAAGAAATTGCCGTATGATAATACTTGCGCAGGGTGCAAGGAAGTGTTAATTACTATTATAAATATTTGATACATAAAATTAGAAAGATAAAATATGCTTTGTCAAATGGAAACAAACGTGATTAAACGTTGTATGTGAATAATAAATGTGAATAAAAGATGAAATTCATTGTATACACTCTTGACATGATACCATTTGACAAATTGATTTATTTATTTATTTATTTTATTTATTACCAACAATACAATGAGAATTTATAAATACAATTACATACTAGAGTTAGAAGTTAAGTGCGTGTGTACATATGTGTGCGTGTGTGTGTGAGGGTGTGTGTGTGTGTGTGTGTGTATGTGTATTATTTATTGATAAGTATTGTAATTGATAGGATACGATGAACACCTCACTAGGAAGTCCTGTGCCGAGGTGTTGATTTGAACAGTTGTGTGACATAGATAGTAAATTATGTATATAGTTCTTGAATTAAATTATACATTAAATAATTAAAAAATTTCTTTAAATATGTACCAAAATCTTAATACATTCTAGGTTTACATTAAAATCATATTTATTTAGATATTCATAGTTCTTTTTTTACCTATTTTTCTCATCAATGCAGAAACACAAAATATTTATTTTTTCTAAAAATGTATCCAATATGTAAATAGATACCGAATCTACGGTTTAAAATGAACCTTAAAAATCCATTAGGAAAATAAACAGAAATCTTTCCTGTGATGGTACCTATGTATATGGACAAGTGTTGCTTTTAACGAAAAATGAAAAAAAAATCCCGCATATTTATGAGGTAGATACAAAGTAATAATAAATGTTAAAAAAAACTCGTAACTTAAAAACTAGTTGCATGTAAGACATGAGATCTTACTGTCGGTGGCGATAGTATGTATAATTGAAGAATACTTACCAAACTATTTATAAATTTTTTAAGATATTTTGTTTTCTATATAAAACATGTAGGTATGAATGCCCGCATAGGATAGTATAGAGGTCAGCCTTTTTTTCTTACCCAGAAAGTGAAAACAGCGTGATGATATGTTTGCATGTTTGGAGATTTAGTATCAAACTCTTCCCCCCCCCGAGTCCCCGTAGATATATTGTTTTCTATATAAAACATGTAGGTATGTATGTCAGAAAAGGATAGTCTGTCTTTTTTTCCTACTCAGAATATTAAAACAGCATGATGGTATGTGTGCATGTTTGGAGACTATGGCCCGAGATTTCAGTTGGCCCTTAAATCGTTGGATTTGGTAATCCAAGTTAAAAGTTTAGGGAAGATTAAATTTCATTCGCGTATTTCAGTGCAAAATGAAACGTCAGTTACGTAATCTTCAACTATAGATATATTTTACGTTTTTCTATGGTTATTGTCTATAACGCATCTGTCAAAATTGTAATAACCTTAAATGATACGTGACGCGAAGCTGTGACTAAATATTATTTTATTATTATAACAACACATTATTTTATTTGTTTCATTACACAGCATGTTACTTTTTAATTTTTTTATACCGATCGATGTTTTTTTAATTAAAATCAAACATTGTAGTGAAAAAATGTCATTGAATATGTACTACGTACGTAGTTCTTCAATGCAAAATGTATGAAGATTTTACAGATGGACATGGAACTAAGTGATAATGGTAAAATAGTGTCTTATGTAGAAAATTTAAGAATACACATTATATATATAGAAACAGGATGGATCAATTTAAAAAGTGGGATGAAAAAACATCGCAAAAATAAAGTTGCGTGCCTGACGTTTCATTATGGCTGACAGTTTATTTCGTTTGTTGTCAGGCAATACATCATAATTATGTAAAAAAGAAAATAAATATTAAATACATGAACCACTTCTATATCAAGTCTTTTATTTTAACAACAAAAATAAATCATGATTATAATTATTATGCATAGTTATTTGTAGTATAAAATGAAATAAAACATTAAAGCGTGCGGCGATTAGTACGCCACCTGGCGAAAAAGGCTAGAAACAATACTTAACTCAAGATTAAGACACGCGATCCGCCAGAAACGTTGAGTTAAATATTTGTCGTTTAGTGACGTATTTAAGGGAAGATTAGGTACTGAAATACGCAATATTTTTGTTAAACTTGAGTTAAACTCCTAAGGGCCGACTGAAATACTGGGCCTATGTATTAAACTTCGTCCGCGAGATATTGTGTAGTGTACACTGCCTTACAAATTATATGAAACGCTATCGTCACTTAATTCAATTTTTATAAAAAAATTGTTATAGGCCGGCCACGCTTGACTTTAGTATGACGTCATCAAAAAACTATGCGACCCGTCGTAAGTCGTATGTTTTTACATGTAATTTGGATGCCAATACGGTGACCATCATTTTGTTTACAATGGACCCAATTTTTTTATTTAACTTTGATCATCTTTCCATTTTCATTTATTACATCATTTAAGACAATAAAGAATGTAATTATTAATTCTTACCTTACTTAACATGTCTGCGTAAGGGCAGCTATAAGGAATTAGGTCCATTCTACGCTTCCGAAGTAGTGCACTACGTAGCCTTTGGGAAGGTTTGCAATCTGATAAATTAATAATATATTTTTTCGATCTTATAATAAGAGAAGGTGAAACACAGAATTCGGTCAAGATTGTTCTATAGTAGGGCTGCTGTGTTAATGGAGGAGTCCGAGAAGCAACTGGTTCGAGTATGTTGAAGGTTTACTGTGATTTGATGTTGCAACTGAGGACTTTACACAATATAAACAATTTTTCAAAAGTAAAACAGGTCATGTTAAACACATCATATTTAATAAATAATAAAATATCAATGATAAATAAATGGTTGTGGTGTGTATGAAACAAATTTCATACATTCTATTTGTTAAAATAATGCTTTTGTTGTTTAAAAATACGCACTAGGACAAATTGTCACCCTATAGACGAAGATTTGAAATATTTCTTTAAAACGTCATTCACATTCACAAACGTCACGTGGTATCTTCGAAATAAGTGTATGATTTATAAAAGACGTACGTTTCAACATTTTATATGGGAGTTTGGTTTTTTCACTGCGACTTACTTTCATCTTCCGTCTTTGTTTTTTTATATACAGAGAATAAGAAATAGATACATTAAAAGCAGAAGTATTTTTGTTCGATCGACATATTTTTGCGATGAGTCATACCAAAGTCAAGATTGGCCAGCCTATACAAAAAGTTGAGATGTACTACTATAATGTTCATTTTTTTTTAATAAAATAAAATTATCTAAATGGGATGTATTTTTTCTACGATTTTTAAAAACTTTGGAAATATTCTCAATAAAAAATGTTTGAGAAAATCTGGAACTTTAAAAAAAAAAAACTATTTGAGATTTTTTATTTGTCAATATTTATATCAATTTTAAGCGCTCTAGCATTTATGGTTTTTGAGATAGATGAATAACATTTATGATTAAAATTCAACATTTAGGCGATTGAAGGAAATTTGTATTATTTATTAAATTTGAATTAATTTTATTTTTCCATTAAAATTTTTGTTTCGGACGGAACTTTCAAAATAAAATAAATTATAAATTTGTTTTCTCGGTGAGTCACCTTGAGTCTATGCCGAAGACTGAAGACGGTCGTACAACTTAAAATAATATTTCTATTAATAGAAACGTAAGTAAATATTCAGCGAAAATTCGTTAGTTATCTTAGTAAGATATTTATTACTTACATTGGTTTTGTTCAACCGTCTATTTTCAGTTTCTTAAACAAATTATAAACGCAGCATGATTATATTGTTTACATGTATTTATGTTTAAAGAAAATATTAAGGTACGTATATTCAATTTGTTTATTGTCGCGTTTCGTGTAAGAAACATCGTCAGAATAATGCTTTAACATTGGGTTATATACAAATTTTATATGTCAGGTGTATGAGACGAGTACATTGGCACAAACAGATCCATCAGATCTAAAGAGGGAAGAAAAAGACGGATGTGAATGAAAAATTGGGTTTGGTTTGGAAAAGTTTGGTTTTGGTAGGAAGGTTTGGTTTGATTTGGTGAATGAAAAATACAATTAGTATTTGAATGATATTGAATATTGTCATATGACGACATAAAACGAGTAGGTATAGATATCGGCAAATAACATGAGAAATCCGGGTGTCCGGGAGATTCGGGAAATCCGGGAGAAAATTCGTGTCCTTTGCTTAGCTGGAGTAAGTTATTTGCCGGACTCTATACATTCTAATTATTGTTTATTATGAAATATTTTTAAAATTTTAAATAATCGATTAGCCTACATTTTCCAACTGTCGATTCGTTCATGAGAATTCAATTCTCTTAATGAATCGACATTATTAAGCCAAGATGTGTGTACGAAGGAAAATTTTGTATGGTGTAGTGGACTTTTGCATGCTAATAACACCAACTAGATGCCTTGCAGCATATATGTTCCCATACATGGATTTACTCAGAATTCGGAGTAGTACATTTTATGTGAGTTTTGTGCGTGTGTGTGTCTGTGTGTGTGTGTCCCCCCCCCTTATAACTTTTGATCCGCTCTATTTACAGAGCCCAAATTTTCAGAATATATAAAAAGTTGTAGGCCTACAAAACTTTTGTACTCAGAATTGTGAATTTTTGTTTCAGTCAGGGGTTATCAACTTTTGAATTTTTACTTTATTTTTCCATATATCTCAGAAACCATAAAAGCTAGAACGCTGAAAATTGCTATAAAGATAGACAAATACAAAATCTCAAATGAGTTTTTTTAAAAAAATTCCAGGGTTTCTCAAACATTTTTTATTAAGAAAAATATTTTATTTATGATAAATTTATGAGTTTAACTGCCTATATTTCTTCGAATTTTTCGTGAGAAACTTTGTAGAAGTTCATTTTAAATAAAATAAAATAAATTAAAACAAATAACTTTGTTTACTTCTACTACTGTAAACACCTTTAATTTATGAAAGGGGTTATAACGTTTTCGAGCGTGTGCTCATCCTCAGTAACCACTTATTACTAACTTAAAACTAATGACAGACTACTTAACTATGTTGGCGGGCGGACGGAGGAAGAAGGGGGTGGTGGATGGGGGGGGGTGATAGTGGGTGTGGTTAATATTTTTATAAGGGGAGAATTTATTAGTGGGTGTTGTATATTTAAAATTTGGTTTTTGGGGGCTCTATTTATTTCGATTGATTCTAGAATATCTAATTTTTTCCCCTTATTACACCTATGTAAAATTTCTACGTCTCTGAAGTCGAATGTATGTCCTGTTAGTCTGGCGTGGTCCGCGATATCTGAGTTGATAGAAAAGTTTTTTATTGCCTTTATATGTTCAGAAATCCTGGTTTTTATTTTCCTTCCACTTTGTCCGATGTACTGGTTTTCACAATTGTGACAATTTAATTTATAGACCCCACTATTGTTCAGCACACTAAGCGTTTAACTCGATGATCCACAGACTCACATCGCTACCCCTGACAACAAAAAATTACAACACAGAAGTAGAAACGATCAAAACAATCGCAAAAAACAATGGTTTTGATGAAAAACTGATCGTCAAAAAGATTCGTAAAAAAGAACAAGAGTCGGCCATCAATAAATTTGTGTATTATCGAGTATTTGACCATCAAGAAGATAAACCTTGGAGAAGAATTTTATACACAGGAAAACTTACTTCAAATTTACTAAACATATGTAAAGATATGAAAATTAAACCTGCACTATACACGGATAATAGTATCAAAAAATATATATTGAACAATAAAACAAAAATTAGTGTGCTGAACAATAGTGGGGTCTATAAATTAAATTGTCACAATTGTGAAAACCAGTACATCGGACAAAGTGGAAGGAAAATAAAAACCAGGATTTCTGAACATATAAAGGCAATAAAAAACTTTTCTATCAACTCAGATATCGCGGACCACGCCAGACTAACAGGACATACATTCGACTTCAGAGACGTAGAAATTTTACATAGGTGTAATAAGGGGAAAAAATTAGATATTCTAGAATCAATCGAAATAAATAGAGCCCCCAAAAACCAAATTTTAAATATACAACACCCACTAATAAATTCTCCCCTTATAAAAATATTAACCACACCCACTATCACCCCCCCCCATCCACCACCCCCTTCTTCCTCCGTCCGCCCGCCAACATAGTTAAGTAGTCTGTCATTAGTTTTAAGTTAGTAATAAGTGGTTACTGAGGATGAGCACACGCTCGAAAACGTTATAACCCCTTTCATAAATTAAAGGTGTTTACAGTAGTAGAAGTAAACAAAGTTATTTGTTTTAATTTATTTTATTTTATGCCTATATTTACATTTTTTTAAAAATATCGAAAAAAGCCGAAACACCCCAACTAGATAATTTAATTTTATATAAAAAATATATAAATTGTCTTAGCACATCTCAATTTTTTTAACAATTTTTATAAAAATTGAATTTAGTGACATCACTTCATACAATTTGTATGGTAGTCGCCTATACACAATATGTAAGAAGACTTAATAGTTTGATATTTAAATCTCCAAACATATATGCATGATACAATCATACTGTTTTCATATTCTGTGTAGGAAAAACAGACTGACCTCCATACTATCCTATCCTGACAAACTTACCTACATGTTTTATATAGAAAATAAAATATCTTCAAATATTTATTAATTTTGTTGTTTATAGTTTGGTACGTATTCTTTGATTATGCATACAATTGGATCTCATGTGTTACATGCAACTAGTAAATAAACGATTGATAGAGTAGTGGAAATAATCCGATGTAATAGGATAGTAATATGACAATTTAATAGAATTAAATTCGAACATGTTTAAAATAATAATATGTCAATGTCTGGTACAAGAGCTATTCCAATATACAAGAAGGGTGACAGAGCAGACCCTAGTAACTATAGGCCGATCTCAATACTGCCTGGTTTAAGCAAAATATTCGAGAGGATTGTCGCCGAGCAGCTCACCCACTATTTGGTCGAAAATAGTATACTACATCCCCAACTATTTGGTTTTCAAAGGGGTAAGAGCACATTAGATGGTGTAGCATCTCTCGTTCAAGCGGTCCTTGAGTCACTGGATAATAGGATAATAGTTAATTATTCAATATAATCACTCCTTCAATGCTTTTGTTCAATCGAATTTAAACCATTTTCCACCATCCAATATTTCTGAAATTTTGTACGAACACTAGCTTTTTTACGATGTATAAAAAAATGGGGGTTGTGGTCAACACTCGACACTTTAGAACGTTAATAAAAGTCATATTTAAAACCATTTCGCACAGTCCAAATGTGCTGATATTTTATATACAATATGCACACTTGATGGCAATATATAAAAAAAATGGTTTGTAGTCAACATTTCACTCTTTAAAACTCTCCTATTTTACTAAAATTTTATTTATACCTACTATAAACAAAGGAGTGGGTTAGACAAATATAAAATTTCTATGCTACTTTTAATCTATCAAATATTAAACCACTTCCCATCTTACTGAAATTTTGTGTGACAATATTATAGAAACGATTTTTTATTCCTTCACATATTTACATTCTTAGCATAACGCGGGGCATTGAATCTAGTACTTAAATAAAAATTAATTCATGTATGCGTGCCTTAACCATAACCATTCATGCGATTGTGAAGAAATATTATTGATTTATTGATGCACTACTCCCCTCAAGGTTTCTGATTTTTTGTTCATTTAATTGTTTTTTTTTCATTTTTATTTATTTCCTAGTTTGTATTGTTTATTTAAGGAATTGGATGCATGAAAGATATTCTTAATACTCCAGTCATCCTCGGTTAGATCAGTCCCATTGCAATTATTGCAACTCGTGTGGGTTTATTTGAGTAGAATTTTAAATTGTGATTTACTTCCAAGACGTATTGAAACGTAGATTTGTATAGATTCATTTTCATTATATAACTTATTCTTCAACCTTTCAAAAACCAACATTTTTGTACATCTGTCATGTAAATTTTGTATATAACCACTATAGTCTTAGACTTGTAGAATATTATTCTGACGATGTGCCTTGCACGAAACGCGTCGATAATCAAATAAATTTCAATAGAACTAAAACCAAGTATTTTTTTTATATTCGTTAAATATCTAATTGGTTCTATCAAGAATTGTCTATATACAAACTAAACTTAGTAACTTCAAAAAGAATTGATATCTGACAATGTTTCCCTTTTAATGCTGATGATGTAATCCAGCATCTAGACCAGTTGTTGTATAAATTTATTTTAGGGACTCAGATACATCGACACCTTTATGGTTATAGATACTAAATGCGACCACTTAAACTCCCAAAGTTTGTCGTAACTGTAGTTATCCATGAACGGCCAGAAATGCTTCCCTTTCAGTATCAAAATTGAATAGAAAAGAAAGATTTGATTAGAACTCAAATATATAAAAAGAATTACGATCAAATCTAGATGGACAGTTTCAATCGATACACGGAGCAGTCCTGCCCCCCTAGACAACATGCCATTAAAGCTAAGCGTTATATCGCTAAGCGATAGAAATGTATGAAATTTGTGGCTGTCACGTGTTGTCATAGCGACCAATTTCATACATTTACTATCGCTTAGCGATATAACGCTTAGCTTAAATGACACGTTGTCTAGGCCCCCTGATACTATCATTGAATTTAATCGGATTATTCACAACATGTGGATATGTTCACTTGATAAAGGTATTTCTCGGCTCGTAAAGACAAACGATACGAATATTATGATTGCATGTATATATTCGTATATTATATTAGATTCTTTTCCTGTTGGGAGTAAATTAATTCGTCAAAAAACCAGAAACTGCTCTCAATATAACAGGGGGACAATCCCAAGAGTGCCAATGCAATGGACGTGTACATATGTGCATAAAAGATAAATGTATTTAATGTGTACCTGCTATAGACAATTGATTTCTCTGTTAATGTTATTTGAAATGGATGTTTTTACTGTCTAACCTTTTTTTTCGAAAAATGTATCTAAATAAATGAGGAATAAATAAAATATGATAATGATGACGCATTTTTTTATGACGCGGTAATATTATAATTTGAGTATATTTTTTGTGTTACGCGAGAACTATTTTGTGACACAGAACTTAAAATTTTATTCGATTTATTATTTTTGCGTTTGTACAAGCGATGAGTATTGAGCTTCCATCTACTTACCTCTATCAGTCATAATGTAAGTGTACAAAGGTAAATTTGTATAGATTCATTTGCGTCACTCTTCCCCTTTTAAAGGGGTTTTGTCAGATATCAATTCTTTTTGAAGTTACTAAGTTTAGTTTGTCTATAGACAATTCTTGATAGAACCAATTAGATATTTTACGAATGTAAAAAAAATACTTGGTTTTAGTTCTATTGAAATTTATTTGATTATCGATGCGTTTCGTGCAAGGCACATCGTCAGAATAATACTCTACAAGTCTAAGACTATGGTGGTTATATACAAAATTTACATGACAGATGTACAAAAATGTTGGTTTTTCAAAGGTTGAAGAATAAGTTATATAATGAAAATGAATCTATACAAATCTACGTTTCAATACGTCTTGGAAGTAAATCACAATTTAAAATTCTACTCAAATAAACCCACACGAGTTGCAATAATTGCAATGGGACTGATCTAACCGAGGATGACTGGAGTATTAAGAATATCTTTCATGCATCCAATTCCTTAAATAAACAATACAAACTAGGAAATAAATAAAAATGAAAAAAAACAATTAAATGAACAAAAAATCAGAAACTTTGAGGGGAGTAGTGCACCAATAAATCAATAATATTTCTTCACAATCGCATGAATGGTTATGGTTAAGGCACGCATACATGAATTAATTTTTATTTAAGTACTAGCTTCAATGCCCCGCGTTATGCTAAGAATGTAAATATGTGAATGAATAAAAAATCGTTTCTATAATATTGTCACACAAAATTTCAGTAAGATGGGAAGTGGTTTAATATTTGATAGATTAAAAGTGGCATAGAAAATTTATATTTGTCTAACCCACTCCTTTGTTTATAGTAGGTATAAATAAAATTTTAGTAAAATAGGAGAGTTTTAAAGAGTAAAATGTTGACTACAAACCATTATTTTTTATATATTGCCATCAAGTGTGCATATTCCAACTGTCGATTTGTTCAGGAGAACTTTGTTCTCTTAACATATCGACAATGTATCAAGCCAGAATACGCGAGAATTGTATGGAGAGGTCTACTTTTTTCATGGATTTTCCAACTTTGAAGTCAAAAAACACCAACTTAGAGGCTTCGCAGCATATATGTTCCATACACGGATTTACTCAGAATTCGGAGTAGAACATTTCGTGTGTCTGTGTGTGTGTGTGTCTGTGTGTGTGTCTGTGTGTCTGTGTGTGTGTCTGTGTGTCTGTGTGTGTGTGTGTCTGTGTGTCCGTCCCCCCCTTATAACTTTTGATCCGCTAAATTTACAGAGCCTAAAATTTCAGAATATATAAACAGTTACAGGCCTACAAAACTTTTATACTCGGATTTTTGAATTTTTGTTTCAGTCAGGGGTTATCAACTTTTGAATTTTTATTTTATTTTTCCATATATCTCAGAAACCATAAACGGTAGAACGCTGAAAATTGGTACAAACATAGACAAATACAAAATCTCAAATTAGTTTTTTCAAAAAAATTCCAGGGTTTCTCAAACATTTTTTATTAAGAAAAATATTTTTTTTATGATAAATTTATGAGTTTAACTGCCTATATTTCCAAAACTTTTACAATTATCGAAAAAAGCCGAAACACCCCAACTAGATAATTTAATTTTCTATAAAAAATATTAACATTGTAGTAGAAGATCTCAATTTTTTTTTAACAATTTTTTTAAAAATTGAATTTAGTGACGACATCGCTTCATACATTTTGTATGGCAGTCGCCTATACACAATATGTAAGAAGACTTAATAGTTTGTTACTTCATCTCCAAACATACATACATACCATCATGCAATTTGCATATTCTGGTTAGGAAAAAGGATCTTCTTCCATACTATCCTATCTTGACATACATACCTACATATGTTGTATAGAAAACAAAATATCTGAAAATATTCAATAATTTGTATCTATGGGTTTATAGTTTGGTACATATTCTTCAACTATACATACTATCGCTATCGACAGTTGGATCTCATGTGTTACATGCAACTAGTGTATATAAAATATCAGCACATTTGGACTGTGCGAAATGGTTTTTAATATGACTATTATTAACGTTCTAAAGTGTCGAGTGTTGACCACAACCCCCATTTTTTTATACATCGTAAAAAAGCTAGTGTTCGTACAAAATTTCAGAAATATTGGATGGTGGAAAATGGTTTAAATTCGATTGAACAAAAGCATTGAAGGAGTCTAGTATTGGCCAGAGCCCATTCGTTTTTATATATTACTAGTGAACCCCCGGCAAACTTCGTATTGCCTGTATAATTAAAAATGGTCCTATATTACCACCCGTCGCTTCAGACCCTTCAGTACCTCCCGTCCCTTCAGTACCTCCCGTCCCTTCAGGCCCTTCATAGGTAAAATGAACAAATACACGATAAAGAAGAAGAAGAAGAAAAAAGTTTGAATCCAGAAACCGTCCTGGAAGACCTGCGAAGAGATGGAAGGACAGTTGGATCTTTTTCTCCCAGGATACTCCACCTTCATAGGTAAAATGACCAAATTCACGATGAAGAAGAAGAAGAAGAAAAAAGTTTAAATCCAGAAACTATCCTGGAAGACCTGCAAAGAGATGGAAAGACAGTTGGATCTTCTTCTCCCAGAGTATTAGGTCATTTTACCTTCATAGGTAAAATGACCTAATACCCGATGAAGAAGAAGAAGAAATTTTTTTTTAATCCAGAAACCATCCCGGGCATACTCTCGACAATTCACCAAAGTTTCATTGCAATCGGATGGATGGTTTAGGAGCGTATTCAACACATACATACAAACATAGATACATAGATACAAACATTCAAATTTATAATATTGATCAGCAGAAGCAAGTGTCTATAGAAAATTTTAGCAATATTGGATTTTAAAATAAATTTTAAAACTGGCTTATGTACATGTCTTTTGTATCATATAATTATTTTATAATCTCATTTATTTGAAAGATTTTCTTTTAAAGATAATTTCCATATGTTAGAAAATCAACTATTTTATTGAAAACTATCGAAATGGCGGCATTGAATGTCTAAAATAATATTTAAACTTAAAACATTGTTTTCATAAGAAATATTTACCATTTTTTTCACTAAAATGCTGAGTAATATTTGGAAATATATTATATTCGTATAAATATGTACTTCTAAATTTTAAGTAAACAGATATTTGCGTGCAAAAAGTACCCTTTTTGATGGATTGTTGTATATTTTTTTATGTACATTTTAGAAGGATAAATTAATTTATAGAAACATATTTAATAATCCTATACTATTTCCACATTATTAAGCGTACCATTGCGTCAGGTATACTGGTACATTCACGCATATAAATTTAATTTTTCTAAGCTTTTATTTTTGTGGGATGCGCGAGACAAACACACACAAACACAATAATACTATCATTGCTTTATTACATTTATCTAGTTCATTCATACCATCACGGCATATATAGGTATGTGTGCTTTGAATAAAGTAAAATGAAATAAAATGTAATAAGTACAAATGTAGCTAATAATTATGTATATATCAATATTTTGGCCTTTATGATAGCTACACACAGCCTCCCCCTACACAAGCTTTGTCAGCTTTAAGAGGGAGGCGATGTTGTACCCATATGATTATATTTTGTATATACTAGTTGCATGTAACACATGAGATCCAACTGTCGATAGCGATAGTATGTATAGTTGAAGAATATGTACCAAACTATAAACCCATAAATACAAATTATTGAATATTTTCAGATATTTTGTTTTCTATACAACATATGTAGGTATGTATGTCAAGATAGGATAGTTTTATTTATTTATTATTTGTTTATTTATGATCATATAAACATATACATTATTTTAATATAAGATAGCCGCCTCACTAGAATAAATCTGTTCTGAAGCAGCCACCTGTACATTTGTGAAATTATTACATTACATTAAAAAACAAAAGAATAAGAAAGCTATAAAAATAAACATTAGGAATACTTACATAATTTTAAATTAAAAAATACAGTTTTAAAAGTGAAATAAATAAAAATAAACACAATATAAACAGACAACAAAAAATAATTAGTTAAGAAATTATTGTTGCAACGTTACTTTCATTTTGGGTTCTACCCACATCGAGTAGCCACTTGGTACCACGGGCTTTGAATTGAGTTAACCCTTTAAGGTCCGATGGCAATTTATTATAAATTCGAGGTGCAGTAAATACAAAAAATCTTTGCCCAAATTTAGTATTCATTTTTGGCACCAAGTAGTTACCCGATATTTTACCTCTTGTGTTATTCAAGATGGAGTATTTTTGAGGAGGTTTGTTTTTTAGAAATAGAATTAATATTGATCTGGTATAAAGCTGCCTCACATCCAATACTTTGAATTGCTTAAAAAGTTCTTCAGAACAATACCTAAAAGGCTTTTTGTTGATAACTCTTACCACAAATTTTTGTGATTTAATTAGTGGATCCAGTAATGTACGCGCAGCACCACCCCAGGCACTAATTGCATAACTGATAATACTCTGGCACAGAGCGTAGTACACCATTTTTAATAGTGAAATGTTCATAAAGCTACGTAGAATTTTGAATATATATATTAATCTTCGCACCTTGGCGCTAACATATTCAATGTGTGGGACCCATCTCAGACCGTCATCCAATATTATACCGAGATACTTGATTTCAGTTGCCCTTTCAATAGTCTCGCAGTTACACTGTAGGGCTGCATTTGTAGAGCAAGTGTGTACTTTAATGAAATTTGGGATGGTGGGGTTCTCTTGTTTGTTGATTGAAAATGCTAAGAATTTAGTTTTTGTGGAGTTAAGAGTTAGTAGATGGTCATCAAGTAGACTCTTGATAGCTGAAATACATTTTTCTGCCCTTTTAAATGTTTCCGTCCATGTAACACCATTAATAATAATGGCTGTATCATCTGCGTAGCTAATAGTATGGAGGAAGATCCTTTTTTCCTACCCAGAATATGAATATAGCATGATGGTATGTATGTATGTTTGGAGATGAAGTATCAAACTATTAAGTCTTCTTACATATTGTGTATAGGCGACTGCCATACAAAATGTATGAAGCGATGTCGTCACTAAATTCAATTTTTAAAAAAAAGGTTAAAAAAAAAATTTAGATCTTCTACTACAATTTAAATATTTTTTATAGAAAATTAAATTATCTAGTTGGGGTGTTTCGGCTTTTTTCGATAATTGTAAAAGTTTTGGAAATATGGACAGTTAAACTCATAAATTTAAAATAAAAAAATATTTTTCTTAATAAAAAAAATTTGAGAAATCCTGGATTTTTTTTGAATAAATTAATTTGAGATTTTGTATTTGTCTATATTTGTACCAATTTTCAGCGTTCTAACTTTTATGGTTTCTGAGATATATGGAAAAATAAAGTAAAAATTCAAAAGTTGATAACCCCTGACTAAAACAAAAATTCGAAATTCTGAGTATAAAAGTTTTGTAAGCCTATAACTGTTTATATATTCTGAAATTTTGGTCTCTGTAAATTGAGCGGATCAAAAGTTATAAGTGGGGACGGACACACACACACACACACACACACACACACACACACACACACACACACACACACACACACACACACACACACACACACACAGACACACACACACACACAGACACACACAGACACACGAAATGTTCTACTCCGAATTCTGAGTAAATCCGTGTATGGAACATATATGCTGCGAAGCCTCTAAGTTGGTGTTTTTTGACTTCAAAGTTGGAAAAGCCGTGAAAAAAGTAGACCTCTGCATACAATTCTCGCGTATCCTGGCTTGAAACATTGTCGATATGTTAAGAGAACATTCATAGTTCTCCTGAACAAATCGACAGTTGGAATATTTTAAGTTAGTTGATTTTCTATACAACACATGTACCTAGGTATGTATGTCAAGATAGGATAGTATGGAGGTCAGTCATTTGATCCTACCCAGAATATGAAAACAGCATGATGGTATGTATGTATGTTTGGAGATTAGTATCAAACAATTAAGTCTTCTTAGATATTGTGTGTAGGCGATTGCCATACAAATTGTATGTAGCAATATCGTCACTAAATTTAATTTTTATAAAAATTGTTAAAAAAAGTTTGAGATGTGCTAATACAACCTTTATATTTTTTATAGAAAATTAAATTATCTAGTTGGGGTGTTTCGGCTTTTTTCGATATTTTTAAAATATTTGTAATATAGGAAGTTTAACTCATAAATTTATCATAAAAAAAATATTTTTCTTAATAAAAAATACTTGAGAAACCCTGGAATTTTTTTGAATAAACTTATTTGAGATTTTGTATTTTTCTATGTTTATACCAATTTTCAGCGTTCTATCTTTTATAGTTTCTGAGATATATGGAAAAATAAAGTAAAAATTCAAAAGTTGATAACCCCTGACTGAAACAAAAATTCAAAATTCTGAGTATAAAAGTTTTGTAGGCCTATAACTGTTTATATATTCTGAAATTTTGGGCTCTGTAAATTGAGCGGATCAAAAGTTATAAGGGAGGGACGGACACACACACACACAGACACACACACAGACACACGCACACACACAGACACACACACACACAGACACACGAATTGTTTTACTCCGAATTCTGAGTAAATCCGTGTATGGAACATATATGCTGCGAAGCCTCTAAGTTGGTGTTTTTTGACTTCAAAGTTGGAAAAGCCGTGAAAAAAGTAGACCTCTGCATACAATTCTCGCGTATCCTGGCTTGAAACATTGTCGATATGTTAAGAGAACATAGTTCTCCTGAACAATTCGACAGTTGGATTATAGTGTTTTATTAAAGATATTTTTTGTATTGTAATAAATAAATATCCCACTATATGGGATAACCAGCGAAAGTTGTGCGGGTGCGCATAACCTTATAAAAAGCAGTACGACACATGCCTACACACTAGTTTCGTCTTACATACAAAGGCAACATTTGGAATGGGTGGTTAAAATAAGATACTTTATGAAGAAAAAAAACATTAGTTTTAACAAGAGGAAGAATGAACAAGATTTTAATAAAACAATAAAAAAAAAAAATAATTAAATAAATATCCAGTCAATAAATAAAAACATTAATACGTACCCACATATAAGTTCACACAACATTGAAAAGTTTTCTTTTAAAAGCTGCAATATCGTTTTTTAGAATATCGATTTCAGACTTATCGACAGAATTATGCAATTTACAACTACGTCTGACAAAATAGTTTTGCTCATAATTAGTCTTACACATAGGAATAACAAATAATTCATCCGATCTATTACTGCGTAAAGAGCAACGAAAGGCAATATTCTCCAACAGATATGTATAATCCACAATGCAGTTCACTATTTTGATTTAAATAAAAATATCAAATCGAACACCTTTTTACACACCTTTTAAACTGAAAAGTCTTTCTGTTTGTCTCGCTTTAAAAAGGGGTGAGTACTTGCGTCACGGGTCCTTACTTAACTTGGGCCCATGATAATAGAAATGTTATGTTAAAAATATTTCACCCTAACGCATCATTATATATAATATTATATTCTAAATACCTTTTACAATTTTTTAAGCAGGTAATAAAAAAAACATGTTTTACATTTCCAATTTTTTTTTATTTGATAAAATCTGCTGCTTGTTAGTCTTTAAATATCCATTGTTTTAGAACGGATATTCCTACACAAGAAAATAATAAAGGAAGATCCAATTTTAACTTTGTGTGAATTTATTAAATCATTCAATAATTACTCCGTGGCAATTATTTTAAAAATATAACTTTGTCTGAAGTCCCTTTATAAGTATTTTACCGTCGCTCAAAGACATAGCAGTCGGGTGCTCTTGAATCAATAAACGAAATTGAAAGTCTATCGACGAAACTTTTTTAAGGTTTATTCATGAAGTGAAATGGTTCCATTGTATCTTATTGCTAAAGTCAAACAAAAAACTAATTTCAATGTTTGAATCTCTTTCATCGCACAACAATAAGTTTTACCGAAATTCAACGTCAATCTTAAAACGTCGTTTGGTTGTTTTGAGGTAACATTGAAAATCATTATGTACCTACCTATAACTGTTTCAGAACAACAAACATCGGTTGGATCTGTTATGCTCAGGATATTTTTTCACACTAAATTCAACTACATAACTGTATTATCATATTATGCTAACGAATGAATCATCATGTCTTCGTGAGGCGCATGCTTCACTTTTCGACTACACAGCCTGGAAAATATTTCTTTTGCGAAACATTGGTACAATATAATGGCGGCTCATATTGTTAATTTTTAGAGTACGGTTTTTATGAGTACCGCTCACATGATTCAACGCAAATTTGGTATTATTTTCAGTGTCCCGTAAGTACCATCACGCAATTTTCTTTATTTCATATTATGTAGGTACACATATGTGATATGTATATACTAAATGACAAACACTGCAGTCTCTTCTGTAAACGATTATATATGTAGATGATATTCATTCTTTCTTCACTCCGATTTAAATCAGAAATCCATCACATAAGTGGAACAACTAACCACTAAGCAACGGTAGTCGGCGATTTGTGTGAAATACTATTAATTATAATAAATTTGAACACATATAATGTTCGCTATAATTATGTTATAGTGAACGATATGATCATACATGTCAATATTTTGAAATTTAATATTGTTGCATTTTATCCTATGTACCTACTTCTTTTCATACCCACAAATTTGCCTACAAAATTCAGTCATCATCAAGACCACACCGTGTGACGTTTCGGACTCACATAAAACCTAGTAAAATTAATTCATTATCAATTTATCAATTAAGTGTCTGTGAATATTGTGTAAAATGAGCATCAGGAAACATTTCTAGGAAAAATTTGAACCACCATGAAAGGTAAGAAATATTCCTTCTTTTCCTTCCTCCTGTCACTGGGTGGCAAACACATATATATTACATAACAAATTTATTTGACTTCCGACGACCGTTTCGGCTTACGAGGCCATAACATAAGCCGAAACAGTCGTCGGAAGTCAAATAAATTCGTTGTGGAATAGGTATACATGTGTTCATATTAATCACAATTATTATGTAATTCTACAGTTTGGAAACCGTGTCAAACAAAATTAATGTTTTTTATAACTAGTACCTATTACATGATTTATCTGTGGTTCCAATACATTAGTTTACCATAGCACTTTTAAAATATTTTACGTTTTATGCATAATAATTTTGATTTAAGCATAAAAAATGCACAAGAAAATTTATACAACCCTTTAAGAACTTGAGAAAAACAACGATTGGTTCTATTTGTAAATGCACCGATTCTTAGGGGAATTCAGAATTCATGGGATCGAGTCGATGAAGTTTATTTAAAAGAAAACTCGAGATGAATAGAGATAAGCCAATAATTGGATAACTCTCGATTGTAATGGCGAGGTTAGTTGCTGGAAACTATTACTTCTATAGTAAGATAATTTATAACTTTATTCCCAAGAGACGATTTATTAGAAAGCTGGGGGATAAAAGTCTCGAGCATTTGAATAAGCGACTGTATTGGATTTCAAGACACTGTAAGTGTTTACTTTTTAAAGAAATTTGTTTTTCTGGTCAATTCAGGATCATATTACGTTGTGAGAGATTTCGATTTTATTTCGCATCATAGAATTGTAATGAATTTTTTTTTTATTTTTTATTTCGCAATCTTATCTGAGAGAAAGATTCGAACCGTTGGCCTCTCATGGACTCCCACTTCGGTCTAGATAAGAAAGAACCCTCGCCATCCCATCTCACTGCGATGAATATTATTCATTATTCCTTAACAATTCATGCTGCCGTGTTATGTATTATCAAAGAGATATTTTCGCTTTAGCCTATTTTTTAATATGTTTAATGAGATAGCCGAACCAATATCAGAACTAAGACTTTTCTGTAGTCTTGCTGATTGTATTTCGAACGAAAAGCTTAAAAATTCAATATTATTAATTGTAATAGATAGTGAAGTACGTACAGCAGACCGGAGTGGACGCCAGTGGCTTGAAAGATAAGTGTATTTATCTTTGAGATAAAAAAAATCCTAGTGATATATTAACATCTTTCTTTTTCAGTGGATTATCAGATTCATTATGCAGTTATTTATTTCGTAGATTTTTGTGAGAATGCAAAAAGAAATCGCTCTAAAGAAAATACCCATTTTGAAAAATATATAACCATGTTATTGCACCTTGAAATAATAACTAGCGGTAAGCTTTATATTTTCCTCTCATGGAAAAATAAACACAAAACAAGCAAAGCGAAATAATAGTAACTGTATCCTCTAGTGGTTTCTATTGGTTGTGAAAATATTATACATATGTACAATATATTATATGTACACGCATATCCCATCTATCGATCGACATGAATTTTTGATACGAGATAAGACGAAGCGATTGAACGGATATGTTTAAAAATCGAGACCCATCTAAAGCGCGCATTAGACGGACAAACTTTTCAACGGGGTTAAGGTTTTCGAAGGGTTCTTCAACGGGATGGTAACGTGAAGTATTTTTCAACGCGTTTTGTATCGTTTTTCACTAAACAGAAATTTGTGAAATTATCATTTATTTAAAAAAAAATTTACGGCGCTGGCCGATTTACTAATGATATTAATAATAATTAAGCATTACAAATAATAACACTCAATTATTATTATTACCATTATACACATCCTCAAAAGAATTAGCAGATCAATGCGTAAATTGCAAATGCAACAAACGCATCATCAAGCTTTCAATTGGGAATAGTTTACCCATCCAGATACTTAACATATCAAAGGATTAGGCTCTGAGGAGGTCTCTAGGCTTCCTAACAACCCTACTAATTCCCTTATATTAAAGTTTAAAAATTATTTAACGATTCTACATATATAACCGTTTTTTGCATTTTTATTGTTAAGTTTTTCGATAAATCTATAGTTTCTTAATTACGTATTAACGATTTTGGAATAATGCCAGTGGCTGAAATTATGAACGGTAATATTATTATTTTACAAGAATGCCAAAGTCTTTTAATCTCGTTACCTAAAGCGGTGTATTTTCTAATTTTTTCATCAAAAGTTTTTATAATATCACTAGAATTTGGAATAGCCACGTCGCAAATATATAATAAGTTATTTTTATAATTTTGTCACGAATTATTTGGTGATAACATACATTTATAATTTATAATAATTTAAGTTTAAAAACTTGGGAATTGTAAAACTTTTTTACAGATGTATTAATACACCTCGAATTCGAATAATATTTAAAATATACACTTTTAGCATCCTAAATATGATTTCATTAAACACAATAATCAACAAGTATGAATATAATGAAAAATACATCCTCTTGATGTGTGTCAAACCTAAATGAATCGTTATTCAAAATACTTTTTTCAAATTGTTAAAAAAAAGCTTTATAGAGCAAATAAAAAACTAAATATTTTACCATTTATTCAATTATTTTTGTACCATATTTCAGTAAAGGAAACAAAAGTAAATGTTCCCAATTCACGTAAAAACTGAATTTTGTGACGACAATTTGTATGGCAGTACCTATACATAAGACTCTCACTAGTTTGATATTTAATCTCCAACCATTCATCAAAACCATCAAGGTGTTTACATATTCGGGTGAGGAAAAAAAGACTGACCTCCATACTATCCTATATTGACATAGGATAGTGTGAAGGGAACAAAATATCTTAAAATATTCACTTGTTTGTTATTATCGGTTTATAGTTTGGTACGTTTTCTTCAACTATTATATACTATCATTATCGAGAGTTGTATCTCATGCAAGCAGTTTTTTTCATGTTATATAAGTGGCTATAAAATTAGATTAGGTGATGGAATCATTTTAAACGATTCAGTATCGTTCATTAAAATAAAAAGCTAGATACATACCTATATACCTAAAATTCATTTGTTTTTTCAACATAGACGCATAATAATGCTAGACACGATAAGATGAGATATATCTCATACACAATTTAAGAAAAATATCATACACGAACACACCCAGATATATTAAAGTCACTTATTTATTCTCAAATAATGCTATATAAATAAATTTTCGCTCTAAATGTAAATGTGTTTTGAAGATTTCCTCGACGTAACATTATATTATCTCGTTAAGCTCCCACTTTCATTTGATTTACTCTCTTTAAATATCCATTTTCAAAGAAAATTAAAAAATACATACCTTATTTATTTACCTATCTACACTAAAGTCAAACTCAATGTTCATATTCTCAACTTTTGTCATTAAACTTTTTTTGGGTATTATTATTTTTAGAATGTTGTTTTTCCCTCACAAATTATTATGTGATGTTTATTTGAACTTTAAAGAACAATATCTAAAAAAAAAAATTTTAACATGGTCACGTAGGGGACGCCAGCTATTAGGATTTGGGTCCATTTTACTCTTCCGAAGAAGCGCACTACGTAGCGTTGGGAGGGGTTTGCAATTTAGAAAAGAGTTAATTTATTCGGATTTTAAAAAGACCCGGGTTGTACGAAGGTGGAAACACAGGATTCGGAAGATCGTTTCACAGTCGGGCTGCTGTATTAATAAAGGAGTTAGAAATTGTTTGATAACATGAGATGAATATTTTATTATTAAATTATATATAGGTTTGTTTTCAAAATCAAAGTCGTACAGCTATACATGGGATTCTATTATAATTAACTTCCTGAAGTGTTCAATACCATTTATTTCATTTTTTTAAAAGCTATTTCATAAATTGCTTAAAAACATTACACATATCGAAGCCAATTACAGAGATGTCTTAAATTATTTTAAAAATAATGCTTAAAAAGTAAATTTAGTATGTAGATATTCAATAATACAAACATACTTATAAATTGTAATAATTGTGCCAATACAGTCGCCACAATACAGTATTTTATTTTTATTTTATTTTATTTTATTTTATTTTTTGTAGCTTCTCGTGCAACTAACAGGTGCTATGTCAAATTATTATTAACACGCACCCAATAACAAGTTGCCACATTCTGGAGACTTGAGATATTTATCGTCTCACAGATCCAGACTGAAAACACATTTTTTTAAAAACTGTGTCTCCACCGGGAATCCAACTGAGCCACGAAGGCCGACATTATATATATATATATATATATATATATATATATATATATATATATATATATATATATATATATATATATATATATATATATATATATATATATATATATATATATATATATATATATATATATATATATATATATATATATATATATATATATATATATATATATATATATATATATATATATATATATATATATATATATATATATATATATATATATATATATATATATATATATATATATATATATATATATATATATATATATATATATATATATATATATATATATATATATATATATATATATATATATATATATATATATATATATATATATATATATATATATATATATATATATATATATATATATATATATATATATATATATATATATATATATGTTATATTTGATGTTTTCACGGGTGAAATATGTTATAATATTTTTATCTCGGTTTTCCCGTGTCAGTAGGTCTTGACTAAGACCATTTGTCTTCCGACGTTTCGCCTGAATATCACCAGGCATTTTCATCAATCGATTTTCATCAATTAAGCGGCCATCTTGTACGCTACGAGTCACTTGACGGTGAGCTTTCAGTGTGAGTAGACGTGTGTCGCGCGCGTGCTTTTCGTTAAGTCCTTGAAAATGCCTGGTGATATTCAGGCGAAACGTCGGAAGACAAATGGTCTTAGTCAAGACCTACTGACACGGGAAAACCGAGATAAAAATATTATAACATATATATATATATATATATATATAATCATACTCTCATAAGTTTGTTACTGATGTTTAAAAAGTGATAATAAAAAAATATGTTGTATTATGACAACATTAAATAATTAGCAAATATTCATAAAACTTCACTCTTACGTTAAATGAATTCTCGTGCACACTTAACGGCTAGGTACTAGAATTGAACTAATAAGCAGAATGTTGTCAATTATTGATGACACTCCTTAGTATATTATTATGAAGATTTATCTTTGATATTATGAAGATGGTCAAGCATCAAAAAATCAAAACTTGTTACGTCTAATAAAACAATGTTTTATTAATTTGAGAGTAAATTATTTGAGTTCTTCTATCATAAATTCTTCAGTAAGTCTACTTACAAATTTCAACTGCGAAGTATGTATTGATTTTGACGTTATTAATTTCAACAATATAACAATTATAAAGAAACATGATATAAAAACACCCAATTATTTAATCATATTCATTGAATTGAATTACGAAATCATGTTTACCTTAATTTTCGCTCTACCATCATTAAAACATTAATACAGTTTTGGTAGGCATTCGAAATCATTCCTAGAATCTACTCACTTCTCATTTTCTCATACTCTCGAGAATATATAATCAAATCAGACCATAATGTATTGATACAAGTAATATTATATAATAAATGTTAGTTTTTTATTCAACACAAAGTCATTGAATCTTATTTGTCTGCCCACATAAAATAACTGGTAAAAGATGTTCATTGGTTGTGGATTTTGGAAAGTATTCACTTCAAAAAATCTTGTGGACAGAGACCTGAATTATACGCTTTTTTTGAAAAATGTGTGTTATTTTTGTTGAAAAGCGTTGTTATTAATCGCGTTTTTTTATGAAAAGCTTTCTTTTTTGATTAAATTATGACAATTTAAAGAAATCTGTGTTATTTGTTACGAAGGAATGAAAATTAAGAGAAACCAACACATGATTTAGGCATGCAAATTCTAAATAATAAATATGCCTTAATAATTTATTTTATGAATGATTAAAATTGTTTTAAAGTTGGCAACTAATAGATATTCCTAAATCGTTGATTATTGGGTTTAATTCAAAACACTAAACAAACGACATGTTCTATTTAAAACATACATATTTATTTTTATTTATGTGTAAAAAACAACATAAAATATGTCATTAAATAAACAGTATAATTGGAGGTAGCAACCTATATGAATCGAAATTAGCGGAAGATATTAATATGATAAAGCTTTATTTACATTGTGAACAAATTCTTATAGTCATGTTGTCTTATTTTAATATATTTCATGCATTGGCTGTGTAGATTTTACCACACACAAATTTGAGTTATAATAATATTTTTTTATTGTCTTTTCGGTGGATAATTTTTGATGTAATTTTTTTTAGAAAATGTCCAAAAAGAGACATTTTTTTCGTTTTATTTTCTAAATTGTTAAAATTTGCATAATTCGCGAAATAATAGGGTTTATCGTATACGCTACTTTCTTCTTATGGATCATTGTGTACCTATCAAATAACCTGAATCCCAAAGATCTATGCTTCAGTCTGCAAGTAATATTTTTTTCACGTATCTACTAGTAAACGCCCTTGTGGTTAATTATCCATGTAATATTATTATTTATAAAGATACATAGATTAGGTTCAAAGTAGTTTAGCCGTTACTCCGAAATTCTAGATTTATCGATAGAATTTAAAAAATAAAAAATCATTATTGATAAGATATTTATTGAGTCGATTGTTAGTATAGAGTTTCAGTCGAACCAGTTCAGCAGGGGCAAAAACATACCAATGTGAATATTTAAAATAAATACATAGTTGTAGTTGATATTACGATCTCTGACAAACTACTAGTATGAATTGTCGGCCTTTGTGGCTCAGTTGGTTAGGTATCTGACTGCTGATCCAAAGGTCCTGGTTTCGATTCCCGGTGTAGACACAGTTTTTATTTGTGTTTTCAGACTGGATCTGTGAGACGATTAATATTGTAAGTCTCCAGAATGTGGCAACTTGTTATTGGGTGCGTGTTAATTTAATATTTGACATAGTACCTACCTGTTAGTTGCCCGAAAAGTAATATGAAATAAAATATCTTCGATCATCTACTCAGTATTTGATCTGCGCAGATGTGATTCCAATTATGTGCGAGGAAATTGACGGTGAATTCCTTCGAGTTTACGGTGCGGATGAAATGGCCAGATGGGTTATTCGCTCGATGAACCAGGGGAAACGAAACTGACCAAATGAATTTGCATCGTCATAAGTTATATGAAAAAATCAATGTTTATTTAAACACAAATAAGCCCTATATTCATTAATTCAGAAATTAACAGTACGTTGCATTAAGTGAAAATGAAGCATGAGTTGGTCTTTATGTCCTGAATATTTCATTTAGAGCTAGGGGTTCCGCCCCTTGCCGCTATCGCGGCCCAACGCGTGAAAACGTTAAAATCACGTAATAAAACAGTATTTTTATAGTAAAAATGCGGAAATTATAAAAAAATATTTTCGACAATGTTTTGAAAGAAATGCGTTATATATATATATATATATATATATATATATATATATATATATATATATATATATATATATATATATATATATATATATATATATATATATATATATATATATATATATATATATATATATATATATATATATATATATATATATATATATATATATATATATATATATATATATATATATATATATATATATGAAATGCGTACGTTTGAAATGACAAACATTGATAATTTGAATGTACATTCGAAATATCATTTAGATAAGTACACAACAGTTAAGACTGAATATCTTTTTATAATAATACAATAATAATGATAAATATAACTAAATAACGCCATTAAATGAAAATATTATCTTATCTTTTACCGACATTATTCTGACATATTATTATGACATGTCGAAAGCAATGTTGTCAGTATTCAAAATGCATATTCCGCAGATTATTACGTTTTTAAATTTATTTTGTGTTGATAATTCGAAAATATTTAATAGGAATAACTTATAAGACCCAGTTTACTGATAAAAGATCATTCAACAAGTTATTTTGCTTGATTGTGAATTCTTCGAAACCAAGTGATTTACTGAGGGCCGCAGGTGTCATAATTACAAACTTCACGTTTACCAAGGGGTTGTTTATTCCACATTTAATATTCGTTAATTGTGATTATTGTAATCCACTTGATTGACAATAATCCGATTCTTTTAATGAATTGGCACTCTGTGATACAAAAGATATTATTGTTGTACGGATCTAAATCTGAAATAGTATGAAACTTACCTATAATTAGTTCCACAGATTAGCTCGCAGCCGCAGCCGTGTCAAACATCATCTATTTGCTATCTGTTAAGCTGACACATGGGCAAACCTGCTTATAACATTTTGATATTTTACACGTAAATTATTTGTGAAATTTATGGTGTGTTGAGGAATTCAATAGCGTAAGTATTCACCGATGACCTTGAGATTATCGTTTCAAATAGTATTGTACGGAGAGCAATGCGCATGTCATCCGATGAAATAATTAAAATTAATAGCTCTAGTAGGCTTTGAAAAGCACAATAGATGCTTATGTTTTTGATGGACGTGTATTATTGCATAGGCGAGATACTTAATAATAAATAGGTACGCCAGGATTATAATACCTACTATTGTTGTTTTAATACCCCTATTGAGTATAAGATAATGGATGATAAAATAAAACTCCCAGGCTGGTGGTTGAAAATTCATCGATTCATTATTTTACTCCCACGATATTTTATTTACATAAAATAATCTGTATATATTATACTTACCTGTATTATGTTTTTTTTATATACAATATGTACCTATACCTACTTACATACAAAACCATCACGTCATATGTACAATATGTATACCTACTTACATACAATACCATCACGTCATGTCCCTATTGATGTAGACAGTGAGAACCGAACGCCATATTCTTGAATCCTAGCACATATCTATCGCCTCAACAACATTCATACATGTTCGTCTGTTGTTCAAAATTTTTAAATTTACGATTTTTCTCAGCGTTCTCAATTTTAACTGCATTTATTCTGCTTTCATGCGTCTTCTGCCATGATCACGTCTCACTTTCGTATGTCAGGGTTGGGACTACAAATGCATTGTGAATGGCACTTTGTCATCCTCCGATATGTCCCGATAATTCATAATTGGTACCTATTAGTACTTCATTCGCTCTGTTTCTTACCATTTTTCATGCCATCCATCCCATTGAAACATAGGCTAATTACAAATATTCATCAACTTAGTTCTAATTTTCATATTATGATGTAGCTACTACTTTGTGATACATTTTAAAATTATAAATGAATAAAAATACATACAGTAACTTTGTATAAATCACGAATTTAGATTTTTTATGGTCTAACGTTTTCGAAGATAACCACTTATTCCTACGGACAAACTTATACTAAATCAGAATGTGTGCACGCGCTAACGGTTGTGTGACTTCTTGAAACTAACAGTTTTGGAGGGGCCGGAGAGCTAAGTTATAATTATTATTTGCTGGTACATTTTTAAGTAAAAAAACATATTAATAAGTGGTGAGTTACTTAGATGAGTTCAGAAACTTAAGTTCTCAATAAATCCAAGAGAGTTGCCACGAATGACAATGTCGCATCATCAATACTGGGGAGAGGAAAATCCAGAAAAAAACATTCCAAATGAATTTTCCAGAGAAGTGGACCGAGAACAGAATCCTGAAGACATCCAATGCTTACTTGTCGAGCATGTAATAATTGTCTAAGACAAGGCTATCCGGCGGTATGCAAAGTAGCTCTTAAATATACATGTCCTTGTTACAGTATTCTGTCACAAGTTGGGGAGCAGCCTATGATACCAGCCTGGGGTGTGTGGATGTTGCGCAGAAGTTGATTATTAAAATAATTCTCGGAAAACGCAGAGACTATCCCTCTGAACAATTATTCATAGATTTCAGTTTTAAAATTCAAAAATATTTTCAAAAAATTTGCTATTTTACAAGTACTACGAGAACCTGAGCTCCATAGATTTATAATTGAAAATCGGACCCGATATAGATTTTTATTTTTCCAAGATAGAAGGAAGACAACTTTTGCGCAGCATCACTACTCATTCCTGGGAGAAAAGTGTTTTAATGACCTTCCTATAGATATAAGAAAAACAACTGACTCTAGACAACTCATAAATAAAATAAAACAACATTTTAAAACAGATATTTAAATCACTTGTATTTTGTTTTCTTTTGTTTGTGATAGTGTATATGTCTGAATATGTTGGTGTGTATGTGTATCTATGTGTGTGTTGGTATATGTATGTATATCTTTATGTGTGTAGGTACCTATATATGTATGTATTTATACTTATATGAAATAAAAATAAAATAAAATAAGGATAATATGACTATGACTAACACAACTCTCTACTCAAGCCTAATAAGCTTTCAGAGAGGAGTGGTATTGTAATATATATTATTTGTAAATGAATTATTGCTTGTTATTGTGAACTTACATGTTGTATAAATAAAATAAATAAAAAAAAAAAAAAAAATTGCGAGGAATATTCCTTTTCTTTAATTAATGTAAAATTAGTGGGCACCAAGCATTGTCAAATGCACCACTTATATCAAGGGAGATAACATTGTTTCGGAAACACATCTTAAAAAAAATTGATATTTCATTTATACCCTCAACTGCTGTCATTCCAGGTCTAAAGAAAAATTGGCGAAGAGAAAGTGGACACGAAGTGAAAAGATATGATTCGATTCTGTTGCATATAAGTCTTTCCAGAATCTTGCCTAGAATATGCAGGATAGTAACAAGTCCATATGCTTTAAGATCCGTGCCAGGACGATCACATCGTTTGGAAATAATTGTCGTGAGTTCCGTTTTCCAACAGTTAGGAAATCAGCCCTTATCTGAACACCTTTTTAAAAGGGAAGTCTTTTTAAATTGGGCTAGACGCCATCATCTTTGAAATAAATTAGAGTAAATATGATCGAGGCCTGGGGATTTACTTGGCTTGAGGTTCCCAATGATTAAATTGAATTCCTCAACAGAACCTGCTGGCGATGTGGGTGCCTGAGAAAAGTCACGTTGAAGAGCACGCTCCCATTTTGAAAATCCTTATCGATAGACGTATCATCCGATGGAACCAACGAGTTTAATAACGGATGCAGTTGAATCGAAAGATGTCAACTCGCCAGTGGTTGCATTGTCGGCCGTCGTGGCCCAGTTGGTTAGTTATCTTAATGATTATCCAAAAGTCCCGGTTTCGATTTCCGCTTGAGACACAGTTTTTGTTTTGCAAGCTTCTAAGTTGGTGTTCTAAATCAAGATTTTTTTCTGAACAAATCGACAGTTGGATAAGTTTAAATAGATTGTTTCTAAGTTTTTTGTTTTAGTATTTTATGGGAAAATCACTTTCGATATTTTTCTATTAAATAAATAATTTAACTCAATCGTTCAATAAGTATTTTGACGACGTTATCCTTATTCATATTATCTTTCTTTATGTAACTATGGATTCATGTCGTATATTCTCTTTTAGAGTCAAGTCGTGTATACGAACGTTAATTTTTAAATGAGTAGTTCAGAGCACTTATTCAAACTAACCCGTAAACGTTACATCTATTAAATTATTGACCTCTTACGAAGAAAGTTTAAATCGACCTGTATCACATTCTCACAATTTATCATACAAAACGTGTCTTTGCACCGTACCCACAAGCTTTGAAAATAATTATCCGTGAAGTAATAAAATCGACACCTTAAAGGGTTCCAATAAATTTATTACTCTATAAACAATTTGCTGAACACCAATGTCTTTAAAAACTGGAACATGTACTTGAAAGTTTATTTGAAGTACATGTTCCAGTCTGTTTAAATTTCGTACGACTTGTGACGAAATTGGTTAAAAATATTACAAAAAATATATAAAATTATATTACTTGTTACATGTAACACATGAGATATCAACTGTCTATGGCGATAATTTGCACAGTTAAAGAATACGTTCCAAACTATAAAATCCATAAATACAAATTATGGAATATTTTAAGATATTTTGTTTTCTATAAAACCATGTATATCAGGATAGGATATTGTAGAGGTAAGTCCTTTTTTCTACCCCGAATATGAAAACACCTTGCTATGTACCTAATATGTATGTATGTATGTATGAATATTGAGTATCAAACTATCTCTAAACTCATCACTAAATTCATTTTTTACCAAAATTGTTTAGAAAAGTTTGTGGTGTTTTAGAGATAATTAAATTATATAGATGTGAAGGGCGTTTTTTAATTTTTCAAGTTTTTATGGAAATATAGGCAATTAAATACATAAATTTGTCACTTAAAATGGTTTTACTTTATAAAATAAGGTTGAAAACCTCTGAATTTTTTTCATAAGTGATTATTTGAGATATGTAATATTTGTCTATATTTACAAAAAAAAATCAGCGATCTACCTTTTTTTCTCTTTGAAATACGTGCATCAAGCGGATCAAAAGTTATAAGGAGGAATGGACACACACTACTCCGAATTCTGATAACATAACAATGGGAACGTATATGGGAACAATAAAACATATAAAAGTTTGTACTATAGGATTTTTTTCAGTATCTCAATAGAGATATAGTAATAGAAATTGTAAAACAAGTCAAATCACAAAGACATTCGTACAGGGATAATGACCTGTTATCGTCTGGCTTGTCTTGTGTGATCTGTTAATTTGAATATTGCATTTATTAAATCAAGGTGAAATTGAACACATTGGTGTGCTAAGCGGCCATCTATCGGACAGAGCACAAACTAATATCTGTCATCATTTTTATTTGTAACACAGACTACAGTAGTAGTAACTGTCATGTCCAAAGCGAACTATCGAAAGCTTTGGGTTTAGGTCCACAGATGCCACTGCAGATCTGATAAAATATGACGTTCTTTATATTGAAAAATCGCCAAGAATATTATTGTTTTAACACTGCAAATCTAGGCGTTTATTATTTTTTTATAAAACCTCTAAGTTGGATTTTTTTGACTTAAAAGTTAGAAAAACCATGAAAAATTTCCATTACTCTATTTTCCTCCAAATCCAACTCTTTCACATGACACTAAGGTTAATACTGTCGATATATTAAGAGAAAAAAATGCTCTTGAAAAGATCGAGAGCTGGATGATATACGTCTATAATTTTATATTCAACTATGTTTTTTTGTATCTTTCAGATTTTTTTTTAACATGTCCACGTAGGGGACACCAGCTATTAGGATTTGGATCCATTTTACTCTACGTAGCGTTGGGAGGGGTTTGCAATCTAGAAAAGAGTTTATTAATTCGGATTTTAAAAAGACCCGGGTTGTACGAAGGTAGAAACAGAATTCGGAAGATCGTTTCACAGTCGGGCTGCTGTATTAATAAAGGAGTTCGAGAAGCGATTGGTTCGTATATGTTGAAGGTTTACTGTGAATGGGTGTTGTGATTGAGTAAAGCGAGTGACTCTGTTGCGAGTGGGTGGAGGAGGGACCAAAGATGCAAGTTCTTCTGAGCAATTCCCGTGGTAGTATCTATAGAATAAACTTAAAATACCGACTCTGCGTCTGTGTTCTTGTGATTGCAATCCATCAGTCAGTGATGGATCATCAATCAGACGTATAGCACGCCTTTGGACAGCGTCGAGGATATTCAGTAGGTATTGGGGGGCGCCACTCCAGAGGTGACTACCATATTCAATAATTGGACGTATTTGCGCTTTGTATTGTATACAGATGTGGGTCTTAGTAAAATATCTACGCGCTCTATATAGTACGCTCAATTTTTTGGAGGCGAGTTTCACCTTAGCTTCGATGGAGCCCTTGTAGTGTAATTGGTTCGTTATATGTAGATACTCCAAGCAGGTTGATAGAGCTACTGTTAGGTAGGGTGCTTCCGTTGAAAGACACATGCAATTCATTGGGGTTTCTCTTCGCAGAAATTAGACAGGCTTGGGTTTTTGACACGTTAAATGAAACAAGATTACTTTCACCCCAGGTATTGATTGAGTGGAGGTAGCTATTTATTTTTTGATGAAGGTCTTTCCGGGCTTCTGATATTTCACTCTGTTTAGGAGGTTTGTCAAAAGAGAAATTGTTATGGACTGTGCTGTCATCCGCGTAACAGTGGATGGGGGCGCGTAAGAGAAGGTCATTAATATGTAGGAGGAATAGGGTTGGAGATAGAATGGACCCTTGAGGGACTCCCGCATTGATGGAATGGGGAGAAGAAGAGCAACCATTTTATACATTATTCAAAATAAGGTTTTTTAGTGTTGAAATTATAGCATGAAGTAATGGATTTTAAAAGTATAAATATTTCATATTAATCATATTCATAAAATATGTATAACCAAATATTTTCTGTATATTAATTCGTAGTGGGAGAGGCTCAGTTTTTTTGTAAGCATTGTTTTATTTAAATATGTTTATGGAGATAAATAGGGGTGGTACGCCAAAGCACATCTGTTGCGGGCAGAAATTCAGATCGAGCATATACACAGACTTATTTACATACAGATATGCAAAGTAGGTGTGATGTGGGTTTCCATATAAATAATATTAGATTATCTCTTCGGTATTATAATACCAGAAATGACCAGAATAGATACCAGTTTCTCTGGTTGTACAATTTTAGGATATTTGCCTTATTAATATTATATTATGCATTATATTCATACATTTCTTAATATCCTTATCTTATTATCTGAATTTTAGCTACCAAAACTGCATTCTATTGAAATAATTGAATCGTCATCAAGAATGATAACTTTATAAAATAGTTATGATTATTAGACAGTATCGATTAAAGAGAAGTTATTAAAACTTTTGAATCATAAAAATAAATATTACAAAATATTTTTTCAGGAAAAAATAGTATTTACACTATATATATAAATAAAGATCGGTACTAAATCTATTCCTTCAAATTCCTTTTCATCTGGAAAATGAAATATTCTCACTGAATATCTACCTGGGCTTTCTGATGACACAAAATCCTTGCTTGAAAAGTACAAAGCACTGTTCAATGATAACCTATTCTCAGAAATGACTCTACAAACTGGTGAAGAACTGTTACAATCTATCTCCCAATCAAGAAGAGAGAAATGGAATAACCTCATTGAAAACCTGGATATGAAACAAAACAGTAGGAGAGCATGGAAGGTAATAAAGAACATTAGCAATGATCCAGCAGTGCAAACTTCTAACCCATACATAGTTACCCCAAATCAGATAGCCCATCAACTGTTGCTGAACGGGAAAACAAAACAAAAAACGAGTACCGAAAAAATCATACGTAATATAGAGTCAGAAAACAATTCACTTGAATCACCATTCTCCGACTCCGAACTTAAAGATGCAGTCGCCTGCCTAAAAACCAACAAAGCAGCTGGGCTCGATGATATAAGGGTAGAGCAAGTCAAGCATTTTGGCAATAAAACTCTTGTATGGATCCTGAACTTAATGAATAATTGTGTGACCAGTCTAAAAATACCAAAAATGTGGAGGAAAGCCCGAATCACAGCACTTCTCAAACCGGGCAAGGAGCCCAACGAACCAAAAAACTTTAGACCTGTATCTCTGCTGTGCCACCTCAGTAAAGTTTTTGAAAGACTGATCCTAAACAGAGTTGGTCACACTCTGGACCCACACCTGATAAACGAACAAGCAGGGTTTAGGCCTGGGAAATCATGTACGGGACAAATCCTTAACTTGACACAGCACATCGAGGACGGTTTCGAGGAAGGCAAAATTACAGGAGTAGCGTTCATTGACCTAACTGCTGCCTATGATACAGTCAATCACAGGAAATTGTTACACAAAGTATACGGGATCTCGAGAGACTTCAAACTCACCTCAGTAATTGGAACTTTGTTGAGCAATAGACGGTTCTATGTCACGCTGCAGGGGAAGGACAGCCGCTGGAGGATGCAGAAGAATGGACTTCCTCAGGGTAGTGTCTTGGCGCCTCTACTGTTTAACATATATACAAATGATCAACCAAGACCAAACAGAACACGCCAATTCATATATGCCGATGACACCGCCGTGGCAGCACAGGGGAAATCATTTCATGAGGTAGAGGATAGACTTACGTCAACACTCACTGAATTGGGTGAATACTACGATGCAAACCACCTAAAACCCAACCCCAAAAAAACACAACTATGCGCCTTCCACTTGAAAAATAGAGAGGCGGGTCGAGGGTTACGAGTCAACTGGAGAAATGAGGAACTCGAAAACTGCCACGCACCAAAGTATCTGGGAGTGACACTGGATCGATCTCTGACTTACAAGCAGCACTGCCTAAACACGAAACAGAAGGTCTCCGCCAGAAATAATATCTTGAGAAAGCTTGTCGGATCAACTTGGAGAGCATGCCCTGAGCTCTTGCGCACTTCTGCTCTGGGACTGTGCCGCCGAATATGCTTGCCCTGTATGGTTTGGATCAGCTCATGCCAACCAAGTGGATGTTGCAGTTAATGAAATGGCACGAATTATATCAGGATGTCTTAGACCCACAGCCAAAAACAAATTGTATCCCATAATAGGCATAGCACCCCCTAACATCAGAAGAAGAGTGGCAGCAGATGCGGAGAGGCATAAGCAGATACACGACCCAAGACACCCACTCTATGAACATAAAGCACCAAACCCTCGCCTCAAGTCAAGGAATAGCTTCCTAAAGTCCACAGCCGACCTGCAGACCTCCCAGAAGCAACGCCGAGAGGAGTTGTGGATGGACGACCCAATCTCTGCATGGATGGACACAAGCGAGAAGGCGAATATGGCGCACTGCCTGCCATTCCCAATATGGAAGACACTGAACAGGCTGAGGGTGGGTGTGAGTGGCTGCAAGAGCAACCTGCACAGGTGGGGCTTCTCGACGGAGGATGATACCTTCTGTGATTGTGGGGCAGTGCAGGATGACGACCATCTGCTGTCCTGCCCAGAATTGAACGAGGGTTGCCACATGGACGACCTGATTAAACTTACCGACAGGGCGATTTCCGCCGCCACACATTGGAGTGGCAAAATCTGAGTTCCGGACTCGATAAGTAAGTAAGTACTGAAAATATTGTATTGTTGTTTTAAAATAAAATATTTTGAACCTACGCTTTACAGAAAATATATTTATTTTGACATCAAAAGATGAAATATTGTATCTAAAAAATATTTAGAAATCAATACCTAAGAATATTTCCGATATAATTCAAGTATTTAAACAATATGATTTGAGCATAGTTTTTGGCAATTTTATTACTAAAGTACCACCTTTTTTATAACAAAGATTTATAACCCCATCATTCTTAAAATACTTAACAATGCTAACTCCTACTTAACAATACTTTTTTGCCTTTATTTGTTCTAAAGGCCCCCATTCACGATCGTGCCATCCTTCCAAACGGCTTGCCATCACTCCAAAATGCGCTCGTGAATGTCAAATCCCGCGCAGCCCAATTGGCATCCTGTCGGCAGGGCATGCTCGTGAGTGTGAAAACCAGCGGTACATTGCGCCGAGCTGTTTGACACTCTCGTGAATGCGAAAATACAACATTTTCTCTTTGTTTTTTCTATTTATATATAAACAAACCGCTAAATAGAAGTTGTATAAAACTCATCATCAGAATTATAACTCATTTTTACTTGAAAATTAAAAAAAAAAATAGAACCTATTAATGCGAAACCGCCGACCGCTTGCGTATACTAATTTTGATGGTTCGATGGCTCGATGGCGCGCCCGTGAGTGTGATGAAAATTTTACAATGCTGCAAATGGAGCCGGTCCATATGGAACGACGCCGAATGGCACGATCGTGAATGGGCTGCTTAAAAGTTAAAATTGTTCACAAGTAAGTTTTAACCAGAAACCAACCGTTGTACGATTATATTATTCGTGTTATAGAGGTTTTAAATTCTTTGAACCTACATATTTTGTACATGTTCATACTATAAAACGAGTATGTATGTGTTATATGTATGCATAGCAAATTCAGTTTGTGAGATTTCCTCGACTGTAAATTGTATCTAAGTGCGGTAAATTTAAACTCACGGAAAATATTAGGTACTGCATGCAGCGCCTTGAATGCATTTTATTCTTCAGGCTAAACGATAGTCCGATTCAGAGACGGACAAATAGATTAAACACGGTATACATAGATACGGTAATACACACGTGAAGGGTTTAGCAACAATGGGTAATAGAGAAATATCACGTGTCAATTGAATTGATTGTTAATACGGATAAATACTTTTATTGAATTATTATTTCTTACTCGGTGATTGTTACCAATTTTAAATTAAGCTGTACAGAATGACTAGAATAGGTACATGAAATCCAGATGGGTCGATGGCAGAGCGGTTAGTGCGCTGGGCTAGTAATCCAGTGGTCGCGAGTTCGAATCCTGCCTCGACCGATTTCGTTCACCTATAGGACAAGCATTTATTTGCTTATTTTAGGGAACGTAGGAAGATGTATATGTACCTACTTGTTTAACAAGGACATATTCATTTTTTATTTAAAAAAAAATATTAAGTAAATCGATTCGTATTCAATACATAAAGAAGTGGATTGTGGCCAACACTATACTCTGAAATATCTAGTCACTCCACAGAGTATTCAAATTTTGTTATAAAAAATCAGCATTCTCTGCCCCGAGTTCAACCGAGGTCAGGTCTCCTAGTTAACAGTCGCCATGATCTGGGATTCTGAGTCGTCTCCTGTGGGACATCTTGTGCCGCCAGCTCCCTCACAATACTCGTTCACCATCTCGTCTCCCTATTTTTATTTCTTTGATGTACCAACAGTTAATCCGAACTGGTTCTGGGTAGTGGTTGTTATGGCCGAAAGACTTATTCCTATGACCCTTTCCTTTCCCAGAGTTTCAGCGCAATGTTAGTTTGATTCCTCTGTAATTGTTGCAGTTTGCCACGTCTCCATTATGCATGTATATAGGGCATAGAGAACTAGTACGCCATGACAGTGGTATTATACTAACCGCAAGTATTTTATTGAATAGCATTGTGAGCCAGAGAATTGAGTTTTTCACGAATTCCGCGGAATTCGCCGAACATTTAAAACTAAATGACAACCAATTTAATATTCAATCAGGTACCCGAGTTCTACATATTAACTAGTTGCATGTAACACATCAGATCCAACTGTCGATAGCGATAGTATGTATAGTACCTATGAATGTATGTCAAGATAGGATAGTATGGAGGTCAGTCCTTTGATCCTACCCAGAATATGAAAACAGCATGATGGTATGTATGTATGTTTGGAGATTAGTATCAAACAATTAAGTCTTCTTAGATATTGTGTGTAGGCGATTGACATACAAATTGTATAAAGCAATGTCGTCAATAAATTCAATTTTTGTAAAAAATATTAAAAAAAATTTGAGATATGCTAATACAATGCTGATATTTTTTATAAAAAAAATAAATTATCTAATTGGGGTGTTTCGGCTTTTTTTGATATTTTTAAAAAAAATGGATATATAGGCAGTTAAACTCATAAATTTATCATAAAAAAAATATTTTTCTTAATTAAAATTTTTGAGAAATCCTGGAATTTTTCAAAAAAAACCAATTTGAGATTTTGTATTTGTCTATGTTTATACCAAATTTTAGCGTTCTAACTTTTATGGTTTCTGAGATATATGGAAAAATAAAATAAAAATTCATTCAAAAGTTGATAACCCCTGACTGAAACAAAAATTCAAAATTCTGAGTATAAAAGTTTTGTAGGCATATAACTGTTTATATATTCTGAAATTTTGGGCTCTGTAAATTGAGCGGATCAAAAGTTAAAAGGGGGGGACGGACACACACACACACACACACACACAGACACACACACAGACACACACACACAGACACACACACACAGACACACACACACACAGACACACACACACAGACACACACACACAGACACACACAGACAGACACACACACACAGACACACACACACACAGAGACACACACACACACACACAGACACACGAAATGTTCTACTCCGAATTCTAAGTAAATCCGTGTATGGAACATATATGCTGCGAAGCCTCTAAGTTGGTGTTTTTTGACTTCAAAGTTGGAAAAGCCGTGAAAAAAGTAGACCTCTGCATACAATTCTCGCGTATCCTGGCTTGAAACATTGTCGATCTGTTAAGAGAACAAAGTTCTCCTGAACAAATCGACAGTTGGATAAAAACAATTCATTCAAAATGAAATATAGTAAATAATCAAATACATTTTACTTACATCCAGCTTTTAAATATGTTTCCCCTTTCCAACAATCTTACCAATCAAAGCCATTCAACACAAGACCCGCCCCTAATGACCTCCCACCAATATCCAAATACATAGCCTTATTTTAAGCACAGTAGCATTCTGAGTTTTGTTTAAAATCTGCCCGAGGAAGGAACGAACAGTTCCGAAAGCGGTCGCAAATTCAATCGATACGTGGTGTAAACATAGTTACACACGTCCTATCATTTTCCATGTGTTAGCGGGAATATTTTCAGGACCGAGGGCCTTATTATTTTCCATTTTCTGGAGAGCAAGTTTGATTTTATCAGGTTTAATAGAATCAGGGGGACCTTGTATTTGAGTAAGCATCGACGACTCCTGTCTTGAGAATCATTCATCCCCTCATTTGATACCAGCAGAACTTCTTCCTCGTCTTTGTTATAGTACCTGATGTATTTGAAATCAAGAGTAGATCTATGACATTTTCATTAGGTGCTTCTTGTAATTTTTTTATTACATATTATACCAAAAATTACATTTTATATAAGCAACTTCTTCTTCTTCTTCTTCGTTTAGTAGACCTAGTTGGTCTGTTCTTCAGAAACTATGCCTCCTGGGATGACGAAGTCCAGCTATCCTTCCATCTCTTGGGTGGTCTACCGGGCAGGCGGCGGCCGGAAGGAATTTCATTTGCTGCTATATTTGCAAGCCGATCACTGTCCATCCTGGCTACGTGGTCCCTCCAATGCCTTCTTCTGGATCTACTCCATCGAACGATGTCCTCTATTCCACATGTTTTCCTTATTTGAACATTGCGAACACGATCTCGGAGAGTTTTACCAGTGATTGACCTTAGGACCTTCATCTCCGTTGTCCTTAGGAGCCCCTTGGTTCGTACGGTATCTGCTCGCGTTTCCACAGCATACGTCATGATATATAAGCAACAAAACAAAATAATTGGGTTGGTTTGGACCACCTCACTAGGCCAGGCCTGTTCCGAGGTGGTAGACTAGTTACATAATATTAATTACTAAGTAATTGTAAGCTGTTAATTAATAAGTCATCATAATCTATCTCTCGTAAAAGCCTTTTATTTTGCTTGGGCGACGGCCGATCTAGCCAGCTTTTTCATATCTTTGTTTCGCTTGTGGTCTTCGTCTGTTTTTGATTTTTGACAGGTTTTGAACATGTCGCATTTGTTTCTTATAGTCACTCTTATTTCATAATTCCACCATGTAGAGTTTCGTTTAATGTGGAGCTTATATTTGGAGCATTTTCATGAATTGAGTTTGTTAAATATTTTATTATGGAAACTTGATTATTATTCAATGAAAGTGTTGTGCCTTTTTAGCAGTAAGAATGAAAATTACACATTTTTAGTCTGAAGAGAATCACATATTTGAAAACTTTACTTTATTCCAAAAAAGATAATGTAGAATAAACTCGCCGTACATTGCTCATTGCTTATTGCAAGTCTTGTCACCTTTCGTAGGCTAAGTGCTGAATAAATAGTTAAACAATATTAATGTTATCTCTCTAGTTATACATGTTTTTATAATTGAATGTCATACTTTGTACCATATTTATTGTTTAAAGAAAATTATATACTTTTTGTTTATACTACATGTATTAATTTTTATATGTTTTTATGGCGAAATAAAATTTACTTTTATTATTATATTACACAGTACACACATTGTGATGAAACTTTCAAAATCCAATTTCAGCATGATCAAAAAAATAACCTTAGAAATTACGAATTTGTTGTTAGTTAGTTAAAGTTATATGGCTCGATGGCAGAGCGGTTAGTGCGTTGAGCTAGTAATCCAGTGGTTGCGAGTCCGAATCCTGCCTCGACCGATTTCGTTCACCTATAGCACAAGCATTTATTTTAGGGAACGTAGGAAGATGTACCTATATGTACTTGTTTAACAAGGACATATTCATTTATCATAAAAAAAAAAAACGTGTCCGGTTGGTTTAAAACCTGCCACTCCAATATGCCGCGACCTTCGTCTCCGTGCTAATTCATAATGGCGAAATACCTACTACATCCTCTTGGGGTAGTGAGGAGTGAAAAGTTTATCGGTTAAAGTTAATAAGCTATGTCTATATTATTTAATCAAAATACATAAAATCAGGTCAAATTTGGGCTAAACAGATTGGTAAATTTTACTAGTAACTATAGATTAAAATGGACTAGTACAGCGTGTGTGACAAAAAAGGTTTCCGCAAATAGAAAAACAGTCATTGATTGATAACAAGAAACAAACAGAAGTATGTAACTACCATTGTTTCACGTACAAAGATATATCGGAGGGTCACGACTATGTGAAGGGCCAATCGACAAGGATAGATTTATATAAGGGTTTTCAATCATCCGCTAATATTATCTTTAAATTAAATGTTTCCTCCGGCCAGCCGGAACAAATGTGTAGGAATTTTTACTCTCCACACTATGGAATAGTTCCATAGATATCCGTTAATTTCTTCTCTATGATTTCATCTGTTCAAATTTTCAAAATGCTCTCGCGGTCTGGAAAATTGAGGTTTTTTAATACTATTTGAAATTTTGATACAAAAAAATACACTCATCAAAAATGCATTCAAGGATTGTCAAAATTGAAAGAAAAAAAGTCTATGGTTTGCCATATCAATGAGAAATAAATTTCATATATACATATATGTATATAAAAAATATATGTATATAAAATAAGTAAAATAGCTTGTGTAAGGGAAAATTGAGTGATCAACTTCATATTGATATTGTTTGTGTTTCTATAGACAAGTGTATTTTTTACTCTCCACTTCTATCTTCCTCAAGGGGTAGGCAGTGAGAACCGAACATCGCATTCTTCTATCTTGACACATACATCGCCACATCAACATTGATACACCATCTCATACGTGCTCATCTTGCTAGTAAAGCAATTTTACTTAAAATTTCTCAACAGGTATCATGTAGAAAGTGCATACTTAGGGTTTTGTGACAATGTTTTTGTGTTTTTGGTGTTTTGTGAAACCTTTTGTCCTCTGGGAATCTTATATTTGTTTAAGAATCCAATTTAAATGTTCTTCATAAAAATGCATTTAGAGATTTTCAACATATCGAGAAAAAAAGAAACGTTTTCTATGGTGTGAAGAGTTAAGTGTTGGCCATAACCCACTCGTTTTCCTTTGTTTTTACTCCTTATTCTGGTCTAACAATGCCAGAACAAGTTTCATAATATTATAGTTAATGTAGTTAAGCAATGGTACCTAATCCTCCCTGTTTCAAAACAAGCTATTTTCAATAATCTATTTTGAGATAGATTTGAAACATATACCTACTTAAAAGCAAATTAAATTGATAAAAATTAAACACTTTTTTCCTCCTATATTTATTTTATTCCCCTCCAGGACGACCGTTTCGCCTGGTGAAGGCCTTTTCAACTGGTTTACAGTCGAACACACACGAAACGGACATCTTGGAGAGGAATATAATAAATGTAGAAGGTTTTACCCGTGATTTTTTTATATCGTCTTTCACAGGGAGCAGAAGTCGTCCAATCTTTCATACATTGTTCATTAAAATTTAGAATGAAACAATACTATATGTTAATAAATTACTTGGTTCTAGATGTTTTAAACAGATGGCAGAATAATATAAAATTACCACCGTTTCAAATCACCTCATTCAGATGGTTGCTTTTAGTACATACTGGAACGTAGAATCAGATTCGTATTCTGAATATATAGTTATACAAATTTGAATTCAATGAAAAGGCATTATAGGTGAACGTTGCGCAAGCGCACAAAGGGTTTGTTCGAGCGGACTGTGGATTTTGTTCATCGCTATATCCTGGCAGAGTAGTCGTGTTTGAAGATGTTATGTACTATAACCAAGCGCCATCTTTCTTCATCCTCTGCTGTAATACTGAATAGAGCTTTCAGTGTTGACTCGTATTGAGTCTGTTCAAAGAGTCAAAGATTCGTCATAAAGAGGAATGAGGTCAGTTGATACAGCAGTGAACCATAGATTTATTCCTTCGAAGTACGCAGTCAAAGAAAGAAATGAAGCATTACATAACAATAGTGAATGTAAAACAAACTTTTTAAATAATGAAACGTAAAGATTTACAAAACCGAAAACAAGCCAAAATCTCAACTTAATGGCTGATGGTGCAAACCATTAAGTTGATAAGCATTTTTCTTGTAAAATTTACTATCGATCGCAAGATGAAAAATAATTATATATAGAATAATTCACAAATACAGAATTTATAAAATGTAATTTATCTTGACAGACTCTATTACGAAAGTTAGTTAAGTTAATTTATTGGCCTTGTGTAATTCTTTACCCTATAGAAACCTTATTAAAACGCCTATACCATCGCTGTCTTGTTTGAATTGTTCATTAAACTGTGCATACCTCTCGCTTTTTCCCCGTAATTTAAAATCTCACAGTCATAATATTTGCTTCTTCTTGAATATTTGATTAACTCCGAGTATTTTAATGGCAATTTCTCACAGCATTTAAATGAATCTTGAAAAGCCAGCGCCATTCCTTTTCGACGTTTTTTTGTATGAACCTTAAGAATTTTCAAGAATTTACGAGTTAAATTTCACAGCACAAAGAAAAAAATATTTTCACATACATATTATGTGCATATCATGGCGCCATGTCCCTCACGGGATAGACAGAGAGAATAGAAAGCCAATTTTTTCTACCTTAACACATTCATCGCCTCGTGAAAATAATATAATATTTTATTTTATTTATCAACACTGAATTTATTTATTTATTTATTATTAAAGACCACTTACAGCTAACAAGTTATTATACATGAATAGTTTCAAAAAATAATAAAAAGTTAATATAAAACTGGTCAGCCAATTACAAGTGGCCACATCCTGCATTAAAAATTGGTATACAAATCTATAGGAAAATAAAAATATCTAAATGGAAATTATATAAAAACAAAACAGTTACAACAAGGATTAAGATCACATCAAAGAAAAATAGCGAAAGATGTTAACAAAACAAAAAGATAAACATTACTATAAAATATACAATTAAGCACAAACAGATAAAAAAGAGAAACATTAAAGCTAGAAAAAAAAATTAAAACAAAAAGCTAGTTTAATATGTTAATTTACAAGTGAGGAGAGTTTTCTTCTGAATGTCACCAGACTGTCACCAAAAATATCTATGTCTTTATTAGTATGAAAAGTATTATAAAATCTACACATCCGAGTGATGGGATTAAAAAAACTTGTGTTACTTATTTTTATTTTTATTTGTGTATTTTATTTTTACTTCAGTTGTTATCGTATTCTTCTTCCTCATTTGATAGATCTAAGATCTGGTCCTAATGGACAAGAATGTCTAATTCTCCTTCCATCTCTTTTATGGTCTTCCCGGTGGTCGGCGTCCCTCTGGTATCTCGCGCATTGCAATCTTTGGCAGCCTTTCTGGATTCATCCTCTCTACATAATCTCTCCAGTATCGTATTCTTTGCCTGCTCCACCTTAAAATATGCTCCATATTGCAGGTTCTGCGGATCTCCTCATTGGGAATTCTGTCTGTGAGTTTTCTGCCCAAGAAAGGTCTTAGCTTCTTAATCTCGGTTGTTCTGAGTAGCTGTTTTGTTTTCATCGTATCTGCCCTTGCTTCAACTCCATAGCTCATTATGGGTATGATGCACGTTTTATATATTCGGACCTTACTCTCTACTAGCATATGTTTACGGGCCCAAAAAGTGTCCCTCATGTATCCGCATATAATTGCAGCTTTGTAAGTTCGTTGTTATCATTTCAATTTATTGTCTGATTTAAATAAATGCCTATATCCGATTTTCTTTTTCTCAGTACGAATTAAAAAAAACTATATTTTTATGTGTATTGGCTTATTTGAATATGGGTATTACTTCTTTCATCCTTCACCTTTATAATTTTTTAACTAAATTCACATATTATTATCTAAATGATTCCAAAAAACCGCCTTTAAAAAATGTTCATCATTCTAAAAATATTTACAGATTGTCTAACTACCTCCATTATTATGTTATATTCATTTTTGTCATGATTATGTTTGTAAGTATTGTGTATCTTTTATGGGAAAATTGTGTCAGACTTTTCACTTATAGCACAAGCATTAATGCTTAATTAAGAGTGTATGAGGATGTATAATATGTAATTGTTACGAGGATATATTCATTATTTATGTGCCGTCGATGAACCGGGTGGAATGATGTAAAGTTCTTGAGGACGCCAAGGCTTATATGATGGACTGTAGCGCCATTGATGATGCTTGGCTGGTATTTTTGCGAAAATTCTCCATTATTACGTTACATATAACAATTATTTAATTGATTAAGTCAATATATAGCCTAAATAATATGATCGCGGTTTTAGTGTAGACGGGCCTTCAACGTAGAGCGAATTGTCCTTGATTTAATACATGGAGCTTATAATCTTGACAGTTTCTGTAAATTACTCACTATATTCTTTTATAGGGTCAATGAGTTATAGCAACCTTGGAATTATGTTTCTATTTATCAAAAAATATTTCACGTCAGTCCGTAGACTGTTTATATTTTTATTGTCAATCACACATTCATATAAAAAACAGAAGGTCAATCACAGTTGTTTTTATACAGCAAACAAATTCAAATACAGAAAATAAATAATCTATTGTGAAACGATATAACAGTGAGCATTAAAAGAATTAATTACAACATGTCTGTATGAAATACTAAATTGTTCAATTTTACCATGGATCAGCAATACACAAATTTTCTAAAGTTTCAGAAATTTAACTGGTTTGGATATTATATAATAGTATGAAAAAATAAATATCTGTGAATAAATTGTTATTGTTTTGATTTTATAAAACTAAATATTTTTTTTTGGTCATTGAAATTGAGATGGGTCGAGACCAACTTCCAATTTGAAAACATTTTGTTTTTGAAATTTACGACAAAATAAAAAAAAAGTGTTTAAAATTCGTACGGATTGTTTAAGCATTCAGAAATTCACATACGCAAATGACGTGGGTATGATGTTACTGATATATTATCCTTTTATCAAAACGAGGTAGAATTTTAATGAAATTATATTAATAAATAATATAGTAAATAAAATGTTTCTCCCTCATATGCATACCCACACTTTAATCACACAATTATATATTGTTTTAATATTAGGTGTAGCACGTGTAAGGGATATTAATATTATTGGGTGCATAGATTGTTGTATACTTCTTTTATATTTATCATGTACTTTTCTTTCTGTACTCCTGTTTTGTTTATTCCTATCCTGAGCATAGATAATGCTACCTTCCCGCATAGCCGAGAAAAAATGTTGTATGTAAGAAAAGGAGAACTACCTCCAGTACAGACAGTTACGTTCAAGATATGACACACTGCACTTCAAATGCATATGTTATAGGTTTATCTTCGTTTGGTATTTCTACATAGTTAAAACTGCGTCATGTTCAAAGTTCTTTGTGTGGTGTATTGTACCCGTTGTTGCTCCAAATTCAAGAAACACTTCAAATTAATAAGCTTCATAGTATATTGGTTAGTGGCGGCTGGCGGTAAGTAAAATTTATTTTCCTTCATTGTTTTATGCTTCCCTACGAAAAATTTCCTAACTTCCATTCCCGATTTTAAACAATTCCATACAGTCCATTTGCTCCAACAGCACGTAAGAGGCGTATGATGTTTCTCTATTCCTAATAAAAACTTTTCATTACCCCAAGGGGATAATGATGAATATTGAATATGCAATTTTATTAAGTTATTTTTTTATTGCAAAGTAACATGCCGAAATTGTATTCTGAAAGTTTCATTACAATGTATCTGTGTGTGTGTGTGTGTTTGTGTGTGTGTGTGTGTGTGTGTGTGTGTGTGTGTGTGTGTGTGTGTGTGTGTGTGTGTTTGTGTGTGTGTGTGTGTGTGTGTGTGTGTAAGGGTGTGTGTGTGTCTGTGTGTGTATTTGTGTGTGAGTGTGAGCGTGCGCGCGTGTGTAAGTATGTGTGTGTGTGTGTGTCTTCCGTAGTCCAACTGTCGATTTGTTCAGGAGAACTTTGTTCTCTTAACATATCGACAATGTATCAAGCCAGAATACGCGAGAATTGTATGGAGAGGTCTACTTTTTACACGGCTTTTCCAACTTTGAAGTAAAAAAAAAACAACTTAGAGGCTTCGCAGCATATATGTTCCATACACGGATTTACTCAGAATTCGGAGTAGAACATTTCGTGTGTCTGTGTGTGTGTGTGTGTGTCTGTGTGTGTGTGTGTGTGTGTGTGTGTGTCTGTGTGTCTGTGTGTCTGTGTGTGTGTCCGTCCCCCCCTTATAACTTTTGATCCGCTCAATTTACAGAGCCTAAAATTTCAGAATATATAAACAGTTACAGGCCTACAAAACTTTTATACTCGGAATTTTGAATTTTTGTTTCAGTCAGGGGTTATCAACTTTTGAATTTTTATTTTATTTTTCCATACATCTCAGAAACCATAAACGCTAGAACGCTGAAAATTGGTACAAACATAGACAAATACAAAATCTCAAATTAGTTTTGTCAAAAAAATTCCAGGGTTTCTAAAAACATTTTTTATTAAGAAAAATATTTTTTTTATGATAAATTTATGAGTTTAACTGCCTATATTTCCAAAACTTTTACAATTATCGAAAAAAGCCGAAACACCCCAACTAGATAATTTAATTTTCTATAAAAAATATTAACATTGTAGTAGAAGATCTCAATTTTTTTTTAACAATTTTTTTAAAAATTGAATTTAGTGACGACATCGCTTCATATATTTTGTATGGCAGTCGCCTATACACAATATGTAAGAAGACTTAATAGTTTGATACTTCATCTCCAAACAAACATACATACCATCATGCTATTTTCATATTCTGGGTAGGAAAAAAGGATCTTCCTCCATACTATCCTATCTTGACATACATACCTACATATGTTGCATAGAAAACAAAATATCTGAAAATATTCAATAATTTGTATTTATGGGTTTATAGTTTGGTACATATTCTTCAACTATACATACTATCGCTATCGACAGTTGGATCTCATGTGTTACATGCAACTAGTAAATATAAAAAAAATATGATTTATACTATAACGCTGCATACTTTTAAAGCTGTTGTTTCTGAAAGCAACCACTACTCAGGGTTCACATAATCCAACACTCCCTAAATATTTTACAAACTCACTTGAAATTATTGAACGTTGAATGTGTTTCATTTTCATATGAAAACATCAAAAAAATGTAAAAAAGTATGCTCAATATTATTAAAAAAATTTGAAAGAAACAAAACCATAGCATTATTTTATAGTAATAATCGAAGATTTAATAATTATTGTGATAATGGAATAAATTCTAAAATTATTATAAGATACTATGTTTACTTACATGAATAAAGTGGCTGAAATAAAAAATCAATCTGGAAATAATCCATACAATCACGTTTGATGAAATAGTTAGCAGAATCAAAAATACATCTTACTTATGTACTCTGACGATGGCCGTATAACTCCAGTAGAGCTTTAGCCTCCTGAACATTGGATATCCAACCCCTCCGTCAGCAGCAAATCTCCCAACAGACTCCCAGTCGTCACAAGCATTCAACACTCGGACCAAACTTCGCAACATATCCTGTGGGATTGTTGCCACCCAATGGTGTCCTTTTATAGATCGGAGATCCTCATTGCTGTTCGTGGGGATCTTCAATGTCTCATTGGTCATGCGGATTTTGTGATCTCGAAGAAAAATTTTCAAGCGTACAAAAAGTTATATCATAGTTGTTATGATGCCATACTATTGGTTGATTCCCATTAAGTTAATTTTTTTAAAGAGATCTTAGTCACACCTTTAATTCTTTACATTTAAATAGATCTGAAGTCGATGACAGTCCACGCGTGCAAGTCTCCTATTCACATTCGTTGATTGTTATTTTTGCACTATGGTGCCGAGATTGTTAATCTAGAGGGCTTCGTAAGCTACTTTTCGTGCTATGAATTTTTTGTTTCTCATTTAGCGTTGTGTAAAGGGCCCTTTTATAGTCCCCATATACAGAGCGGGTGGTAGTAGCAGTAGCTACAAGCATTCAACACATTCAGATCTCGGGTGACATTGTCCATCAATCTCCTCCTTGGCCTTCCCCCAGAGGTCTTTTGCCCGCAGGCTTATTTTGCAGGATACTTTTTGTGGCTTCTCACGATCTGAAGGAATGTCCAATCCAGGCTCTCTTAGACCAGGGGGGCAAGTCTGGTACAACCGACGAAATCAAAACCCTCACGATTACCCATATCATGGATATAATTATTATATGAAGTTCTATAATATCTTGCCTGATATCACTAATTATGAAGGGTTGCCCTGTATAAAACAACGCTTTTGAATTATTTATAGCCGACATATATGTTTTTATTCGCTTATTTTAGGTATGGAATTATCAATTTAGAATGTATCTGAAACAGATAAAGTAGGTATTGTTTCATGTTATTTAACAAGTTACGCCGCCAAATATTTGTATTTCGATGTTTATATTTGATTGGTTCACAAATGGACGTTCTCAATATTTGAATTGCAAATTCGCATTTCCCTTCAAAATGATTATTATAAAATGTTCCTTTTCCCTTTGAGGCTGGATCGTTTACAAAAATCGTTTTGGTTTATATTCGGGACTGGCTTCTCCTGACCCAAGATTAATTATCTTCGTACCTTCTTCCCAGAAACAATAAGGGAATATTTTTCACTTTGATTTTTTATATGAATAAATTGAAGTTCATTGCTTTAGGCGTTCAGATATATCAAAGCATACACATACCTACATATATTCATATAATATCTTCTTGTTTCTACTACAAAAGTGTTTCAAACTGCCGGTAATTTCAATTACCGGAAGACACAGTAGGAACAGATAAGCTAGCGAACCCGGCTATTAAAGCAGCCGAGGAGAAACATATTTTTATTATGTTTTTATTACAGTTTCATTTATATTTTTTTTATAAACAAACAAAAGCAGAGATATTTGTGTCATTATTTCAAAGTAAAAGTTTATTTATGTGTCATTTAAACGTAGCAAAAACATATTTGTTATACAAAAATATATTTTCTTATATTCATTATATTTACAAGTTGAATTAATAATAATTGTGATAAATATTCTCTGATTTTTTTAAAGAATGTATATGTTCTTGTATCAAATACATATATATCCCGATACATTCCCTAAATTAAACATATTTTATTTATTTTATTTTATTATATTAAAAAGGATACATTGACAGACATCCAGCTTACAATTTTCATAAAAAGAAAACAACATTTGTTATTATTACGAGTGCTAGACGTCCAATTATGGATGCACACAAAATTACATGAGCTCATATTCAAGTTACACAAGTAAGAGTTACATAAATAAAAGAAAATTAGGTTACAAAAGTTGAGTAAAAAAAGACAAAGAAAAGATTAGTCACATAAGTTATGCAAAAAAATTAAGTTATATGCTTGTGATTTAGGTGAACGAAATCGGTCGTGGAAGCGTTCGAACTCTCGACCACTTGATTATAAATCCAGCGCAACCACATCTATTTTATTTATTGATCTTTTTCAAATTAAACCCTGGATAATCGGCTTAAAAGTTAAATATGTGACTAACCGAATTATGAGTCAGCAAAATAGCAACTTTTTTTTATTTTATTTTTATAGACAACACATTATCACAGCGTAATTTGACAATGTGTGGTAATCGGCGATAGGTGTGCGGCTGTGCACTCCTTTATGAAATGAAGTAAGACACGTTCATGTATACTGGCTACGCCCACCTACACCCGCTTTTCACATGGGTACTGATAACTGCCCCTTCGCAGAACGCTAGTAAGAATGACAAAGAATGCATAGCACGAAGAGTAGCTCTAGAAGCTCCTCTAGACTCGTGGTCTTAGCACAACTGTGCAAAAAATAACAATCAACGTCGGTGAAAATAATATTCTAAGACGTGGTCTGTGACTGTTAAACTGGGCATCAGAGAGTTGACCAAAGACACTCTAAAATTTCATTTTTTTTATTCAGCAGATAGAAGGGCACTATAGCCATGGCAAAACAATTTTAAGGCTGTTAAGTTCTTTTTAGAGACCACTAAATCCGCATGCACAATGGGACCTTGAAGAGGCCCACGGACAGCAGTGAGGAGCTCCGTTCTGTTGTAGGACACATTTGGGTTAGAGCAGCGGTCGGGGAACCGGGGTAAATTACCCCAAATGGGGTAAAAATGTTTTTTTTTGGGGTAAGAAGGAAATTTTTTAGTTTTTATTTCATAAACGTGTTAGTATTTTTACAAACTCAATCAATTCAGGTGATTAAGTTTGTAAAAATACTAATAAAGCAACATCATTTCTCCAAAAACTGAAAGGGAAACCTGAAAATCTGAATTTTTGTTTGATCCAATTTGAGAATTTTATTTTGTTTGTCTTTTACATACTTACTATTTTCATGAAACTTTATTTTATTTTCCGTGTAAATTATTTATTAATTAATGTTTATTTAAATATACATTGATTGTCTTATTTTCAAAATGGGGGGAAGGGGTAATATCGACTTACGCAAAAATATTTTGAGGTAATGGTTAAAAAAGCTTCCCGACCGCTGGGTTAGAGCATTCCCGTTCATGTATACTGTCATATTTGGTGGTATTAATGATTCCGAAACGCTAATTAGACAACGATTGATTTCCAAGCGTTGCTGTTTTGGAAGCGGAGTTGGCGATCGCTGGTGTTGCCATTATTAAATAATATATCTACACCATACATCACAATACCCACACACAACTGTATCGTGTCACACCTAATAAAGTACTACCTACATTCAGAATGGGTGGAGAACCTCATTACTGAACAATATGGGATGTTATTTTTCCTATTGTATTCAATTCAATTACCGGGCTCTTGCGGGACATCAGAAAACAATGATGATAATGAAAATATTGGAAGCACCATTCATATTAAATAGGCCGCTATATTTACTAAATTAAAATATATTCAATGTCTTCTTCTTCTGCTTTAGTTAGGACTGTGTCCTGTTATTCTCGGAGCCTGCTCTCGTGAAGTGGACGTCCAGCTATCCTTCCATCGTTTGGGTGGTCCTTCCAGGGGGTCTGCCATTTGTTATCTCCCCATCCGCTGCCATCCTCACCACTCGATCCGAACCCGTTCTCCCCACATGATCTCTCCAGAATCGTCTTCGTGTTCTTCCCCATCGCACAACATCTTCGACATCACAGATTCTTCTTATCTCCGAGTTCCTTACTCTGTCAAGAAGTGTTACGCCTGCGATGGGTCGTAGAGTCTTCATCTCAGTGGTTCTTAGGAGGTTTTTTGTTCTGGCGGTGTCAGCTCTTGTTTCTATGCCGTATGTCATGATCGGCCTTACACAGGTCTTATAGATCCTTACCTTACTCTCCTTCAGCATGTCTCTGTTTCTCCATATAGCATTTTTCAAGCATCCAGCCACGACGGCGGCCTTATTCGCTTGCTCTCTTACTTCGTCAAAGAGGTTACTGCTGCTGGACACTTCGACACCCAAGTACTTAAATCGCATCACTTGTTCTATGGTTTTATTTTCGATTGCAAGTTTGCATAGTACTGGATGCCTTGAGGTGACCATGCCTTTTGTTTTTTCTACTGAGATTTTCATGTTAAATCGTTGAGAGGATAAATGGAATCTATACAGCAGTCTCTGAAGATCATCTTCGGAATTAGCAATTAGGACAGCATCATCTGCATAGCATATTATATCAATGTTTTTATCTCCCATAGTGTAATATCTCCCATAGTTATCTCCCATATTCAATGTACTAGGTATAAAGATTGTTTTTTCAAAGATAAATATCTTCTTTGCTGGCCCAGGATACGCCAGTGGCGCAATATACACATTTTGTCACTATTGTACAATATTCTCTCGAATCCAAACCTGCCACAGTACCTCAAAAGCAAATTCACTTATTTATCCAACCATGGACTTCCACTCCGATCTGCTGAACGTACAACACTATCCATTCGTAATACAGAATGTCTCAGCTCTTCGTTCGAAGTACAATCAGCAAGATTATGGAATAGCCTTAGTTCCGATATTGCGTCGTCTATCTCACTTAGTATTTTCAAGAATAAACTAAAGAAGGAATATTTATCCTTGAACACCTGATTCCGATTTCCTCTCCTGTCCTTACCATATCCTTTTTTCTTGCTTTGAATTATTATTTACGTATTTTCATTCATTTCTTTTACTCTTATTTATTTGCTGTTGTACAAACACAATGTTGTAATACTTTGTAATCTGGTTGGTTGGAAGAAATTGCCTAGTGGCAATAATCCCGCCAGTGTACAATTATATTTGTTTATATTATGTACAAGAAGAAGTATAAATAAATAAATATAATTAAATTAGCAGAATGATTATACCTTCATGGAAACAAAAAACAATCAAATAGAATATACTAATTAACATAAATTAACACTTATTAATACCAATAATAATTAATACTAGTTGATATCAATACACTTCTTATTAAAAAATGTTAGCTTTTTGAGTGAAAATTTCCAATTTCTGGTTTTATTAGACGTCACATCTACCCTCTCAAAGATTGTCAGACTTTCGTAATCTTATTTTCTCGCAGTACATGATAGCATAATTAGTAATCTCCATCGATTTAACCTCTTGCCCTTAGCATAATATTAGCTTTGGGGAGATTCATTTAAGACTACAGAGGATATCCTTAGAGATTTATAAAATCACTCGCTATGAGCAGTCATAATAAAGGGTAATAAATCTCTAGCGTTATTTTATAATAAAGTAGACACGTTTTTTATTCAATATCACAACTATTAAATGTGATTTAAACTTTAAATAATTTATTAATTTAATTTAAGGTAAAATATACAGCAATTTGCAAATTACAAAAGACAACAATGAATGTTAAATATTTGCCAAAATATTTCCCTAATTATCATACAATAGGTACACTATGCGTAATATAATAAAAAAAATATTTAACATATGTTAATAAATGAAGCGGGAGAAACGATACTTACAAAAGCAACGGCCAACGACCTTGTCATTGTTAATTCATTTTTCTCCAAAGAGCAAGAACATTTAATAACATATAAAAGTGGTAGTAACAGTTCTCAAATTGACTCAATAACAGAAGTCATGCTGGTCGAATAAAAACTGTAAAGTGATTCCAGGGGAAAGTGTAACTTACAACATCGCAGAGTGGTCATGGATATGAACTTTAAAGCACCGATAAAAAGACCAAAAGAAAATACTCATACAGCTATTTATTTATTTATTTATCGTATGGTCATATTATAAAAGTATAATGTATAATATTATATAATGCATTGTTGGTGTTCGAAAGGAAAATACTTCGCAAAATATTTGGTCCTACCTGTGAAGGAGGATCTTGGAGGATCCGGTTTAACCACGAGCTAGAAATAATGTATGGCGAACCAAACGTTGTCCAATACATCAAAATACAACGTCTACGTTGGCTCGGACACGTTTGTAGAATGGAGGATAACCGGGTCCCAAAGAAAGTATTGGACACCTGTCCTGAAGGAAGAAGAAGCAGAGGGAGACCTAGGATGAGATGGCTGGACGACATCGAGGGCAATATAAGAGCGATCGGACAGACAAACTGGAGGAGACTTGCTGTCGACAGGGCGGGATGGAGGCAGTTTCTTGAGGAGGCCAAGGCTCGCACCGAGCTGTAGCGCCATTGCTGATGATGATATTATAAAAGTACATCACAAAATGGTGGCTCCTGAAGAATGAAAAAGTTGAAGAACTATAACAAAAGTTGTCTAACATAGAGGTTGACCCTCAACAAAGCTCTAATGAGATCTGGAGAAGGTTCCATGTCGCTATTATTTATGCTGCAAATGAGACACGCGGACTTACCTGAAGTGGATCCCGAATGGAGAAAAAAACATGGTGGTGGAGTGAAGACACAAAAAATTCTAAAAGAAAAGAAACTTGCATACAAATAATGGCAAAGGACGAAAACAGAAGAGAACAGAAACATTTATAAAACAGCTAAGAAATCAGCAAAGAAAACTATCTCCATAGAAAGGGCAAAAGCATTGCAACCAATATATGATAATCTGACTGGTATGGAGACTTAAACACTAATATTCAGCATCGAATATCTGCAGCTTGGATGAAATGGAAAGAAGTTATCGGGATGACCTGCGATAAGAGGATGCCAGAAAAAACTCAAAGGCCTGGTGTATAAAAGCAAGGATCAGAGACATGGAACACCTCTTTAAGACACGTGCATGATGTACAGATCGCCGAAATGAAAATATCAAGATGGATGTGCGGGGTCACGAGGCTTGATAAAATCCGAAATTCATACATTCGTGGGAGTCTGGGTGTGCGGGATATCTTAGATAAAATAAAGAAGGGCAGATTGCGATGCTACGGCCATGTTGCCAGGAGACCACCTGAGTATGTAGGCAATAATAATAATAATAAATTTGGATTATTTTTATAGCGCCGTTTTGTGATAACCTCACCTCAAGGGCGCTTTAAATATATTAGGGGTTTTTGTAAGACTCGCGGAAGAAGTGAGTTTTTAGGCAATAAAGCATAATTGGCAAGAGGCCAAGAGGAAGGCCAAAGCGTAGATGGCGTATAGTAGTGAGACAAGACATGCAGAACTGCGATGTTTCCCATGATGATGCACTCGACAGAACCAAGTGGTGAAACAATACAAGAAAGGTAGACCCCACCACCATGTGGCACTAATAAGTGCCCAAGGAGAATAAGAAGATTAAACATGATATGTAAATAACAAAGTTTTAAATAAAATATATATAAAATATTAAAAAATGAAACAAAGAAGAAATTAATATATAATAGAAATAATATAATATATTTAAATTAATATATAGTTTTAAATATAAGGGTTGTTTGGAAGAAATTGCATGATGGCAATAAACCTGCCTTTATACAAATGTACATAAATTATATAAATAAATAAATAAATTACAAGATAATATATAGATAAATTACAACTAATTAAAAATCAAATAAATACAAATGCAGGGATATGTAAGAATTGGAAGAAGTGGAGAGGATAAAGATATTAGGTATTCTATGCCACTGCGTCATTGCCGATATACTCCTGCCATGTTGCGGATACATATGTGTTATTGAATATATCAGTTTAAAAGTATATTTACAATGTATGAAACATATATTTTTAACATGTCGGCCTTCGTGGCTCATTTGGTTGGGTATCTGACTCTTATCCAAAGGTCCCGGGCTCGATTCCCGGTAGAGACACAGTTTTTAATTGTTTTTTCAGTCTGGATCTGTGAGACGATTGATATCGTAAGTCTTCAGAATGTGGCAACTTGTTATTGAGAAGCAACATTCAATTAAATGAAGACAAATAATTTCGATAGAATCTTGTTGTAATGTATTTTTATAATAATCATTATTAATTTATTTTAAACTAAGTAGATTTATAATACTTTCAACCAGTGGAAATGAATAAAGAAAATCACAATATTAAGAAGGAAAAAATATATATTCAATGAACAATGCTGCATCAAATGAAATTGGCAATGACAAAAAAAACCTGATTTCTTGAAAACTAAACTAGACTGAAAATTGAACGGTTTTCTAGGTAAAACAAAGCAATATAAATACTCTTATACAAATTCAATTATATTCCAGAGGAGTGATATTCTTAGAGAACCACCTGCTGATGTTTAGATTTATAATATTACTTTCAAAGCCATATCCTTGTTTACTTAAAATAATAAACTTTTATTTATTCTTCGATGCATAATATTAAGCTCCTTTGTAAGTCGATATAATTTGTTCACAAAGCTAATACTATGAAGAGGTATAGAAACAACTAGGTAGTGTACTACTAGTCTTCTGAGTATCGTAAATTATTTTTATATTGCTAGTTGCATGTCACACATGAGATCCAACTGTCCATAGCGATAGTATGTACATATAGTTGAAGAATACGTACGAAACTATAAACACAAATTTATAAACATTTTAAAATATCACATCATCGACAAACGATTGTTTTCTTACTTCGTGGTACCATTTTGCAAGTAATGAAATGAATTAAAACACAACTTTGTGTACACCACTACAATTATAACTTTTATTCAATTGAATGAAACTTCCTCTACATGTAACGAGAACAAAGTTCCGTTCCTCACGAGGATACAAAGTATACTAAAATAAAAATGCAATATATACACTTAAAGTAAACATAATGGGTGGAGTGTTGGCTAGGTTACATTAATTTGTAGGGTGGGGGATGCAGTGGAGTTATTGGTTAATTAATTTTTGTATTGGGAAAATATTTTATATAGGCTAATTAGGGAATTGTGTTTGGTTATTAATTATATTATTTCTCATATTTACGTTTTTTCTAATTTCCAAGATTTCCAGGCTGTCAAACTGTTTATCTTTAAATTACTATGGATTTTTTTTCCTTTTTATACATATTTCTATAAAAGTACTCCATAGTAATTTAAGTGATAGACAGTTAGACAGCGTGGAAATCCTGGAAATTTCCTTCTCCGAATACGTAAACAACAAGGAAGGCTACCGAATAGATAGATGGATACACTGGTCATAAAAAAATATATTCTCTCATAAAAGAAAAATTGAGAAACTCTGGAACTCTTTCATAAAAATCATTTTGAGATTTTGTATTTGTGAACGTTGTAGCTTTAAGTTTAGTAGGCGTAAATTACATCTATATATAATATGAAGCCCATATTATGCTGCGAAGCCTCTATGTTGGGATTTTTGCATACAAAAAGTCCTCTACGCCATACAAAATGTTCCTTCCTAGTACCCGCGTCTTTGTTCAATACTGTCGATTTATTAAGAGACAGTTGGATTATTTTAAACGTGTTCTAACTTACTCAGTTGTCTCTATAGTTATCAGACCTTTGAAATCACATTTTAAAAATTGAGATCCACTGGGAATCGAGTTCAGACCCTGATATCTAATTACTTAGCTATGAACAAAAGCCGACAAACTGTTTAATTTATATTAAATCAGAGCTCTATATAGTATCTTTATCATTTTAATAGGTTCCTTGGAGAGTTTCAGAGTAAATACGAAGATTGTTATTTGAATATATGTACATACTAATTCCGAGTCATGATGACATGTATATGTTACTAGGTACATATTATGTACTTATGTCATTTGAGGAAATCATAGAACGAAAGATCTGAGGTTATATTATAATAAATAAACTTCTGTATAACGCATTGCCTTGGTTTTCTGTGGATTGCTAAAATGAAACGACGCTTAATATATTTGTTTTGTAATATATTTTCTCTTAAGTTTTATATAATTTTAAAAATGTTTTTTTTCTAGTTTTTAATACTGTTATAAAATCAATATCGCCTTTTATTAGCCAGACTCCTGCGATAAATCCGACTAAAACCGAAGCAAGAACATTATCCTGCCTTTTAAGTATGTCATATTATGTGTTATATTAGAACGTTCATACAAACCTTGATAGTTGAAATCGTTTGACATATGACCCGGAAGGGTGTGGGCGAGTTTTGAATTATTTTTCAATGGCTTTTCTTTGTTAAATAAACATGAAAAAAAAACTTCAAACAATTTTACGATTTTAATGATCGATCAGATTGCATATACGCACTCGATAAAAAAAATATTAATAAAAATTAAATAAAAAAAACAATTTCACGCGACGCACAATTTCAGACCTTATTTTCTTTCACAGCATACTAAATGAAAACATAGAATGGCATGAAATTCTTACCAATATTAAATTTAATATAATATCTACTCGTCGACATACGTCACTTTTCTTCTCCAATATCTATATAACAAATTCTTCCTAAAACGCTCCGATTAACAGAATGATAAACTTATTTAACTCTAATGAAAAAAATCCCGACATAGACATATTTTTTGATTCACATATTATGACATTCAAAAACAAACTTTTATCTAACATCGTTATAACAACGAACAACTAGGTAGGTACTGATTAATTATATTTTTCCCAACCACCCTCAGCAATTTATTATTTTCTTTTTCTTCTCAAAATATGAATCTCTCAATATAATATAATGTTCGTCTATCATGTATACACACACATGCACACCCACTCTCACACACATACACACCCACACACTCACACTCTTTCTAGATATCTCTTTCACACACACATACATATTGTAACTTTTCTCTCATGCGCGCACCCAAACTATTTCACACTTATTTATGTTCTTCTTTTAATATTAGTTATAGTAGGTACGTAAGAGGTACATGTTATATTTGTATTTTTATTTATTTACTTTTAATATTTGTATGCATGTACTGTGTGCTGTCCTTTGTAAAATAAAAAAAAATTAAAAAATAAAAAATTAAAAAAATAAAATAAAATAAAATAAAATAAAATAAAATAAAATAAAATAAAATAAAATAAAATAAAATAAAATAAAATAAAATAAAATAAAATAAAATAAAATAAAATAAAATAAAATAAAATAAAATAAAATAAAATAAAATAAAATAAAATAAAATAAAATAAAATAAAATAAAATAAAATAAAATAAAATAAAATAAAATAAAACAAAATAAAATAAAATAAAAGAAAATAAAAGTAAATAAAAGAAAATTAAATAAAATAAAATAAAATATAATATAATATAATATAATATAATAAAATAAAATAAAATAAAATAAAATAATATAAAATAAAATAAAATAAAATAAAATAAAATATAATAAAATAAAATAAAATAAAATAAAATAAAATAAAATAAAATAAAATAAAATAAAATAAAATAAAATAAAATAAAATAAAATAAAATAAAATAAAATAAAATAAAATAAAATAAAATAAAATAAAATAAAATAAAATAAAATAAAATAAAATAAAATAAAATAAAATAAAATAAAATAAAATAAAATAAAATAAAATAAAATAAAATAAAATAAAATAAACTAAAATAAAATAAAATAAAATAAAATAAAATTAAATTAAATTAAATTAAATTAAATTAAATTAAATTAAATTAAATTAAATTAAATTAAATTAAATTAAATTAAATTAAATTAAATTAAATTAAATTAAATTAAATTAAATTAAATTAAATTAAATTAAATTAAATTAAATTAAATTAAATTAAATTAAATTAAATTAAATTAAATTAAATTAAATTAAATTAAATTAAATTAAATTAAATTAAATTAAATTAAATTAAATTAAATTAAATTAAATTAAATTAAATTAAATTAAATTAAATTAAATTAAATTAAATTAAATTAAATTAAATTAAATTAAATTAAATTAAATTAAATTAAATTAAATTAAATTAAATTAAATTAAATTAAATTAAATTAAATTAAATTAAATTAAATTAAATTAAATTAAATTAAATTAAATTAAATTAAATTAAATTAAATTAAATTAAATTAAATTAAATTAAATTAAATTAAGTTAAATTAAATTAAATTAAATTAAATGAGCCTCTACATGCGCCTTAGGTAACCATAAATGAACAAAAACTATTGGTAATTTAACTAAAAAAGCCAATATTAAAATTAAATACATTAAACTTAATTTAAAATTTAACTGCTCTAACATAAATATTTCTAAAGAATTTAATTCAAATAAAATATAAAATTCCCCCTAATGAAATAAAATTAATTAAGATAAATGTTTTTATAAAAAATGATATTTTTGATGAATAAATTTGTATTAAATGAAAAATATTAGTACAATTAAAAAATATTATTAATAAGTAAGATATGAAATGAAATTAAATGAAATGAAATGAAACAAAATAAAATAATATTCTATGATAATAGGAATATTTGACACATTGAAAAATGTGTTTTAAATCCCTGAAAAAAATAATATATTTCATTAATTAATTGAGTTCAAATTGTAGCTTATTAAAATACTGTGCAAAATTATATAACTCTAGGTACATAAAGTTATGTGGGAACACACATTATATTTTAACATAGGACTCACATTGTGGACAACGAGCTACACAATCATATTATATTACAGCTTTCTATGATTTAGTAATTAATATTAGGGAACTAGTCTACCACCTCGGAAAATAGGCCTGGCTTAGTGAAGTGGTACAAACCAACCCAATTTATTTGTTAAATGGCTTAGTTAAAATAAAGAAATTTTTGAAATTTGTTAATAAACAAACAAAAATGTTTTTTTAAATGAGGAATGTTTTGATAGAGAAAAAAATAATTATTTAAAAAAAATAACATGATGTCGGTTGGAAATTCAAGTCAATCCAATTAGTTTATTTTTACTTTTTACACTATAGAATAGTGGAGAGTCATGATTTCACACTTTTCAAGCGTATTTTTTTTTACATCAATTTCTTAACGGTTATCATGAAGAGAGTTCACACTATGGGTTTCGTCGTGATGTGTTTGTATGTATGGCGTACGACGTACGGATCATCCTTTCTGTGTCCTCTCTACCAAATCTACTAGGCCAAATTATAAGTCCGATCAACTTCATATCATCATATGTGTAAAGTGCATAGACCTAGAGCTGATTAGTTTTCCACAGAAAACCTTTAATTTCTTCTCTATGAATTCGTAAAGTCATTTATGTAAAGTCAATAAACTTAGAGCTGATTAGTTGAACTCGCGACCACTGGATTATTAGCCCAGCGCGCTAACCGCTCTGCCATCGACCCATATTTATTGATTGAATTTAAATAACCCTAACCTTTATACTGTACACTATTAGCTGATCCAAACACATTAAAATAAATAAACTAATAATATTCTCAGATAGAGAACGACGTTTTGTTATAAAATTCATCTTATGTTTGTATTTAAGTAAAGTCCATACTACGACTTTAATATACATTATTAAGCTGGTCAGTAAATAACTATATTTGAAGTAAATAAACAAATTTGTATCGGTACCATTTTGTACACTTCTCAATATTTATAGTTTATACAATGTACAAGTTGCTGTCTCAATTAAATTATTTACTTTACTAATTTGTTTTTGATGCCCAAAACTTTTGGGTACGTACAACTTCATATCTATGTAAAACGAAAAGCAATTTATTAAAGCAGTCTAAACTGAGAAGATGATTAATACGTTTTAATAATTACAATGAACCATATTCTTACATTATTTATAAAGTTGGGTGCTGTACCAAGAAACAAATTTAAAAGCTAATTAAAGACGAAATAATAATTATTTCTCTGAATCGAATATTCTTCTTCGTACCAAACCATGTTTTCCCGATGTTGGCGATCACTACTGAGAAAGAATCTCCGTCTGCTGCAATCAGAATGTTTCAAAGCCACAACGACGTCTGACATTAGATGTCTTTCACGTCTTCGTATTCCTCGGCGTCCCCTGCCCTTTATAATCAGTTATAATCTTTGTAATCTTTGAAACAAGACGAAAACTTTCCCTGATGAGAGAGATGACCATGATAACATTAAACCGGATGCTTCATATCCATGCTGACATAGCAAACTTGCAAACGCTTAGGCTAAAATCTAGGAAGCCATCAGTAAAAACAGGTGAACAACTAATTGCTGACAAGTTTAATTGCAACAAAGATTGGGAACATACCTGGCTTCTCTCAGCACCCGCAAGATGGAGGTGCATGAATCCTACTAAACAGCCCGCTGGTTTTGGATTCCCTCGCCGCACCTGATGTGCTCTTAATAGAGTACGTACTGAACATGCCAGATGTGGGGAATTTCTCTATAAATGGGGTATGAGACCGAATCCTGAGTGTGACTGTGGTGCTCCTCATCAAACCGTACAACACATAGTCCACGAATGCAGTGTACGACGACATCATGGTGGCGAAAGTGACTTTATCACGGCCACTGCATCGGCTGCTGCCTGGCTTGATGACTTGGATATATACCTGTGACGAGCACCATGCGTGTGACCTATCATATATATATTTTTACTTTTGACGTGCCTAGTGCTATTTTTCTTTTCTTAATATGTCATATGCCATACCAAATAAATAAATAAATAATAATTAGTTGAAGTTGTCTATACCTTTCACTTCTCAGAATTTGACCAAAATGTACGTATCTTTGGTCGCTGGACCATTTCGACTAATATTAATTAAAGTGATATAATCGAATATTATTTGTCAATATATTAATTTTATATGCAGGAACATTGAAATCAGTTTATGTGGATCTTATTGCCTAGTTTTTATTTAGACCCAAAAAACGTTAAATATGAACATAAGCTATAAATGAGAAGTTCATATATTGATTACAATTTTTTATGAATATTTATGTGCTTAACAAGTAAGCAAAGCTTGATTTTAATGTTTTTTTTTCTTTAACATTGGTATCGAACATACATACTATTTACTATCTTGTAAAGAAATATGAGCTCTGATGATGCTCCTCAATCTGATGGCCTTTCAACATTAAAGTGCTTTAGATGCTTAGAATACGACAGATCACCGCTGATACCGGCCCTTAAGGGAAGAACTCTTGTAAAGTACCTCTGGACTCGCTCTAATTGCCCAAACAAAATTTGTTTGGGCAAAAAGAGCGAGCTCATTTAATGAGTGGTATTCGAGCAGGCTACGAATAAGTGAGTTGTACAAAAGTATTAAACTATGTGAATTTTTAAACGATCTAGTCAACCACAGTATAAAACTCAGAATTCTGTAAGACTTAGCGACTACAGCCTCGTAATGGTATTTAAAACTAAGCTCCGAGTCGATTTAACCTTTTTTAAACTAACGTCTTCTATTTTCTTCGCATTGTTTATTTTGTTTTTATTTCTTGTAGATAGTATTAAACTAGAAGGAACACCGCAAGGAAGACATTCCCAAGAAACAAAGTTTCGCTGAGGGGAGCAATTCTCAGTCAAACTAAAAAATTAACAATGAAAACTTAAAACTAACGTATAATAATTAAAACAAAAAGAAAAAAAAACAGAAAAAGTTTTCAAAATGAAAGAGAGAATATATATACACTAGTTGCATGTAACACATGAGATCCAACTGTCGATAGCGATAGTATCTATAGTTAAAGAATAAGTACCAAACTATAAATCCATAAATACAAATTATTTATTATTTTATGATATTTGGTTTTCTATACAACACATGTACCTAGGTAGTAAGATAGGATAGTATGGAGGTCAGTCTTTTTTTCCTACCCGGAATATAAAACAGCATGATGGTATATATTGTATGTTTGGAGATGAAGTATCAAACTATTAAGTCTTCCTTGATATTGTGTATAGGTGACTACCATACAAATTGTATGAAGCGATGTCGTCACTAAATTCAATTTTTATAAAAAATTGTTAAAAAAAATTGAGATGTACTACTTCAATGTTAATATTTTTTATAGAAAATAAAATTATCTAGTTTGGGTAATTTATTATATAATTTATTTACGTAACTACATTTTTTTACGTGGGTGTAAGAGATGGAGTGAATAGCAGGGGCCGCCCCAGAAAGGGATGGCATGACCATGTGAATGATATTTTGAAAGAAGGAAATATAAGAAGCTTGAATAATCGACGAGCATGTATGAGACGATGCATGGATGTAAAGGAAGCTAGGAATGTGTGCAAAAATAGAGGAGTATGGCGCTCGTCCCTCTCTGCTTACCCCGTAAGGGATATGGCGTGATGGTATGTATGTATGTATGTATGTTTTTTTATTTTTCTTCATAAACCCTTATATTCGGTTATAATCGAAAATGAATTCATATTTTTAAATTTATCAATACCTTTTTAACTGTATATACCCTGTCGTTTTTAATTAGGTACCTCTAACGATGGAAAATATCCTACTTAATAGTTTTGTAATTTGTCGGGAGGTATAAGTATTTTTTTTTCAATAGTAACTACAAGCATAAAGTTTTAATTGGTAGAAATAAACGTTGAAGTTCTCATGATCTTTCTATAACTTTATTAATAGCTTTATAGCCCCTTTAAAACATCGAGTTATGTCAAAGAGAAATTCGTTCATTTTTCCTCACACGGCAAAACTTATAGTAGGTATCGACACAATAGGACCTACTCATAATATCAATACCTACTCCTTTACAATTCACGCAGCTGGTTAGTGGAATAAACTGCTTGGCGTTGTTAAGGATGCTCTCAGCTTATAAAAATTCAAAAGGCGTCTGAGGTCATAATTTTTATTCACATAACTCCCCAACTTGAGTAAATTATTTCCTTCCTTTCTTTGATCCTTAATATAAATTGACACCATTTAATAACTCTCTTTTTTATGAAAATAAATTTTATTTTATCTTCATTGCTTTCTAATGTCTTGTAAGGGTCGAATAATCGAAATATTCTAAATGTACTTTCTTTTAGGTGTCATGAGGCTGGTGTGTAGAGATGCATGTATGTGTCGTGGTTCCTTTAAATGGTAATGCACACCCACAGAGTCTCTGGTTACCCCTTATTGTGGGCTTATGACGTGACTTCATGTATGTTTTCAGTTGATAATAATTGATATATTATTAAAACAATGGATTTTGCAACGGGTGATGTATTACGAACCATATTGTCTAAAACAAACAAATAAAATATTTTTATTATTTCTTTGGATCCTTGATGTCGCAAATAAAATGTTTACGATAAAAGAACGAATGTAAAATGCTTACCAATATATTATTCGCTGAAAGCTTTCATACCTTTATTTCCATCTAAAATACTTTTCAATTTTTCATTTTTCAATGCGATTTCTTCTCTGTATTTCATATAACTCACAATTCACATAGTCGATGTTACATGGCGCAAATAGAATTGTTGCATTTGGAAATTCGTTATGCTATGGTATATTTTTTTTAACAACAATACATTTACTGATGCAAGCCAAATGTGTTTATATTGGGTCAAGGTTGTACTTATGTAAACATCGAATGTAACGTCAAATATGCATGTTTATTTTAGATATAAACCAGTTTGTAACATGACGAGCACTTATTGAAAACATGTTTAAAATATTTTTATTATTTCTTTGGATCCTTGATGTCGCAAATAAAATGTTTACGATAAAAGAACGAATGTAAAATGCTTACCAATATATTATTCGCTGAAAGCTTTCATACCTTTATTTCCATCTAAAATACTTTTCAATTTTTCATTTTTCAATGCGATTTCTTCTCTGTATTTCATATAACTCACAATTCACATAGTCGATGTTACATGGCGCAAATAGACTTGTTGCATTTGGAAATTCGTTATGCTATGGTATATTTTTTTTAACAACAATACATTTACTGATGCAAGCCAAATGTGTTTATATTGGGTCAAGGTTGTACTTATGTAAACATCGAATGTAACGTCAAATATGCATGTTTATTTTCGATATAAACCAGTTTGTAACATGACGAGCACTTATTGAAAACATGTTTAAAATATTTTTTTCACGTTCTGCTTATTGAAAAAGTGTTAGAAGCGTGGAAAATGTGGTGTTCAGTTATCTCTGCATATCCCGCGAGGGACATGGCATGATTGTGTGTATGGATGTACAAATACTTATTGTTTGACTGAGCGCCATATTTTCATATTTAAAAATAAAATAAATATCATATTAATAAAATCTAGTAATGATTATAATATTCACTCACCTATTCAGAAATTATCTTTTATCTTATTGCTGTTCAATATACGAATATAAAGAGATACTTCTAAAGTTATAATAAATTTTGGGTTCTTTTTACTTTATTTTATTTACTTCATTAATTTTTTTTATTTGTTTATGGTTTGTTTATTTTTTTCTTATTATTTTTAAGCTGTACCTACGGATGTATGTTTATATTTTAATTCGTAGTTCATAAATCTATGTTTTAATTAGATTGTACTTTATGATCGTCAGACCCATCTATTAAAAATATTAAGTAAATCACTAAAATTTTAATTTTATGTATAATTGTGTAAAGGCCGTTTAAATTCAAAATAAATAATTAATTAATACTAAACGCCCAGACACATAAGTAACATATTCGTAGACTCTCGTTTTATTCGGGTTTGACATTTCTTTTTCGATTTGATATGATTTTTCCATTTTTTACTGTGGATGTTTTTTTATCATAGATTTTGTACACATTATATAAGTAACACAGTGGCAAAAAAATACTTACCTGTGCACTCAACAATATCGTCTATCATGTGTTTCTAGGAACTGTCAAAAAATCGGCGGAGTGAGGCGTATCGACCAACTTTGAAAAATCTCTACATTTAAGTTGAACACCCACATAATTTTTAATATGAATTTATCCAATTGTCGATTCGTTCATGATAATGCAATTCTCTGAATGAATCGACATTATTAACCCAAGATGCGTGTACGAAGGAACATTTTGTATGTTGTGGACTTTTTGCAAGTTAATAACACCAACTAGAGGCCTCCCAGCATATATGTTCCCATACATGGATTTACTCAGAATTAGGAGTAGAACATTTTATGTGAGTTTTGTGTGTGTGTGTGTCTGTGTGTGTGTCTGTGTGTGTGTCTGTGTGTGTGTATGTGTGTGTGTGTGTGTGTGTGTGAGTGTGTGTGTGTGTGTGTGTCGGTCCCCCCCTTATAACTTTTGATCCGCTCAATTTACAGAGCCCAAATTGTCAGAATATATAAAAAGTTATAGGCCTACAAAAATTTTATACTCAGAATTGTGAATTTTTGTTTCAGTCAGGGGTTATCAACTTTTGAAATTTTGGTTTATTTTTCCACATATCTCAGAAACCATAATAAATTAAACGCTGAAAATTGGTACAAACATAGAAAAATATAAAATCTCAAATTTTTTTTTTTTAAAAAATTCCGGGGTTTCTCAAACATTTTTTATTAAGAAAAATATTTTTTTTATGATAAATTTATGAGTTTAACTGCCTATATTTCCAAATGTTTTGAAAATATCGAAAAAAGCCGAAACACCCAACTAGATAATTTAATTTTCTATAAAAAATAAAAATATTGTAGAAGTACATCTCAATTTTTTAACAATTTTTATAAAAATTGAATTTAGTGACGACATCGCTTCACACAATTTGTCTGGCAGTCACCTATACATACTATCTAAGAAGTCTTAATAATTTGATACTAATCTCCAAACATACATACATACCATCATGCTGTTTCGATATTCTGGGTAGGATCAAAGGACTGACCTCCGTACTACCCTATCTTGACATATGTACATACCTAGGTACATGTGTTGTATAGAAAATCAAATATCTTAAAATATTAAAAAAATTGTATTTATGGGTTTATAGTTTGGTACTTATTTTTCAACTATACATACTATCGCTATCGACTGTTAGATCTCATGTGTTACATGCAACTAGTTGTTAAAATTATTTCAATCAGTATGGATTGTTCCGCCTCGCGGTTGTTATTTTCAAGTGAAATGTTTTCCATGATCCATATTATTACTTTGAATCCTATGTGAATAAGCCTTACGTAATATCTGAATATCAGCGATACCAACTCAATGTAATATACGTAGGTACACATTGAAAGTAAGCTATCTTAAACCTACTTACAAAACATTTATTATTTATGCGAACCACGTGTCCAAAGCATCTTTGTATATTGAATAATATCTAACAATATCAACCCCGTAACTTTGCTTTTACATTAAAATAATTAATATTACAGCGTGTACATCGCGTAATCATGAAACCAATATTACCACAACTTCAAGACATCGGTAGGTATACCTAGCTTTCTATATACATCACAGCTGTAATAAACGAGATCTGCGAATTGTGATGAGCGATTGCCAGACCAAGACCAACACAAGGGTGGTCATGGTCTTACATTAATAGGTAATAGGTGTGGTAAAGTGTCTTTGTCTATCAAAGGTACTTAATTGTTTTTTGATCTTGGTGAAGATCTTAAATATTTTATTTATTTTTATTAAAGATTTGGTACACGGTTAATATACAATACACATTTACATAATATAAAAATAAGAACCGTCCACACAAAAATCCCACAAGGCAAAGCCTGTCTGTGGGTATACCAATTAAAAAATAGACAAAATTATTTTGTTAATAACATCAGAAAACGATATTAAATAAAAATATAGCAAAGTGAAAGACATATAAGTACAAAAAATATAAAGAAGACAAAGAAAATAACTTATAGATGTAAAAACATAAATACACATAAATACTAAACTCTTTACTGTGTTGATAATCGGTCATCTTTAAAACCTTTTCGCACAGTCCAATCATGCAGAAATTTTATATTATTTATGCATACCTACTTGTTGGCAACATATAAAAATATGGGTTGCGGCCAAAGACCTTATAATAAACTTTAGTATATAAGGTCTTTGGTTGTGGCCAACACTTACCTCTATACAAAGCTTAAATTCAATCAAATGTAAAACCCTTTCCATAGTCCGATTTTACAATTTACACAAAAGGTTGACCAACTGTAAAATATTTATAATGTTTATTGTCAATCATATAGATCATAATCGTAAGTCCTATATTCAAAAAGGGCAATAAATCAGATGTTGAAAACTATCGAACCATTTCTAAACTATGTATTTTAAGTAAAATTCTTGAAAAAATTATATACGACCAACTAATCTCTGCTCCAAGACCAGCTCTAAATTTGAACCAACATGGATTTATAAAAAAACCGATCGACAACCTCGAACCTCATTTCTTTTGTGGAATATCTTCATGACAACATGGACCGAAAAAATCAGGTTGACGCAATCTACACGGACTATAGTAAGGCATTCGACAAAGTAATACACTCCACGCTCATTCTCAAACTTCAGGAAATTGGTATCCACGGCGATTTATTGAGATGGATTTATTTTTATATATACATATATCAAACCGCAGCCAAGCTTTTGTTGCTAACGGTTTTAAATCTAATTGGATCCGGGTCACTTCGGGGGTCCCTTGCTGGGACCACTTCTGTTTAATATCTATATCAACGATACCTCTAATTGTTTTACTTTTGCTAAAGTCTCACTTTTCGCAGACGACATGAAGATTTACTGCCCATTCAAATGTATTGAGGACTGTGAAAAGATTCAAACTGACCTTCATCATAATAAACTTCAACTATAGTTCAAATAATCAATCACTACGTAACGTAAAAGAAACTAAAGACCTTGGTATCATCATTGACTCAAAAATATTATTTGACAAGCACATTGACTACATTGTTTCCAAAGCATCTAGGATCCTCGGCTTTATTCTCCGTACATGCAAGCATTTTAACAATATATCTACATTGAAAATATTATACTTTGCATATGTGCGCAGCATTCCGGAATATTCATCACGAGTCTGGAATCCTGTGTACTCTACCTACATACATAGAATTGAAAAAAATCAGAATAGATTCCAAAAGTACCTCGATTTTCATTCCTTCCGAACTCATCTTAACTACTCTTGATTCTGCTGAGTTCTTTAAACTTAGCACATTGGAAGACCTCAGAAATATTTCCGACGCCGTCTATTTATATAAAATAGCTAACTCCATCGTGGATTGCCCGGAACTGTTTGAACGATTAGCTCTTTGGGTTCCCACCAGAGTAACCCGATCCCATTACTCATTATAGATTACATGAAAATTCTTCGAAACACAATTGTTCGAATGCGCAATTGTACGAATAACAATTTTTCGAAAATCAGTTATCAGAATGACAATTGTCCGAAAGCAAATTATTCGAACTAACATTTGTTGGAAAACCAATTAACCGAATTTAATATATTTTTGTGTGATTATGTTGCCTCCTTTGACATATTTGTTGCCAGTAAAATATATTCAATGAAGACTATTATTACTAGGGTACGTATGTTTGCACATTTTTAATAACTGATGTTTGACAGCGCGGGATAGACTAGTTTGTACACCAGTTTACGTTTATCTAGTATTCACACCAATTTAGTTATTTTATTTTAATATTACAGTTACTTTTTTTAAATATATAATGCAACTGGCTCACGCCAGTCGCAATTATAACTATAAACAAACCTAACCAACCTATTTTTACCAAAGTTTTGTAGGTTTAGGTTTCAAAAATAGGTGTACATCCTAGGATATCTGACAGCGCGGTGCGTCGCCATGTTGTTTATTCCATAGATTTTTATTAAACATAATATACTATGTAGATGTAGTACTCCGTGCAAAAACTGAGTCATTTGTTTTCGATTCATACAAAATTTGCTAACTACGGCATCTAGTATATTATAATAAAAATCTATGGTTTATTCCTCTCACAATACTACCAACATGACGTCATAAAAATTCAAACAATTGTAAATTCTGATAATTGTGTGTTCGGTAAATTGTTTTTCGAAAAAATGTGATTCGAATAATTGCCATTCGTAAAATTGATTTTCGTAAAACTGAGCATTCGAATAATTGTTTTTCGAATAATTTTCCTGTCACCCTCATTATACCTGCTTCACTGTAACACAAACGCTAAACAACATGCATTCATATACCGATCATCACACTTCTTCAATGAGCAATTAAACGAAATAGATTTATTCAGCTCCTCAATAAATAATATTAAATCAAAATTTTTCTCACAATAATTATTCATATATAAAATTCATAACACATATCCCTCTCCTTTTGTACTCCCTTTACCCTCTTAACTCCCTCCTATCTCATTCTGTATACATTAATCTCATAAAATAATACTTACTTTTTATATAATATTTATTATTACCTGTGTACTCTATTGTGGAAATATATAATTGGCATAGTTGTTAATATTTATTTATTATAACCTTATACTGTATTAAGCTGTTTGTTTCCTAAATATAAATAAATAAATAAATATTTTAAGCCTCTTTCCATCTTATTTAAATTTTTTATACAATATTGCATATTAAAACGATTGCTTATTCACTCACATATTTACATTATTGACCAACGCGCGGCGTTGAAGCTAGTAACAGATATAAATACATATTTAATGAAAGAGATGTTTGTATGTCGTTAAAATTTAAACAATATGTGTTTCGCAATTTTTAAAAATAATACTTCACTATAATTTTGGAGTCCGGTAAAAATTCTTTATTGTTCTCAGATATGACTTATTTTTATAATAATCCAAAATTATAATAAATCATCAAACAAGATTTGTTGAAAACAATTTTCAAAACATTCAAAGAAACCCACGAAATGTAAAAATGAAAAAAAAAACACATAATTTTCTTTATATTATATTTGGATGAGATGAAAATATCAATATTATTTCTATTAAAAAACCATTTAAAATAGAGTATGTATATTTTTAATATTATATTTTAATGCGCTGATTTAAATAAATATTATTTCTGAGAATCGACAATCTCCTTCTTTATAAAATAATATTTATTAGAGAGATGAAAGAGTCGCGACGTAAAATAAAACGGACAAAGAAAGACATATTGCCGAATTATGAAACAAAACATCATTTCATATTCGTTTTGGTTTTATATCAAATAAATGCTGGTAATATATTGCGAAAAATTAATAAATAAGTTGGCAGGGTGTTTGAAAAGGGTAGACTTTTCAAACACCCTGCCATATAGGTTTTACATATAGGTACACTGGCACAACTTACATAAATATCATTTAAAACAAAGGCAAAATGTTTATTAGATAAATTAAAAGAAACAGGGATATTTACTATCTATTATTTTTACGTTGATAAAAAACTGCAATTTTTATATAAAACCTGGCAACCGTTGTCCTCCCTGGTAATTTTCTACCTCCAAATTTTCATCGGTCTTCGTAGCTCAGTTGGTTGGGTATCTGACTGCTTATCCAAAGGTCCCGGCTTCGGTTTTTAATTGTGTGTTCAGTCTGGATCTGTGAGACGATTAATATCGTAAGCCTCCAGTATGTGGCAACTTGTTATTGGGTGCGTGTTAAATTAATATTTGACATAGTACCTATTAGTTGCCCGAGAAGCAAAATTAAATAAAAAATAAATATATAAAAATGTTTGATCTGTATATTTCCTTTTTATTTTTTTAATATTCTATTCTAGAATCGATAATTATTTACAATATATTTTTTTATATATTTATTTACACATTCATTTTTTCAATCAAATAGACCGAAATCCATTTTAATATTAATTGATATAAAGGATTATTAGTTACTAGCTTTTATGTCCCGCCGTTGGCCAAGAATGTAATATTGTGAAGGAAAAAGCAATCGTTTTTATAATATTGTCACCCAATTATTTTGCAAAATCGGACCATGAAAAGTGGTTTGAAATTTGATTGAGTTTAAGCATTGTAAAATGTTCAAGTGATGGCCACAACCCATTCTTTTTTATATATTGCTATAAAGTGTGAATGAAGTATAATATACAATTTCTGCACGCATGGACTATTCGAAATGGTTTTAAATGTGACTGTTTATCAACGTTGTAAAGAGATTGGTTTGGCCACAACCCCCATTTTTAAATATTATCATCGAAATAAATTTTAATATGTACCTATTGAAAATTTAGAAATTTTGGATGTTGGGATGTGGTTAAAATTTAATTAAACAAATGTACTGAAAAGATCTAGTGTTGGTCACATCATAATATTCGTTTTTATATTTTTGCATCGAGTGTGCATTATATTTTTGCACAATTAGACTAATAGACTTAAAATTGACACAAAAGTCTACATTAACGAAGAAGAAGAAGACTTAAACTATGGTAAATAGTTTTTAATTTGAATATAAACGTTGTGAAGAGTTCAGTAATGGCCACAACCCCCATTCTTTAAATATTGTCAACTAAATCAAATGTGTAGGTGTTGAAAATTATTCAAAATAGGATTATTTATTTATCGTATAGTCTTATAAAAGTACATCACATTAATCTGTTCATTTAACACAAAATATAAATTGCACAATATAATTGTTTGTCAGAGAAAATTGTGATGTGATGTACGCCAGGAGATTGATGTAGTTATTGTCTGGCGACCGATGTGTTAGGGTGCACCACGAGGAGGCGAACTAACTTTGCACCCTTCAAAATAGGATGATATAAATGGTTTAAATTTGATTAAACAAAAGTATTGAAAAGATTCTAGTGCAGATTACATCGTCACATCCCACATACCATTCGTTTTTAAATATGTATTTTCATCAAGTGTGCATATCGTTGATAATATTTCTGCACAATAGAAAATTAGACTTAAAACTAACCCAAAAGTCTAAATAAATAAGAGAAGAATAAGTATAAGACTATAAGAAATAGTTTGTATAAAAAACTATCCCAATGGTCTACGTAAAATAAGTAAAAATACATAAAATAGAAGAATTAGACTATTGGAAATAGATTGTATAAAAACAAACCAAAAGGTCTTCATAAAAGAAGAAGAAGATTAATATATAGGAAATAGTTTGTATAAAATTCACCCAAGTTCTACATAAAATAAGAAAACGAAGAAAAAGACTAAAGGAAATAGTTTGTGTAAAAACTGACTACATAAGTAAGGTCTACATAAAAAAAGATGAATTAGACAATAGGAAATAGTATGAATAAAAGCTCACCCAAAGGTCTACAAAAAAGAAGAAGAAGAATAATTAGACTATTGGAAATAGTTTGAATAAAAACTGACCAAAAGGTCTACATAAAAGAAGATGAATTAGACTATAGGAAATAGTTAATATAAAAACTGATTCAAAGGTCTATATAAAAGAATAATGATTAAACTATAGGAAAAGTTTGTATAAAAACTCACCCTTGGTCTATATAAAAGAAAAAGAAATGAATAAGACTATTGGAAATAGTTTGTATTAAAACTCTCCCAAAAGTCTAAGTAAATGAAGAAGGATAATTAGACTATAGGAAATAATTTTTATTAAAAAGTGACCCAAATGTATACATAAAAGAAGAAGAAGATGAATAAGACTATAGGAAATAGTTTGTATAAAACTGTCCAAAAGGTCTACATAAAATTAAGAAGAAAAAGAAAAAGACCCGTCGCTTCAGACCCTTCAGTACCTCCCGTCCCTTCAGGCCCTTCATTACATCCCGTCCCTTCAGTCGGTTAAGAAAAGTTTAAATCCAGAAACCATCCTGAAAGAACCGCGAAGAGATGAAAGGACCTTCTTATCCCAGGATACTCCACCTTCATAGGTAAAATGACTAAATACACGAAGAAGAAGAAGAAAAAAGTTCAAATCCAGATACCTGCGAAGATATGGAAGGGTAATTGGACATTCTTCTCCCAGGATAGTCCACCTTCATAGGTAAAATGAGCAAATGCACGATGAAGAAGAAGAAGAAGAAAAAAGTTTATATCCAGAAACCGTCTTGGAAGACCTGCGAAGAGATGGAAGGACAGTTGGACCTTCATCTCCCAGGATAGTTCATCTTCATAGGTAAGATGACCAAATACACGATGAAAAAAAGAAGAAAAAAGTTTAAATCCAGAAACCTGCGAACAGGGCCGGATAAATCATAGAACAATCAGGAACAAGAAGTCAGGGCGGTTGTCTTAAAAAGGGCGCTTAAAAATCTAAAATGTTAATCATATAAATCGAAAATCCGCAGGTATGACGCTCGGTTCTCATTGCTTACCCGGATAGAGGCTCTGCATGCTGATGTGTATGTAAAAAATCCCTCTTACTCATTTTAGACCCGATGTGATTTTACATAATTTTAAATTGTTCTATATTTAAAATTCCATAAAAAATGGGGGGGGGGGCGGAATTAAATATATTGCTACGGGCGCAAAAACACGTTTATCCGGCCCTGCCTGCGAAGAGATGGAAGGAAAATGGGACCTTCTTCTCCCAGGATAGTCCACCTTCATAGGTAAAATAACCAAATACACGATGAAGAAGAAGAAGAAAAAAGTTAAAATCCACAAACCGTCCTGGAAGACCTGCGAAGAGATGGAGGGACAGTCGGACCTTCTTTTCCCAGGATACTCCCCCATCATAGGTAAAATGACCAAATACACGAAGACCAAATAAAGAAGAATAAGAAAAAAGTTTAAATCCAGAAACCATCCCGGGCACACGCTCGACAATTCACCAAAGTTTCATTGTAATCGGACAAACGGTTTAGGAGCACATTGCATACAATTTTCCGATAGGAAATCAGTATATTGTTGATTTGTAAGTAAATAGTATTAGGTAGGTACCTACCTACAACAATGTTCTAAATAAATTCGATTCATATCAAATTTTATTTGAATATCAGAATCTTTCCGTTACCATAGTAACCATTCCAATACGTAAAAAATATCAAATGGTTTGAGACATTTTTTGAATATGTAGGTACCTACATTGGTTTGTTCGATGCCATAAAAATGAAAATTGTCAGAAAAATCAAATATTATTTACAAATTATGCAATTTTATTATGCCTATATCTTTACTTATAATAAACACATTTTTACAATATATGTAAAACTTGCTGTAATATCTTGTGTTTCATTTTATTATTTTATAATTACATTTATTTCAAAGGTTTATTATTTTTAAGAACATATTCATTCGGTAGTAAAATGAAATATTTTATGAAAAGATATTAAAATGGCGGCGTTTATGTACAAAACGCTTACTTTAAAAATAAGTTAAACATTATAATTATACAAAATATTCACCGTGTTTTTCACTTAAACGCTAAGTTATACTTGAAAATATATTTTTTTCGTGTAAATACGTACTTCTAACTTTTAAACTAACAGATATTTGCGTGCAAAATGTACACTTTTTTGACAGATATGACTTGGAATATTTTGTATGAAAAAAATAATTATTGAAATATCTTTAAAATTCAGCATTTTAATCGCATTATTTTTAGCGTGACACTGCATCAGGTATACTGGTACATGTTCGCACATAAATTAGATTTTTAGATGCTCTTGGTTTTTCAAAAGGCGTGAGACAAACACACACACACACTTACAAATTGATTGCTTTATTACTTTAGATTTATTTATTCACACAAACATATAATATGTATCCTGGAACCAGTATATATGGATATACAGAATATTTTTCTATTTATTTAAATATTTATTTATTTATTCGAACACTTATTTATTTATTTATATGATATATTTTTATTTAAAAATTTCTTGCAATACCAAAAGACTTTTGTGCGTGTAGTTAAATAATTTAAATAAACTTCAAATACGCTTTCTGTTATGCGCTGAACGAATCCCTAAAATTCAATAACAATCCGAAATAGATAATTTTTGTAAATTCTTGTGTGAGATATATAAATAAATAAATAAATTTTTAATCCGTCTCGTGTGCGCGCTGAACAAACCCACAAAATTTCATTTCAATACCAAACATTTTTTTTCAAAAAAAGATTTGTGAGATATCGAATGAAGTATAATGCATTATGCTCAAACAGACTTTTTATGGGATGTATATGTGCAAACCGCTCCCACTACGGTGAAACCTGTCAAGTTATTAGCTGGAAACTATGCGCATCATTGAAACAAATAAGTAGTAACGATACCTCACCAAAGTGTAAAACATAAAAAAACGAGTGCGTTGTGGCCAACGCTATACTCCCCAACACAAAGTATTCAAATTTTGTATGGAACATTTCTATGAAATTAGTTAGTTCTATATTTTTTTAAATTTTATATTTTAATGTGCCTTTTTATCAATTTGATAATAAAAAATTCAAATTTTAAGTTTTGTGAGCTTGGGGTCACCTTGAAATATTTGACAGTTAAAAAATAGAGAAGCGCTATTCAGATATCCTTCAAAATCTAATGGGGTGTAAGCAAGTATTAGATATACATATTTACAAAATTTGAAATATATCGAATGAGTGCTTTAGTCTATAATCGATAAAGTAGAATAAACACGCCATACATAGCGCATAGTACACAGCGTACATACACAAACACAGATAAATTATTATGAAACTTTCAGAATACAATCTAAGCATGATACTAGTTGATAATCTGCATTAAAAAATAGCTATAAATATTGCGAAATCATAACTCCCCACTATATCCCCTTGGGTTATACTTGTCCTCGCTAACCCAAGGGGATATAGTGGGGAGTTATGATTTCGCAATTTTTATGGCTATTTTTTTGTGAGGAGTAATAATAAATTACACTTAGAAGATACAATAAATAAGAAAAATATTGCAGGTGGGGGGATGGGAATGGGGCGCAAAGAGCCCCTGCCCAGTGATCGAACTTCTTGAGGACAAGCATATATCGTAGGCAAACATTTTGCAATCTCAAGTTTGTAAAGTTGTTCCTCAGTTGTAGCGACCAAGTAAGCCATATTGACACAATCTAGTTGTGCCAACATCGCTCATGTATTAGATTCGCACAGTAGGTAGTTTAAGTTGAGAGATTTTTTGAGCAATTATAACTGATTATTTAGGGTAAAATAGATAATTCATTTGTTTAATACAATTTAACCCAGCAAATCATATGACGTAAAACATATCCATTAAAACTTCAAGTATTCATAACGATTTTGAACAAACATGATTCACAACCTCTGCTATAAAAGATTATGCATAATTCGTGTCTAAATTTTAGGATTATACTGTTGTAGTTAAAGGTGCCGGTTTAAAAGCTTCCTTTCTCACGTTATAATATTATTTATCAAGGAATAATTTGCATTAACTTAACATATATTTAAAATTATCAAGCGTATTTATTTTATACGTAGGTATGTGATGTGGGCATATACTTACAGTTGAAATTATGATTTAAATTTAAATTAAATTATTAAATTACTTGTAAAGAAGCATAATTAAGCTTTTGGTTATCTTCCATATTCAATGATGTCTATAATTAAAAGTAAACCACTTTTTGATTCTACGTGTATTTTATTACGTGCGATAGGCCTATTTCGCCTTGTTAGGGCATTTACTAGCTTATGAAAATTATAAAAATTATAAAATTAATATTATAGCACAAAAAGTGGTTTACTTTTAATTATAGACATCATTTATAATAGAATTCTACAAAATTAAAACTTCGTCGATTATCAATCTTTTCGCAATTTTAAGACTTTTTTTATTGCAGATTATCAACTAGTATAATGCTGAAATTGTATTCCGAAAGTTTCATTACAATGTATCTGTGTGATATGTGTTGCGTGCCGTGTGCTATGTACGGCGTGATTTTTTTTTGAGTAGCTTATAAAATTTACATTTGATTATAATTTTTTTACCCTAAACTGTTTGTCAGTGCAAGCTCCTCTCGTACCATGAATATAAATCTAATCGTATACAAAACATCAATATTAAACCATTTTATATGAATTAAATCAATTTAAGCAATTCAAAATAAACCATTTTTGAATTATAAATTAGCTATAAACCACTTGTTTTTTTAGTCACTTCGCGATGGAAGGACAGCGCTTCCGAAACATGTCGCGAAGTGACTCAAAAAACAAGTGGTTTATAGCTAATTTATAATTCAAAAATGGTTTATATTAACTACCACAAAATATCCGCAGAATCATTAAATGATAAATCAAAATAAAGTTAATCAAAAACACAGTGATGAATAACAAGGTAAATCAGAACAAAAATGAAAATATCGAAACCAATGAAAATTAGGTATGCTAAGTGTAAAAATGTTTTAAAGAAATTTTTATCTTTTTCTTGTCTTTCATCACAGTACACAGTATATGTTTAGGTAGTTTATTGAATACTTTCGGTATTATTTTTGCCTTAGTTCTGTCATCGTAAAAGTTATTTGTTTTTGGTTGTGTCAGTAAGTCGTTCGTTATTTGTCTAGTTGTATATTTGTGAGTTATCTTTAATTTAAATTCATCTCCGTAAAGTTCTTCCATGGTAAGTAAAGCATTAACCTTTTGGTCAACTGGTAAAATATTACATATGTACCTATATATGGATTTACTCAGAATTCGGAGTAGAACATTTTATGTGAGTTTGTGTGTGTGTGTGTGTGTGTGTGTGTGTGTGTGTGTGTGTGTGTGTGTGTGTGCTGGATTTACAAAGCCTAAAATATCAGTATTTATAAATATTTATAGGCGTACAAAACTTTTTTACTCCTTTTTTTTAAGAATTGTGAATTTTTGTTTCAGTCAGGGGTTATCAACTTTTGAATTTTTGGTTTATTTTTCCATATATATCAAAAACCATACAAGTTAGAACACTGAAAATTGGTATAAACATAGACAATCACAAAATCTCAAAACAGTTTTTTCAAAAAAATTCCAGGGTTTCTCGAACATTTTAAATTAAGAAAAATATTTTTTTTATGATAAATTTATGAGCCTATATATCCAATTTTTTTATTAATATCGAAAAAAGCCGAAACACCCAAACTAGATAATTTAATTTTATATAAAATATATTTACATAGTATATACACAACTCAATTTTTTTTTTTAAATTTTTTATAAAAATTGAATTTAGTGACGACATCGCTTCATACAATTTGTATGGCAGTCGCCTATACATAATATCTAAGAAGAATTAATAATTTGATACTAATCTCCAAACATACATACATACCATTGTTCTCTCGACCCCATTCCGACATGGCTCCTAAAATCATGTTCCAACGATTTAGTGCCTTTTCTAAAAAACTTAATCAATCTGTCATTAAAATCTGGATATGTACCTAATGCCATGAAACGCGCGGTTATAACTCCACTCCTAAAAAAACCTACACTTGATCCGGACGACCTCAATAACTACAGACCTATATCAAACTTACCATTCATAGCAAAAATACTTGGGAAAATTGTTGCAAAACGAATAAACGACCATATTGAAACAAACTCCTTATTTAATAAATATCAATCAGCATATAGAAAATATCACTCGACAGAAACGGGACTTCTAAAAATACTTTCAGACATAATACTGGCTACTGAAACAGGTAATATGGCACTGGTGTCCTTTCTAGATATGAGCGCGGCTTTCGACACAATTGACCACGAAATTTTACTGAACAGAATGAAGATAACATACGGTTTTCACGGTGTTGCCATCAACTGGCTTAAGTCGTACCTGACGAACAGATATCAAACAGTTAAAATCAACGACTCTACCTCAAAACCTGCACTGATGAAGACGGGAGTACCACAAGGATCCGTACTGGGCCCACTGTTATTTATCCTTTACACCAAAGAAATATTTGACATAATTAAAATACATAACCTCAATGCTCACTGTTACGCAGACGACTGGCAGCTATATTCATATTGCTCGTCAGAAGATATAGCGACTTTAAAAGACAAAACAATCAAGTGCATACAAGACATAAATGACTGGATGTCAACAAACAAACTAAAACTAAATCCGACTAAGACCGAATTCCTTTGGACCGCCACGCGAAGGCGCCAACACCTTCTGGATAAATCAGAATTTAAAGTAGATCAATCAAACATTCTCCCTAATTCTAGTGTAAAACTTCTTGGAGTCCACATAGACTCTAGCCTGACTCTCAAAAAACAAATAAATTGCACAACTAGAGCAGCATTTTATCATCTTTGTAGAATCAAGTCAATTCGTAGAAATCTTCCAATAGACGCTACTAAATCTCTCATCAACGCTTATGTTATTTCAAGACTTGATTACTGCAATAGCATATATGCTCATCTCCCAAAACAAGAAATAAAAAAACTCCAATCTGTATTTAATACCGCTGCTAGAGTTATCACGGGTGCTTCTAAATACTTTCACATCTCTCACCCTGAAAGGATAGAGTACAAGATATGCCTAACAACATTCAAGGCAATACACGGTCTGGCCCCGCAATACCTATCCGAAATGTGCACTCCGCTCACCTCAAACAACAGACAGAAATCCCTCCGTTCAGCTCAAAGCTCAGCAATCGGTAAACTAAACGAAGTTAACCGAGTGCACAAATCACACTTTGGTGATCGTGCGTTCGCTGTTGCTGGTCCATCCTCATGGAATAAACTTCCATACCGACTCAGACAAATAGACGATATAAACACGTTTAAAAAACAACTTAAGACACACCTGTTTAATATTTCACACAATAACACCTCCTAAATTTGAATTTGAATATAATGTAATGAAACCAACTTAATAACACTGTAATTAACTGCTCCGTGACACTTCTCAACGTTTCATGGCATTAGATTCAATTAAATAGAATTTACTAAGTATTGTATACATCGTTTTTATGTCTATTTTTAATTTAATTTAAGATCAATAACCTAGATTTTAAGCTTTTACTAACATGAAAAACTAATAGCTACAAAGCGCCCTTGAGGTGAGTTTTCACGAAAACGGCGCTATATAAATTATCCAACCATATATACCATCATGCTGTTTTGATATTCTAGGTAGGATCAAAGGACTGACCTCCATACTATCCTATCTTGACATACATACCTAGGTACATGTGTTGTATAGAAAACAAAATATCTTAAAATATTAAATAATTTGTATTTATGGGTTTATAGTTTGGTATGTACTTATTCTTCAACTATACTTACTATCGCTATCGACAGTTGGATCTCATGTGTTACATGCAACTAGTTTAAAGTATTGTGCATCCTGAGTGCCTAAGTAAAATCCTATTTTACTTATTTATTTAATATTGTTTCTCGGGCAATATATTAAAAAAATAAAAAGGAAACATACAGATCAAACATTTTTATATATTTATTTTTTATTTAATTTTGCTTCTCGGGCAACTTACAAGTACTATGTCAAATATTTATTTAACACGTACCCAATAACTAGTTGTCACATTCTGTAGACTTACGATATTTACCGTCTCGCAGTTCCAGACTGAAAACTCAATAAAAACTGTGCCTCTATAGGGAATTGAACCCGGGACCCTTGGATCAGCAGGCAGATACCTAATCAACTGAGCCATGAAGGCCGCCTCTTAGGTATGTTGTGACTATTTTACGTTAGTCACAACCAATTAGTTTTCGGATGCATAAATGAATTATTTTATTTCTGATGTATGTTACTCTGAAAATAACGCTAAAAATATAACATCATCACAGAATAGACGGTTATAAAATAATAAATTGTGACAGATGAGATGGTCGTTATATGGAATATTGGATATCTATAGGTAAGTACCTACCCACATACTTCCTAATTGCTGTAATTTGAGTTTAAACACATCTGTCACAGCTTAACAAAGTTCGGATTAACGATGGACATCATGTGCAAACGTTCATAATATTAATTGCATATCGCATGAAAGTACAAACCATGGGTATCTCCTTTAAATCATCAATTACACGCAGCACACTGCGTGAATAATTATATCGATTTTTGAAACAGAATATACATACATACATACATACCATCACGCCATGTCCCTTGCGGGGTAGGCAGAGAGAACCGAACGCCACATTTTTCTATCCTGGCACGCATCCCTCGCCTCGTCCACATTCATGCATAGTCTCATACATGTTCGTCTATTGCTCACACTTCTAACATTTCCGTCTTTCAAAATTTCGTTCACATGGTCGTGCCATCCCTTTCTTGGGCGTCCCCGACCTCTCATTCCATTCCTTTCCGCTCTGTATATTTTCTTTGTCAGGCGCTCCTCATTCATTCTCCCCATGTGACCAAACCATCTCAATGTGTTCACTTTCATTCTAGTAATGACATCTTTCTTCATCTTACATTCTTTCCTTATATCCTCGTTTCTAACCCGGTCATACATCGTTCTATTACAAATCCTTCTTAACGATCTCATTTCAACTGCATTTATTCTACTTTCATGCGTCTTCTGCCATGTCCAGGTTTCACTTGCATACGTCAGGGTTGGCACTACGATGGCATTATGAATGGCAACTTTGGCATCCTTTGATAAGACCAATTTATTTATTTCTAACTTTATTATAATTTACAAAATCAGTTTTTTACATATTTTGTATATATATCCACCTCACTAGGCTTAGCCTGTACCAAGGTGGAATATTTCACAATCACATTAATACATATTTATACAATATTTTCATATTTCATTCAGTTTTCGTGACAGTATGCTAGGACCTAGGGGGCATCCCAACTAGCAGAATCCTGGGATTCATTGAAGAGACCAAGCTGCTATTAAGATGAACCAATAAATGGAGCAGCACAATAGATCAAGATGGTCGCAGTGCAGGGACTACAAAAGAACCACTCCCAATAATAATAATAATAATAAATTGGCATCCTTTGATATGTTGCGATCATTCATAATTGGTCTTAGTGCTCCATTCACTCTGTTTCCTGCCATAACTCTTCTTTCGATCTCTTTATCGAGTCGTCCGTTCCGTTGAAATATGCTTCCCAAGTATACATATTCGTCGACTTGCTCAAGCCATTCGTTCTCTACTCTCACTTTACACGCTGTTCTGCTTTCACTCTTTTCAAAGACCATTGTCTTTGATTTGCTGGCATTCATCCTAAGTCCATTCTCTATACATCCTTCATATACCATACTTACAAGATACTGTAACTCTTCCATACTTTCTGCTAATAGAACTTTATCGTCTGCATATATCAAATCTCGCACCATTACAGTACTCAATTTCAGACCCTTGCTTTCATCCTTAAGGGCTCTTATGCAGAAATCAATGTACAAGTTAAAGAGCCATGGAGATAGCACGCACCCTTGTCTAACGCCATTATTTATAGAGAACCACGTTGTCACTGTGTCGTTGACACGAACACATGCTTCGCTGTTCTCATATAATGACGCGATTGCGCGTATCAGTTTGTTCTTCACTCCGTACACTGCTAGTATATCCCATAATTTTTCTCTAACAACTTTATCATACGCCTTTTCTAGGTCTATGAAGGCACAGAAAATTTTCTGATTTTTATCCAGAACCTTTTCTGTGACCGTGCGCAGAGAAAAAATTTGGTCTATACATCCTCTGCCGCCCACAAATGCACCTTGGACATCCCATATCTTGCTTTCTGTACTCTTTCGCACTCTTCGATCCAGGATCCTTGCATACATCTTACCAACTGAGCTTAGCAAACTTATGGCTCTATAGTTTTTGCAGTCGAGCTTCGATCCTTTACCTTTATACAAAGGTACCACGACTGCATTTCTCCAGTCTGAGGGAGTGTGTCCTTCTTCCCAACATTTGTTGAAAAGAGAGAGACACCACTCCAACGTCTGTTCGCCGCCATATTTTATAAGTTCAGCTGATACACTGTCATACCCGGCAGCTTTCCCCGCTTTCGCGTGTTTTACTGCTTCAAACACTTCTTCTTGCGTTATTTCATCCTTATCACTTTCGCTTACTTGCCATGTTCTCTGACTCACGTACCCACTTACTCCGCTATCATACAGTTCCTTGAAATATTCCTTCCATCGTTCTTTTACGCCGTCTTCGTCCATAATTATTTTTCCCTCTTTATCATTTATTCCTTTCGAAGCTTTCACAGTTCCATTTTTTCTTTTCGCTACGCCTTTCCAGAACATTTTCATGTTTCCAGGAAAGTCGTTGGCTATTTTCAGGCTTTCTTTCTCTTTTATACCATCTTTTTCCCTTTTTACTGTGTCATTGACTACCTTCTTGCACACTTTATAATTCTCTTTTGCTCTTTCTTCATTATTCGATCCTTTCGCGGCTATTAATGCCATCCATGCTTTCTTCTTTTCACCCACAACTATCTTAACTCTCTCATTCCACCATGCATCGCCTTTCATTCCACCTCTTTTAGCAATACCACATACCTTTTTCGCTGTCTTACATACGGTCTCTTTCAGTGTCGTCCATGCTTCTTCGATATTTTCACTCCTGTGTATTGCTCTAAGAAGTTCGCTTTCCATATCTTTCGCATATTGTTTTCTTACACTCTCATCTTGCAGCCTTTCTACTTTGGTTCGCTTCGGTGGTTCACTTCGGTGTGTTTTAGAATGCCAGCCAGTAAACAGAACAATTCTTGATATCACCAAGTAGTGATCTGTCTCCAGATACGCGCCCCTGTACACTCTAGTGTCCACTGTCGCTTTCCTTAGTGCGGCGTCAACACATGCATAGTCTATTATCGACCTTTCATTCCCCCTTTCCCATGTATACTGGTGAACTCTTTTGTGGCTGAATATTGAATTTGCCACAAATAAATTCCCTTCCGTGCACACTTCCAGTAGTCTCTTACCATTGTCATTCACTCTGCTATCACCGTGGGGTCCAAGTACAGACTCATAATCTTTCCTACGATTTCCTACGATTTTTTTTTTCGATTAATAAACGAAATTCTGAATAAATTCTGAATTTTTTTTTCGATTAATAAACGAACCAACAACAACCCGGGGGCTACTCATGACACGTTTTTAATACGTTCTTACCTTGTCTTCATCTTAAAAATGTATTAATCAGTACTCGATTATAATCCAATATTAATCTTTCTCTCCTTTTCATCATGAAAATTTGTTAATATCAACGTTAAGTATGGACTTGTTATTAATTATTGTATAAATTAATATTATAATCCAACTGTCGATTTGTTCAAGAGAATTTATTCTCTTAACATATCGACAAAGTATTAAGCCAAGACCCGCGTATAAGGAATACTAGGAACATTTTGTATGGCGTAGTGGACTTTTTGCATGCTAAAAACACCAACTTAGAGGCTTCGCAGTATATATGTTCCCGTACATGGATTTACTCGGAGTAGAACATTTATGTGAATTTTGTGTGTCTGGGTGTGTGTGTGCGTGTGTGTGTGTCTGTCGCCCTCCTTATAACTTTTGATCCGCGGGATTCACATAGCTTTCAATTTCAGAATATATAGACAATTTTAGGTACACAAAACTTTTATACTCAGTATTTAGAATTTTTGTTCCAGTCAGGGGTTATCAACATTTTAATTTTTATAGCATTTGTCTACATATCTCAAAAACTATAAAAGCCAGAACGCTGAAATTTTGTATAAATATAGTCAAATATAGTATCTCGAAATAGATTTTGAAAAACATTTCCAGCGTTTCTCAAACTGTTTTTATTAATAAGCAAAATATTTGTATGACAAATTTTTGTCTTTAACTGCCTTTATTTCCATTTCTTTTAGAAAATATCGAAAAATGCCGAAACATGTACTTAAACTAGAGAATAAAAAAAGTATACATTATAGTAATATATCTCAAACTTTTTTTAACAAAGTTTGTACAAATTAATATTATTACTTACTTACTTTCCGTGTCCGGAACACCATCATATTGGTTGGTGCTCCGGTGGTGGAAGGATTGACCGGCATTCTGCCGTTTCCAGGGACGCCCGATTGCTTTTCCGAAATTAACCGAAACTCAATCTACGTGGAGGCTCCTTCCGTGTCCATTAATATTAGTGAGGACATCGCTTCATACAATTTATATGGAATTCAACTATACATACTATCGCTATCGACAGTTGGATCCCATGTGTAACATGCAACTAGTTCAATTAATTATAATTAAATCAACGATTGCTTAAGCTGATATTAATTTCAGTGAAATCAACTTCATGAGTAGCCCTGCTGGCAGGTACACAAAATAAAGGTTTCAATTTTTTTATATATTTTAACTGTGTCTCCACCGGGAATCGAACCCGGGACCCTTGGATCAGCAGTCAGATACCCAATTAACTGAGCCACGAAGGCCGACAAAAAATTGTATTATGATGTGCCAGAATGTGTGAAGGAAGTATCTGGTCTTGCCGCTTTTCGTCGCCTAGGTATTGAATACAAAAAAGAAAAGTTTTTTAAGATATAATGAGCTTCTTTTGGTTTTTTTATGGATTTTGAAAATTTTCCTCTTTGTTGTTTTTTAATTTGTTGTAAGTCATACCTACCTACTATGTAAATTATTTTTAATCTTCGTACGTATTTTATTTTTTATTCAGAATATTGTTCACTCGGTCGTGTTAATTGAAAAATATTGTCTATATTAATTTGAATTCATTGAAATCTTAACCGATTCTAAGAACAAATAGTTTCATTGTCAACAATATATTTCTCAAATAAAATAAGAAACATTAGGATGTGACAAAGCTACGTTTTTTGCCGTTCTATAATTTGATATATCTCCTGCTTTTGACAAATATAACGAGATGAAACAAAAGCGAAAATAACCGTAATCCAATAATATTGATTGTCAAATAAAATAAGTTTGATTCTTTGCTCAATCGGTCATTAATAATTGACAAGGGCTTGGAAATAGAAGATCGCTGCCAAAATGATCGCTGTGGTGTTAAGGAAAATCCTCACCATAATATTTTAGCGAGTAATACATTTATTTTTATATTTATGTATATGTATCGGGGTATTGATTTTTTAGTGTCATCATCAATTATAAACTAAAAAACTTTAAATGTTAAATATTCTCCATATCGCTTTCTATACGACCAGTGATTTAACTAGACAAATAAAAAAAACAAATTTTTAATGGTATACTGTGTTATTTTTCATCATTTCGACATTTATCATTCAAATTTTTTGTTTAGATAAAATGAAATGTCAAAAATTGTACTTTTTCATTCGCAAACATTTGTTTATTTAAAAGCCAAATCTTTAAAAGTAAAACATAGAGTGTGATCTAAAAATATGATAATTATACCTAATTATACACGGTAATTATATTTTCGTATGATTATACATAGTATTTTTCCTAATTTTGAAGGAAGTATTGTATATGTAAAAGTCCTAAAAATGTTCCATACATTTGACATTATCTTAATATTCGTTGCCATGGTTACATTTAAATCCTCATACACATTTGAAGTGAAAAATGAACCTTTGTAGCTTTTTTTGTACCCAATGTTACTAATCCCCAAGATTGAAACCATTGAAGAAGAATATCAAACAACTTCTCAAAGTTCATTGTTTGAGAGTGAAGGGGTAGGAAGGACTCAAGGGAAGGAAATTTTTATTTATGGTGTTGGGTATTTTTTACACATAATGAATTTACCATAATACTATACAGGATGGAGATCGCGATACCACTTCAACGCCGGTGATGCTATAGGACCCATTGGTCCTATTCACCCCCGGACGCAGCCGCAACGTCGGATAACACAATATCCCCTATCCAGCGAGTTCAACCACTACCCCCGAGAATCCAACCTCAAACGTCGGGGCCTCCGATTGGTCTCGAAATCGGTCGCTAAGTACACCCCGATTCGAGTCGGAGGGGCTTGTCCCCGAACCCCTCGGTACTCGTATTGGCGTCCGAAGGTTCCGCAGGCTAACACCGGGGGCATCCGACGCAATCATCACCTGTCAGATTTGACGTCTCGTTGTCAACACAGGATGTCTGACCCGACGTCTGCGCCGGCGGTGTGCCCGAACCACACAACAACATTCGCCACAGTTGACGAGTCACTGCCGAACGAGACTAAAGGCGTTCGTCCTACTCTTCTCTAAGTACAAAATTGAAGGGGGCACAACAGCGTCGGCCGCCCAACCCCCCCTTTACTGCCTAGGCCCTTAGAGCCGCATCCTAGGCCATAACACTATACAATTCAAAAAAACAAAACGATTTTCTTGGTGGGTTAACTTGTTGCTTCGTATTAAAATCTCGAGCAAAGCCGGGTATAGAAAACTAGCATAATACATATGGACGCCAAAAAAACATTCTGTTCTAGTTATCACCTGAACAACAATTTGTAATGATTAGTACGAAAAAATATGCTTTTTTCACAGGAATGATCTATGGGAAGGTTATTAATACACATATTTTCATTTTCATTCATGTTTGTTCTAAGTCATTGCCTTTTGGACATAAATTAATGCTGGAGCTTTATTTTTCTTGGTAGAGAAAAAAAACTAACACATTTGAAGGTACATTTATTTCGAGTCGTATAAATGTACCTTGGAGTTCAAGTTCTTTATAATGAAAGCAGGCGCCGACCGCTACTGTGAATAATACAATATGTAAAAAATAATGTATGATAGAAAATAGCTGAAATAATAAGCATTTCAAAATATAGAGGTAAAATAATATGAGAATATTATTTTATGAATATTTAATGTAACACATGAGATCCAACTGTCGATGGCTATAGTATGTATAATTGAAGAATAATTACCAAACTATATACATTTTAATCTAAATTATTGATTATTTTGAGATATTTTGTCTATATAAAACATATAGGATAGGATAATATGGAATAGTCTTTTTTCCAACCCAGTATATGAAAACAGCCTGATGGAAAGTATATATGTTTGGAGATTAAATATCAAACTATCGAGTCCCCGTAGATATTGTGTAGTTGTATACTGCCTTTCAAATTGTTTGAAACGATGTCGTCACAAAATTAAATTTTTATAAAAAAATGTTAAAAGATTTTGAGATGTACTATCTACAACGTCAGAATAATCATTCTGACGATGTGCCTTGCACGAAACGCGTCCATTATTTAATAAATTTCAATAGAAATAAATTACTACTTGAACTACAAACAAGTTTTTTTTAATGTTTGTAATATATCTACATACAATGGAGTTCTATCAAGAATTGTCTATCGACAGACTAAACTTAGTAAAATACCAAGTATTTTTTATTTTATGTTTGCAATATGTCCTATTCAGATTCGTCTAAATTTATCCGTCTGATTTTTAGTAAATCGGAAATATCTAAAAGTTGAATGCATTTATACGGGACTCATTGCGTTACACCGCGCAGATAAAATCATTTTATCCACGGTCGTCCGTTGGTTATATGTAGACGTTTTCCTACTCTGAAACGAATCAGAATAGGACATAATATATCTACATTTAAAAATAAATAAAAAATGTGTTGGAGTACACAGGGCTATAGCGATTGCATATTAATAGGAGATTATTCAATTGTTTGACAAAGGAGCCTTATACAATATGCTGGAAGTTACGATTCAATATTAATTTATATGTTATTCTGTGTAGATTTTTTATAATTCATTCTTTATCTCAGTGGCTGTTGAAGACAAAATCTCCCTATTCCACAACGATTTTTTACTCACGTTTAGTCAAGGTATCAGCTACTTAAATATCGGTATCCTACGGCAGACCACCCTGTATTATTAGGTTTGTTTTATGTTTGCAACATATGTATGTATACAACCCACAGAGAGGATCGTTCGTATTTTGCATTAAAAAAAATATAATATTTAGCGAGAAAACAATGATAACAACCCATAGTGTAGGTGAGCTTTCACTCACTTCACAGAGAATTCGTTAATTGACTACAAAATATTCAACCAAATCAAAATTAATTTTACAATAAACTCAGAGTAGAGTATTAATTAATTGGTCTACACCGCATGGTTGACGAGAATCTGATTTTATTAATATTAAATTAGTTGTAAGAGAAAGGATTAAAATATAAAATTGTAATCATTGTCAAACCAGCACTTAAAAATTCTTTGATTATTATTTGCCATTATCGAATATGTTTTTGACATATAAACCTACCACATCATTTGTCATTTAATAATAATTCATTAGAGTCATTAGTCAATCAGTAATATTAGTTAATTGAAATTCTGATAAATTGAGATACATTTTGTGTACATACATACACAATATCACATCATATCCCTCACGGATTAGGCAGAGAAGACGGAACGCCACATATTTCTACATAATTTATTTATTTATTTAACATAATTTCATAATACAAATCAAGATATAAATTCACTAGTAATAACATTTTTACATATTTTTCCTTGCAGTGCCTCATCAAAAAGATTACAATCTTGTGCTTGATGAGGGAATCACTTATAAAAAAATAAAAAATATCAATACAAAGCAAAGTCAACATAAAAGTAATTAAAATCAAATCATACATAAACAAAAAAAAATCAAATAAACATTAAAAAAGTTTGAAAATAAATGAAAAAGAGGAATATACAAATGAGAAAACATATAAGAATACATATTCAAACAAAAAAAAAGGAAAAACATGAAAATAATTGGAAAATGAGTAATATAGACGATTCAATATACCAAAATACATATTCAAAAATAAAAAAAAAGAAAATACTGGAAATCGAAACAAATCAAAACAACAAAATCGAAAACTACCTACTATTGTATAATGTTAAGTGCAATTTTAATTTTTGTTTAAATTTTTTAAATTCTTATATCTGCTTTAATTCATTTGGGAGGCAATTGAAAAATTTTATTCCCAAATAAATGTAGTTGTTTTGGAATTTGAGGTTGGTCGTAGTGTTGAGCAAATATCGCGGCAGTTGCTGGTGTCTATTATTTATTATTATTTATTATAAACACACATTCATCGCCTCGCCAAGATTCATACATCGTCTTAAACATGTTCGTCAGTTGTTCATGCTTCTAACATTTCCGTCTTTCAAAATGACGTTCATATGGTCGTGCCATTCCTTTCCTGCCCCCCTAGACAACATGCCATTAAAGCTAAGCGTTATATCGCTAAGCGATAGAAATGTATGAAATTTGTGGCTGTCACGTGTTGTCATAGCGAGCAATTTCATACATTTACTATCGCTTAGCGATATAACGCTTAGCTTAAATGACACGTTGTCTAGGCCCCCTGGGCGGCCCTGACCTCTCATTCCATTCCTGTCTGCAATGTACATTTTCTTCGTCAGGCGTTTCTCATTCATTATACCCATGCGGCCAAGCAATCTCAATGTATTCGCTTTTATTCTATTAATGACATATTTCTTCATCTTCGACGAATATACCTATATAGGAAGCATGTTTCAACAGAATGGACGGCCTGATTGGGTAATCGAAAGAAGAGTAATTGCAGGAAACAGATTAAATGGAGCACTTAGACCAGTTATGACTGATCGCATCATAACAATGGAAGCCAAAGTTTCAATTTATAACGCATCTTTCTTCAACTTACCTTAGCATATTTTGTGTATGATTGCCATATTATTTTATATTATTTTTTAAGATTTATTCTAAATTTCTCACATGTTTTATTTCAAGATGTGATATCATTGATTTATTAGTTGTTTATTATAGGTTTTTTATGTGAATACAAATTTTTATTAATGTGTCAATGCAATAATCCATGCGCTGATGTCGCGTGCGCTAATGCCACCGCAATGATTTTCTATGCAAAAATATATTCATGTTTCTTAACTTTTGAGACGAATATAATCTATATACTGAATAATTATGTTTGTTATTTCAATGGAAATTGTTATATGTATATTTCATGTTTGACGACGAGTGACGTTTGGCGTAACGTCAAAGAATTCTACGGAATATGTGTTTTCGATTTTAACTTGTTTGTCGTATGGTATTTGTTTCTTACACGTGGAATATGTTGTGGGATGCATCGAAGCTAAAAATTAATAACTATGTATTTGAAATGTACGCACGAGTAAGTCACAATATATTTCCCACATGAAGGATAATATTCATGGAACAACCTGTCTTTAACATCATGAGATAATGAGACTTGTATTAAATGTCATAGGAAATGTTAATTGGATCATTCACAAGAAAGTATTTATGTATATTAAAATAAAATATTATACCTACACAAAGAAAAAAAGTATTTGGACAGTGAATAATTAATTATTTTACTCCAAATTTTTAAGGGACACACACACATACTCACACACACACACACTCACACACACACACACACACACACACACACACACACACACACACACACACACACACACACACACACACACACACCATATCTTGTTATATCGTCCCTCCACCGCAGCTGCGGCCGTCCCACTCCTCTCTTTGTCATACGAGGACTCCAAGTCAGCACTCTCTTTATTTTATTGGTGTTATTAGCATGCAAAAAGTCCACTATACGCATCTTGGATTTAAACTGCCTCTTCCTTCAATAGAATTTCATTCTCTTGAACGAATCGGCAGTTGGAATATAGACAAATACAAAATGTTTTATGAAAATATTTCAGAGATTCTTCAACTCTCTTTATTAAGAAAAACATTTTTAAAGACAAATTTATGCGTTTAATCGCCTATAATACAAATCGCCAAAAACAAACCATATTGAAAAAAAATACAATAACAACTATCTAGAAAAAATGATCATCTGCATTTATATCCCAAAAATAATATTATAACGCGTTATATGTGTGTATGTACATATGTGTAATAAGAAGAAGGAAGGCAAAGAAGAAGAAGGACGAAGGCAACGGATAGACGGGAATTGTTTCGTCGATCAGTTGGAAATATATATTGGAATTCGATAATTGAATCGACTAAGGATAGTTAGGTAAAATGGTGGGAACTCACCGATTTATATGTCCATAATTCCGAGTTGTGGTCAACTTATAATTTCACATATTATTCACATAACACATCGGTTTAATTATATTGATTTAAAACACTTATACACTACACAGTAGGTAATTATATCATTCAAAGATTAGTATTCCGTGTATAACGGCCAAAAGATTGATAAAATTGATTGATTATCGAAGAGCGAAAAAATGTCACACACGCCTAGCGGTGGCGAAGAGCAAGGAAGTGAAGAAGGAGGGAAGGGGGCGGGATATGACGTCAGTCTTGCATATTATTGGTATGATATAAACGTAACAGGATTGGAGGAGACTCCTGGATTCAGCCAAGTCCAATAAAAAATGAGAATGTTTTAAACGATAACTAGTTCGCACATTTCTTTATTCACAACCAGTGTCGGTTTTCGACAAATAAAAAATAAACTTTTCGATGTTTCATTTTTCGACAAGTTTCGTACAAAGTTTTTCAACGAAAAAATGTTCAATATTGTTCTTGTTCGAAAACAAATATTTTATAGTTGAATTTTGTATGCACACTTGCTTCTGATATATAAATGATTGAGTATTGTCCAACGCTTATATTCAATTACTTTTAAATAATAATTCCAAAGTCCACTTGCTTAAATTTCGTGTAGGTACGCAATTTCTTCTGATGAAGCTTTATAAAAACAAATGAGTTGTGTCCAATACTTTTTGAAGGAGCAATAGTCCTTCATTGTTTACAAATAAACCAATCTCTCAATAGACGGCGTTACATAAGGGTTTCTTCGTTACTTCATAGATGGCAACAGTAATAATGTCTTATTTTCAGGTGATTAGTTACTCATTATTCAAATATATAAAACTTTCAGAATTTGCATTGATAAAGGAACTCTACAAGAAGGCATAATTGGTGAACGTTGCGCAAATGTATAAATTGATCACGTAACCAGCCGATGACGGGTCATAATCCCTGTAGGTGCATTGAGTTCCTGATTCTCCTATAATATTCCAATTTCGTCTCTATTGAGATGTTGAAAAGTTTGTCAAAGAAAATACCATTTGACTCCCGAAAAATCCAATGCTTGCGTATAAGTAATTTAAAAATTTATTCGATTCATCGAAATTGAAATTTCAAATTTGTTTTCCAGCATTACCTGTACGTATCGGAGATAACGCATTTAAGATTTAAACATTGTGGAAACTCACTCGGAGGTTCGAACACCTAGTTAATTCTTAATGTAATGTCTAAATGTAAGTTTATTTAATGTTAAAAGTTTATGGCAATTAAATATATATAATTTATAAAAAAAAATACACTTTTATGTTAAACTTTTAGAAATTCCTATGGTTGTTGAAATAAAATGTTTTTTTTTTATTTGAATATTGGTAAAAATACGTATTTTTTTGAAAATATTGAACATTTTTCTATAAATTTTGCTAAATTTAATGGTGTTTATGATTTCTATAAAATATGGTTCAAAATTCATTAAATTACATTCAAAAATATTAGCGAATTTTTCATTTTATTCTTTTTACATATTTATCAATATTTCAAAGTCCACTAAATGTAATCGGAGTCTTTTTCGAACAGCAATTTATTCTAATTAACTTACCACCAGCTGGTACCAGCAAAAAAATTAGCTGCATGTGAGATCATTTTTGATTTTCATTTACACGTAATTAAATCCACGATCGCGGCGGCGTATTTATCACGTAACTAATCACTTTGCTACGGGAAAAAAATTGATTTATTTTTCGACGGCTGACTCTGGCGGTGAATAATTGAATTTGCTTCACTAGCGTCACTCTGGATACATCGGGGTAGTCAGATTTTGAAAATTTGATATTAAGGTTGTATGTTTTTTTATACATACCATCTTGGTGGAAGAAATGCGAGTATTAATAAAAATAATAATTGTTTTATTTTCTTTTAAAAAAACATATTGCATTGGAACAATATTGAAATATCTTCAAATATCACCCATTTTTGTGTTAGGTATATAGGTTGTGTTCAACTAATTACCTTTGTTTGCCTAACTAGGAATAATTCCTGTTTTAAGGCAGCCAATTTATTTTTTGTTTATTTTATAGTTTCCTTCTGAAACAAATATGTGTTCTGAATGAGGAAAATATAAATAAATAATAGATCGAAATGTTGCACCCTTTAATAGAAAAAAAGAAAACTCTTTTACTCAAGAAATAGATTGACCATAAATATTTAGTAAATTAAGTCAGATAGTACAGATTATTTGAAGTAATTCCTGATTTTTTATTCTTTAATAAACTATTTATAGCATATAAATAAAAATAATGATTTATTTGTTTTACAAAAAACACATCGCATAGGAAAAAAAATAATACGAACATCACAAAAAAAATTAAATTAATTTTGAAAGTCTATTGGCAAAATGCGAGGCGTTCTAATACAAAGAGTGTTATCACATAACAAAACGATAGCTGCAGCAAACAACTTGTTAATTATAAAAGGAAGAAAAGAAACTGAAAATTTATTTAATACTTACTTTACGTGTCCGAGCACTTCACCACTGCGTCGCACCTCACTGGAATATCTTGACAGATGAGGAGGTGTTCAACCCCTATACCCCACCTTAATATGTTTTCTGATTAAGTGTCTTCCATGTCAGGTAGGTTAGTTGGTGTCCCGGTCCCAAACTTTCCGACAGGTCGACCTGATCTCCACCGTATTGTGCATGTCAAAGATTTTTCCTTGCCCTCATCTGGTAGAAGTTTTAGGGGGGATGTAATTCTAAGAAAGCTTTTCCTTGATTTTCTTTAATATTACCGACTATAAGAACACACTTGCAGCCAAGAAGAACTTTTACTGGACAGATAAAATCCAACAAGAACGAGATAACCCTAGACAAATGTGGAAATACATAAACACAGTTTTAGGAAATAAAAATAATGGATCTTCAACTACTACGGATATCTCTCCAGACGCCATCTCTGACTTTCTGCAAAACAAAATTTCGAAAATTCACTCTACAACTATTTCGCCATCTCCTACCTCTTATTCAACCAACATAAGCAATAGTTTTCTAAATTATTTCATTGAAACAAGTGAACAAGAAATCATCAATTACTCACCCAACAAACATTGTTCCTTAGATCCGATACCAACATGGCTCTTGAAAAAATGCTCTGTTATAATAGCACCCTATCTCTGCAAACTGTTCAATTTATCATTGAGCTCTGGTGTAGTACCAACAAGTCTTAAAGAAGCAATAGTAACCCCGATTCTAAAGAAGCCCAACCTCGACCCTGATGACATTAATAACTACAGACCCATATCCAACTTACCTTTTATCGCTAAATTACTAGAAAAAATTGTATGTACAAGACTAAATGACTTCATTGAGACAAACGGAATGTTTACCAAACTTCAATCTGCGTATAGAAAATATCATTCAACTGAGACTGGACTTCTTCGAATATTATCTGATACGATTCTAGCTACTGAAACCGGAAATCATGTTCTATTAGCATTTCTCGACATGAGTGCAGCTTTTGATACGATTGATCACACTATTCTCACTGAAAGACTCAAAACAACTTACGGTATGCGAGAAAACACATATAAATGGTTTCAATCTTATCTCACAGGACGACACCAAACTATCAAATTCAATAACCTAAAATCATCTCCCGCTTTTGTAAAATTCGGAGTTCCCCAGGGTTCCGTGCTAGGTCCGTTACTATTTATCTTATACACAAAAGACATATTTTCAATCATTGACTCCCACGGACTACTCGCACACTGTTATGCGGACGATTGGCAGCTTTACTTTTATTGCACACCAGAAAATGCTCACCATCTAAAAACCACAATCTGTAAATGTATCGAAGATATCGGTGTTTGGATCTCAGCAAACAAACTTAAGCTAAACCCAACAAAGACAGAACTACTCTGGACAGCAACACGCAAACGAAGCCATTTAATAGACACTTCCCCACTAACTTTCGAAAATTCAGATATTCCTCCTAAATCCTGTGTTAAACTTCTTGGATCAAAATAGATTCAAATCTAAGCTTTTCAAACCAAATTAACACAGTTACTTCTTCTGCTTTCTTTCAACTAAGACGTTTAAAGTCAATCCGAAGGAGTATCCCAATTGAAGCCATTAAATATTTGGTAAGCGCCTTTGTTGTCTCCCGTTTGGATTATTGTAACGGTATATATGCGAATTTACCAAAGAAAGAAATTAATAAAATTCAGTCAGTTTTCAATGCTGAAGCCAGACTCATCACTGGAGCCTCCAAATTTTCTCACATCTCTCACCATCTTCGCAATCTACATTGGCTTAAAGTCCCCGAAAGAATTGAATATAAGCTCTGTCTCATAATCTTTAAAGCACTTCGTGGTATGGCTCCTACTTACCTCTCCGAACTGTGCATTCCGCTTTCAATAAATGACAGACAATCATCACTTCGTTCTGCCTCTTCATCCATGGTTGGGAAATTAGTTGAAATAAACAGGGTGCACACAACTAATTTCGGTGATCGTGCATTTGCTGTGGCAGGACCAAATGCATGAAATAAGCTCCCACACACACTCAGACAAACCGAAAATATATCTTCGTTCAGGAAAAAACTCAAAACGCACCTTTTTCGCAAATCTTACCAGAGCCGAAATGATACAACGTAATCATTTTTTCAGCGCCCTTGAGGTGAGATATTCACAAAAACGGCGCTATATAAATTATCCAAATTTATTTATTACTATTACTTCATACATTAATAGACTTATATTAGCACTAACCATTTTCCAACTGTCGATTTGTTCAGGAGAACTTTGTTCTCTTAACATATCGACAATGTATCAAGCCAGAATACGCGAGAATTGTATGGAGAGGTCTACTTTTTTCACGGCTTTTCCAACTTTGAAGTCAAAAAACACCAACTTAGAGGTTTCGCAGCATATATGTTCCATACACGGATTTACTCAGAATTCGGAGTAGAACATTTCGTGTGTCTGTGTGTGTGTGTGTCTGTGTGTGTGTCTGTGTGTCTGTGTGTGTGTCTGTGTGTCCGTCCCCCCCTTATAACTTTTGATCCGCTCAATTTACAGAGCCTAAAATTTCAGAATATATAAACAGTTACAGGCCTACAAAACTTTTATACTCGGAATTTTGAATTTTTGTTTCAGTCAGGGGTTATCAACTTTTGAATTTTTATTTTATTTTTCCATATATCTCAGAAACCATAAACGCTAGAACGCTGAAAATTGGTACAAACATAGACAAATACAAAATCTCAAATGAGTTTTTTCAAAAAAATTCCAGGGTTTCTCAAACATTTTTTATTAAGAAAAATATTTTTTTTATGATAAATTTATGAGTTTAACTGCCTATATTTCCAAAACTTTTACAATTATCAAAAAAAGCCGAAACACCCCAACTAGATAATTTAATTTTCTATAAAAAATATTAACATTGTTGTAGAAGATCTCAATTTTTTTTAACAATTTTTATAAAAATTGAATTTAGTGACGACATCGCTTCATACAATTTGTATGGCAGTCGCCTATACACAATATGTAAGAAGACTTAATAGTTTGATACTTCATCTCCAAACATACATACATACCATCATGCTATTTGCATATTCTGGGTAGGAAAAAAGGAACTTCCTCCAAACTATCCTATCTTGACATACATACCTACATAATATATGTTGTATAGAAAACAAAATATCTGAAAATATTCAATAATTTTTATTTATGGGTTTATAGTTTGGTACATATTCTTCAACTATACATACTATCGCTATCGACAGTTGGATCTCATGTGTTACATGCAACTAGTTACATTAAGTAACATTTCACACTTACGACACGAATACATACACTTGCACTTCTGTGTCTCACTTTAATCTAACCTTGTGAACTTGATCCAACTGTCGATTTGTTCAGGAGAACTTTGTTCTCTTAACATATCGACAATGTATCAAGCCAGAATACGCGAGAATTGTATGGAGAGGTCTACTTTTTTCATGGCTTTTCCAACTTTGAAGTCAAAAAACACCAACTTAGAGGCTTCGCAGCATATATGTTCCATACACGGATTTACTCAGAATTCGGAGTAGAACATTTCGTGTGTCTGTGTGTGTGTGTGTGTCTGTGTGTCTGTGTGTGTGTGTGTCCGTCCCCCCCTTATAACTTTTGATCCGCTCAATTTACAGAGCCCAAAATTTCAGAATATATAAACAGTTACAGGCCTACAAAACTTTTATACTCGGAATTTTGAATTTTTGTTTCAGTCAGGGGTTATCAACTTTTTAATTTTTATTTTATTTTTCCATATATCTCAGAAACCATAAACGTTAGAACGCTAAAAATTGGTACAAACATAGACAAATACAAAATCTCAAATTAATTTTTTCAAAAAAATTCCAGGGTTTCTCAAACATTTTTTATTAAGAAAAATATTTTTTTTATGATAAATTTATGAGTTTAACTGCCTATATTTCCAAAACTTTTACAATTATCGAAAAAAGCCGAAACACCCCAACTAGATAATTTAATTTTCTATAAAAAATATTAACATTGTAGTAGAAGATCTCAACTTTTTTTTAACAATTTTTTTAAAAATTGAATTTAGTGACGACATCGCTTCATACATTTTGTATGGCAGTCGCCTATACACAATATGTAAGAAGACTTAATAGTTTGATACTTCATCTCCAAACATACATACATACCATCATGCTATTTGCATATTCTGGGTAGGAAAAAGGATCTTCCTCCATACTATCCTATCTTGACATACATACCTACATATGTTGTATAGAAAACAAAATATCTGAAAATATTCAATAATTTGTATCTATGGGTTTATAGTTTGGTACATATTCTTCAACTATACATACTATCGCTATCGACAGTTGGATCTCATGTGTTACATGCAACTAGTATTAAATTAATCATTTTTATTATTAATAGTTATAAACACGACTTAAAATTAACGAATAAATAAAGCATTTTTGAAATAAATCTAAAGTAATAAAGCAATCAAAATGTTAGTGTCTGTGTGTGTGTGTGTGTGTGTATGTGTGTGTGTGTGTGTTTGTCTCACGCCTTCTGAAAAACCAAGAGCATCTAAAAATCTAATTTATGTGCGAACGTGTACCTGTATACCTGATGCACTGTCACGCTAAAAAAAATGCGATAAAAATGCTGAATTTTAAAAATATTTCAATAATTATTTTTTTCATACAAAATTTTCCAAGTCGTATCTGTCAAAGAAGTGTACATTTTGCACGCAAATATCTGTTAGTTTAAAAGTTAGAAGTACGTATTTACACGAAAAAAATTTACTTTCAAGTATAACTTAGCGTTTAAGTGAAAAACATGGTGAATATTTTGTATAATTATAATGTTTAACTTATTTTTAAAGTAAGCGTTTTGTACATAAATGCCGCCATTTTAATATCTTTTCATACAATATTTCATTTTCCTACCGAATGAATATGTTCTTGAAAATAATAAACCTTTGAAATAAATGTAATTATGAAATAATAAAATGAAACACAAGACATTACAGCGAGTTTTAAGACATATATTGTAAAAATGTGTTTATTATTAGTAAAGATATAGGCATAATAAAATTGCATAATTTGTAAATAATATTTGATTTTTCTGACAATTTTCATTTTTATGGCATCGAACAAACCAATGTAGGTACCTACCTACATATCCAAAAAAATGTATCGAGCCCATTTGATAGTAATATTTTATATGTTCGATGGTTACTATGGTTACGGAAAGATTCTGATATTCAAATAAAATTTGTTATGAATCGAATTTATTTAGAACATTGTTGTAGGTAGGTACCTACCTAATACTATTTACTTACAAATCAAGAATATATTGATTTCCTATAGGAAAATTATTTTATTTATTTATTTATGTATGGATGCATGTATGCTATGTGCTCCTAAACCGTTTGTCCGATTACAATGAAACTTTGGTGAATTGTCGAGCGTATGCCCGGGATGGTTTCTGGATTTAATTTTTTTTCTTATTCTTCTTCTTCTTTGTGTATTTGGTCATTTTACCAATGAAAGCGGAATATCCTGGGAAACGAAGGTCCGACTGTCTCTCCATCTTTTCGCAGGTCTTCCAGGTCGGTTCCTGGATTTAAACTTTTTTCTTCTTCTTCTTCATCGTGTATTTGGTCATTTTACCTATGAAGGTGGACTAACCTGGGAGAAGAAGGTCCAATTGTCCTTCCATCTCTTCGCAGGTTTCTGGATTTAAGCTTTTTTCTTCTTCTTCTTCTTCTTCGTGTATTTTTGGTCATTTTACCTATGAAGTTGGAGAATCCTGGGAGAAGAAGGTCCAACTGTTCTTCCAACTCTTCGCAAGTCTTCCAAGACGGTTTTTGGATATAAACTTTTTTCTTCTTCTTCTTTTTCTTCTTCATCGTGCATTTGGTCATTTTACCTATGAAGGTGGACTATCCTGGGAGAAGAAGGTCCAATTTTCCTTCCATATCTTCGCAGGTATCTGGATTTAAACTTTTTTCTTCTTCTTCTTCGTGTATTTAGTCATTTTACCTTTGAAGGTGGAGTATCCTGGGAAAAGAAGGTCCTTTCATCTCTTCGCGGTTCTTCCAGGATGGTTTCTGGATTTAAACTTTTCTTAAGCGGCTGAAGGGACGGGATGTAATGAAGGGAAGGGATGCACTAAAGGGCCTGAAGGGATGGGAGGTATAAAAGGGCCTGAAGGGACGGGAGGTACTGAAGGGCCTGATTGAAAGGGACGTAATGAAGGATTGAAGGGACGGGAGGTACTGAAGGGTCTGAAGCGACGGTTCATGGAGTCTAATTCTTTTTCTTCTTAATTTTATGTAGACTTTACAGTTTTTACACAAACTATTTCCTTTAGTATTTTTCTTCGTTTTCTTATTTTATGTAGAACTTTGGTGAATTTTATACAAAACTATTTCCTATGGATTAATCTTCTTCTTCTTTTATGTAGACCTTTTAGTCAGTTTTTATACAATCTATTTCCAATAGTCTAATTCTTCTATTTTATGTATTTTTTCTTATTTTCTGTAGACCATTGAAATAGTTTTTAATACAAACTATTTCTTTTAGTCTTATACTTATTCTTCTCTTTTTTATTTAGACTTTTGGGTTAGTTTTAAGTCTAATAGTCTATTGTGCAGAAATATTATTAACGATATGCACACATATTATGTACGAATGGGATGTGGGATGTGACGATGTAATCTGCACTAAAATCTTTTCAATACTTTTGTTTAATCAAATTTAAACCATTTATATCATCCTATTTTGAATAATTTTCAACACCTTCATATTTGATTTCGTTGACGATATTTAAATAATGGGGGTTGTGGCCATTACTGAACTCTTCACAACGTTTACATATATTCAAATTAAAAACTATTTACTATAGTTTAAGTCTTTTTCTTATTCGTTAATGTAGACTTTTATGTCTATTTTAAGTCTATCAGTCTAATTGTGCAAAAATATAATGCACACTTGATGAAAAAATATAAAAACGAATGGGATGTGACCAACACTAGATCTTTTCAGTACATTATTTAATCAAATTTTAACCACATTCCAGCATCCAAAATTACTAAATTTTCAATAGGTATATATTACAATTTGTTTTCGATGATAATATTTAAAAATGGGGGTTGTGGCCAAACCAATCTCTTTACAACGTTGATAAACATTCATATTTAAAACCATTTCGCGTAGTCCATGCGTGCAGAAATTGTATATTATACTTCATTCACACTTTATAGCAATATATAAAAAAGAATGGGTTGTGGCCATCACTTGAACATTTTACAATGCTTATACTCAATCAAATTTCAAACCACTTTTCATAGTCCGATATTGCAAAATAATTGGGTGACAATATTATAAAAACGATTGCTTATTCCTTCACAGTTTTACATTGTTGGCCAACGGCGGGAAATAAAGGCTAGTAAATAAAATAAAATTATTACATTTTTTTTAAATTACACTCATACCTTCATGACGGCACATCCCACAATGTGGGACATTCAGCGACAGGTGTAAGGGTGTGTATCACCTTAATAAAAGAAGAACGCCTAAACAACACCATATCCGTTACAGCTAAAATGGGCATTCAAAATTGGTGGTGAATCTCATTGATGAACTATGCGAGATTTTATTTTGCGATTGTCCAATTTCTTTAATTACAAATTTCCGATTGTAGATGTCGGGACGAATGCCAACCCTGTCGTGTTTCGTGATAATACGATTTTTTCCGCACCATTGACACAACGAAGTGGATCGTTTCAAAATTTATCTCTTTACAAAGCAGTAACACGATTGCATATTTTAACGGTAATCTATTTACTCGGCATATGGGAACTATAACTGTATAATCTGTAACCGTCTACAAAATTCGTGGAATTTCTCGCGAGTTCGAGTAGATTAATAATACGAATGAATTTCAATAAAACAGATTATTTCACTATGCTACATATGTTGGGTATTATAAATGGTTTTCCAAACTACGGAAATTTTAACCGAGAGAAATTAGAGTATATTGGTGAAAAAAGTTGGATAGGTAAATTTGTATTCCAACTGTCGATTTGTTCAGGAGAACTTTGTTCTCTTAACATATCGACAATGTATCAAGCCAGAATACGCGAGAATTGTATGGAGAGGTCTACTTTTTTCACGGCTTTTCCAACTTTGAAGTCAAAAAACACCAACTTAGAGGCTTCGCAGCATATATGTTCCATACACGGATTTACTCAGAATTCGGAGTAGATTATTTCGTGTGGCTGTGTGTGTGTGTGTGTGTGTGTGTGTGTGTGTGTGTGTGTCTGTGTGTCTGTGTGTGTGTGTGTCTGTGTGTGTGTGTGTGTCCCCTTATAACTTTTGATCCGCTCAATTTACAGAGCCTAAAATTTCAGAATATATAAACAGTTACAGGCCTACAAAACTTTTATACTCGGAATTTTGAATTTTTGTTTCAGTCAGGGGTTATCAACTTTTGAATTTTTATTTTATTTTTCCCTATATCTCAGAACCCATAAAAGCTAGAACGCTGAAAATTGGTATAAACATAGACAAATACAAAATCTCAAATTAGTTTTTTCAAAGCAATTTCAGGGTTTCTCAAACATTTTTTATTAAGAAAAGTATTTTTTTTATGATAAATTTATGAGTTTAACTGCCTATATTTCCATTTATTTTTAAAATATCGAAAAAAGCCGAAACACCCCAACTAGATAATTTAATTTTATATAAAAAATATAAACATTGTAGCAGTACATCTCAAATTTTTTTTAACAATTTTTATAAAAATTGAATTTAGTGACGACATCGCTTCATACAATTTGTATGGTAGTCACCTATACACAATATCAAAGAAGACTTAATAGTTTGATACTTCATCTCTAAACATACAATATACATATACCATCATGCTGTTTTCATATTCCGGGTAGGAAAAAAGACTGACCTCCATACTATCCTATCTTGACTACCTAGGTACATGTGTTGTAAAGAAAACTAAATATCATAAAATAATAAATAATTTGTATTTATGGGTTTGGTACTTATTCTTCAACTATACATACTATCGCTGTCGACAGTTGGATCTCATGTGTTACATGCAACTAGTAATATCCATGTTATCATGAAACTCATTATCCAACTGTCGATTTGTTCAGGAGAACTTTGTTCTCTTAACATATCGACAATGTATCAAGCCAGAATACGCGAGAATTGTATGGAGAGGTCTACTTTTTTCACGGCTTTTCCAACTTTGAAGTCAAAAAACACCAACTTAGAGGCTTCGCAGCATATATGTTCCATACACGGATTTACTCAGAATTCGGAGTAGAACATTTCGTGTGTCTGTGTGTGTGTCTGTGTGTGTGTGTGTGTGTGTGTATGTCTGTGTGTGTGTGTGTGTGTGTGTGTCCGTCCCCCCCTTATAACTTTTGATCCGCTCAATTTACAGAGCCTAAAATTTCAGAATATATAAAAAATTACAGGCCTACAAAACTTTTATACTCGGAATTTTGAATTTTTGTTTCAGTCAGGGGTTATCAACTTTTGAATTTTTATTTTATTTTTCCCTATATCTCAGAAACCATAAAAGCTAGAACGCTGAAAATTGGTATAAACATAGACAAATACAAAATCTCAAATTAGTTTTTTCAAAGCAATTTCAGGGTTTCTCAAACATTTTTTATTAAGAAAAGTATTTTTTTTATGATAAATTTATGAGTTTAACTGCCTATATTTCCATTTATTTTTAAAATATCGAAAAAAGCCGAAACACCCCAACTAGATAATTTAATTTTATATAAAAAATATTAACATTGTAGCAGTACATCTCAAATTTTTTTAACAATTTTTATAAAAATTGAATTTAGTGACGACATCGCTTCATACAATTTGTATGGTAGTCACCTATACACAATATCAAAGAAGACTTAATAGTTTGATACTTCATCTCTAAACATACAATATACATATACCATCATGCTGTTTTCATATTCCGGGTAGAAAAAAAAGACTGACCTCCATACTATCCTATCTTGACTACCTAGGTACATGTGTTGTATAGAAAACTAAATATCATAAAATAATAAATAATTTGTATTTATGGGTTTGGTACTTATTCTTCAACTATACATACTATCGCTGTCGACAGTTGGATCTCATGTGTTACATGCAACTAGTAGTATTATAAAGTAAGCTCCATTTTTTAATTTTAACACATTTGAAATTCAACTGCGCCTGTTGTTCGCAGGGAACGCAATGTGTATGGCACAAAAGTTAAGTATAGTTAAAATTTATCCAACTGTCGATTCGTTCATGAGAATTCAATTCTCTTAATGAATCGACATTATTAAGCCAAGATGCGTGTACGAAGGAAAATTTTGTATGGTGTAGTGGACTTTTTGCAAGCTAATAACACCAACTAGAGGCCTCGCAGCATATATGTTCCCATACATGGATTTACTCAGAATTCGGAGTAGAACATTTTATGTAAGTTTTGTGTGTGTGTGTGTGTGTATGTGTGTGTGTCTGTCTGTGTGTCCGTCCCCCTCTTATAACTTTTGATCCGCTCAATTCACAGAGCCCAAATTTTTAAAATATATAAACAGTTATAGGCCTACAAAACTTTTATACTCAGAATTGTGAATTTTTGTTTCAGCCAGGAGTTATCAACTTTTGAAATTTTGATTTATTTTTCCATATATCTCAGAAACCGTAAAAGCTAGAACGCTGAAAATTGGTATAAACATAGACAAATACAAAATCTCAAATAATTTTTTTTTTAAATTCCAGGGTTTCTCAAACATTTTTTATTAAGAAATATATTTTTTATGATAAATTTATGAGTTTAACTGCCTATATTTCCATTTTTTTTAATATCGAAAAAAGCCGAAAGACCCCAACTAGAAAATTTAATTTTCTATAAAAAATATTAACATTGTATTAGCACATCTCAAATTTTTTTTAACAATTTTTATAAAAATTGAATTTAGTGACGACATTGCTTCATACAATTTGAATGGAAGTAGCCTACTCACAATATCTAAGAAGACTTAATAATTTGATACTAATCTCCAAACATACATACATACTATCATGCTGTTTTCACATTCTGGGTAGGATCAAAGGACTGACCTCCATACTATCCTATCTTGACATACATACCTAGGTACATGTGTTGTATAGAAAACCAAATATCTTAAAATATTAAATAATTTGTATTTATGGGTTTATAGTTTGGTACTTATTCTTCAACTATACATACTATCGCTATCGACAGTTGGATCTCATGTGTTACATGCAACTAGTAGTTAAAATTTATTATACGTAGTAGTATAAGTTTTGTACTATAACTGACGTGTTTTGGTAGAAATTTCCTACACCTTTCCTATGTTCTTCAAACCTACCACTACACAGGGTTCATAGTAGCTGACATTTGTTCATCCTTTTTTTTGTTTACTGGCAATTTACCCTAGAGAGAGTGCTTTTTGCCTTGGTGAAAATATCATAATTTGGTTAAATTTGTTGAAAATAAATTAATTAAAGTTGGATGTTATTTGACGTTTAGAAATTAAATAGTATGTTTGTTTATTTAAAATTTTGAATAGACATTATATATGACATATTGATTTGGGATATGCAAGTTATTTTAAACAGATGAATTGTTGGAAAATATACGGTTGATGCAATTGAAAAATAAATGGTCAAGAGTCTCCTCCTCCTGACCACACTCACAAACTGGACTGTTAATAACATTGATTTTGTAAAGGTGGGAAGCAACAAGGCAATGGCCAATTCTCACAAGATATGTCCCCCCTAGAGAGTCTCTTTCCCTTTAACCTAGGTTTTTTGGGAATAGAGGGTTGAATTCCGGCATAAAATAATCCTGTCTTATTTCTGAAAACTGTCAAGTTTTTTTTTTCCCACCTATGAATTATGTTAGCTTTGAGGGTTGGTTAGTAATCAGTAGTTGGAATGTTCAGATTTATATTTAAATTGGTACATACCAGAAGAAGCTGACTTGGCTTATGAATCTGTTATTTCGTTCCCTTCGATTCCCAGATGTTCAGCCTTTAAATTCTCCAGAATAATTAGAATTTAGATAATACATTTTTCTTTACTTCTTAGATGTAAATAAAATTCGTCTTACTTGGACATAATTAAGAATAATCATTTCCCAGTGGACATACATAATAAAAGTAATTGGTCTGTCTTTTTTTTCATTTCATAGTGTATTTTTCTTTTAAGACTGTATTTTTCCCTTAACCCATTTTTCGCTGACGGTGCGCTACCGCACCAGTCATTTAGGAGACGTTTATGAGAATCTATTGTTTAATAGACACATTTATTCTAGGGATTATATTCAGGTAAACTATAAACTTTTTTTACATATACAAATTTTTCGGATACCTCTTGTCATTTGTCATCCAGCTGTAGTTGAAGTCTGGCATATTTCTAATATCAGGTAAGCATATTTTCAAATATTTTTATTTTCTATTTATGATTATTTAATTACCAATTTAACATTTTAATTTTAGAATAAAATGTATCTTTTCATCAATATTTTACACAAAAAATCGAAAACTGAATTATATATGTGTTTTTTATTTAAAAGTATACCAATGGTGCGCTAACGAACCGTCAGCGTAAAGGCGTACTATGAAATTACGAATTTGTCATTTATATGCGTTTTTATATTTGTTGCAGAATGGCTCAAAGAGGTTTTTTTAACCGCTGAAAAAGCTGCTGAATATATAATTGAACATTTGGATAGTGGCAATGATCCAGTTGATGAACCACAGGTGGTCATTTTGCCACCGGAGGCTTCAGAACTGACGGATGAAGAGGATATCGACGAAAATAATTTGGAAGAAAATTTTCAAGGCCAGAAATTTCAAGACACTGTTGGTACTCTCGAAACGCATACTGCAAATTCTCAATAATTCTCATATTGATCAGATTGATAAACTCTATAAAGTACGACGAGTCATCACTCGCTCGCACCACCTACGCTCATTTGTATCATTACTGAGTAAAAATTTTCAGCAGTTTGAGATATTTGCTTATGCATTGTCAATTAACGAGCAAATGATACCATATCGCGGAATGCACAGTTCTTAAATGTATTTTCATGGAAAACCAATAATATTTGGATTAAAAGCATGGAAATTTGCATCCTACGATGGATATATATTTGCCAGCGACATTTATGCCGGAAAATCATCGGGAAATGTTAACGATACCTATAATTTAGGTTTAGGTGGTAGGGTAGTGATATAATTTTATGAAATCTTAAAGAACCCAGCAAATCATAAATACTAGTCGTAAGATGGAAAGACAGTGGAGTTGTCACAGTCGCAACAAATTTTGATCTAATCGAACCAACTCAAAATATAACGAGATATTCGCGAGAGAAAAAGTCCCGTAACCCCGGTAACTCAACCGAGAGTTATAGAGGAACTAGCTGACAATTTCATATCGAATTATCGAATAAAAATTAGAGGTATAAAATGGTGGTGGAGCACATTTTCAAATTATTGTGATGTCGCTTTATTTAATGCTTGGCGCCTCCATCAGATTATACATTCAGAGCAAAAAATGTCACTTCTAAATTTTAAGAGAACAGTTACTATAAATCTAATGAGTCTTCAAATACATCTTATAACTCGACAGGTCGACCAAGTCGATTATATTTAATTATAGTTAAAGAAATAGACAATCACAAAAAAAACAGATTTTCGGAGACGATGCCGGGTTTGCAAATCGCATACTATTTTTTCTTGTCGTGCATGTAATGTATTTTTACACCGTGGATGTTTTGAATCATATCATATCAAAAATTAATTAGTAAATTAATCAAATTGGTCAATATTTTAAAATATATTCATAATTTATAAATGCAGATGGTTATTCTATATTTTATTTCGTGTACATTTATTAAATAATAAATATGTATATATCAACCATATGCTTATAACTTTGTACATATTTGTAATAAATAATGTATTTTTAAGTTAAATTTATTTTCAATATTTATTTCTCAATAAAATGTATAAAATTTTACATAAAATATTTTTTTATTTCAATAAATGCCGTATTTTCAAAAATCACATTGTATACAGCTCGAATTAGTTAGTAGCACCCCTTTCCGCTGACGGTGCGGTAGCGCACCACCTCATATTTCAAAAACTAATTTTTTTTTATCATTTTTTTTTTCAAATTTATTTAAATCAAAGTATTTTAGGCTAGTGTTTTGATTTTCAAACATATATGACGGTTTTTCGAGGAGCGGCGAAAAATGGGTTAAGAAAAAAAAACATACCTGGCGTAAGTGTTTTGAATTAGTGAATTTATAAGAATGAATTATGTGATTGTTACAAAAACATACTATTTTTATAAATCTATTGTATTGCGTGCGTGTTAAAATAATATTTGATATAGTACACGATTTAGTTGCCCGAAAAGTAATATGTAATAAAATGATATTGAATAAAATAAACTTTTATGGAAAACATCAGAGTTATGTACATTGTAGTTAAGTTTATAGCAGTCATCTTTCTCTCCAAATTGAATTCATTTGTCACCACTGTCCATATCGATTATGAAGTTCCCTGGTATTCTACCTGAGTAGGAACATATTCTGATTCTAAAGGCAATATTTAATAAGGAAGGTAAATTTATAAGATATATTCCTAGAATTTCACTTTATTGTATATGATCCGTATAAGAAATTATACTTACATATATGTATGTGACTTTATCATTATTTCCTTTATTACCGATATTACAAGCAAGATACTTCTAATTGTATATCATGAAAATGCCCACGAAGAAATGAAATTAAAGTGAGAAAATATAACTAATTACCTTTATTAAATTGAATACTCGTCGAATGATTGTGTTTCTACAGTAACACCTACATCTACATGTCTCCTACTATTTTGTCACTGGGAGTCGTGGAAATCACACTATGGAATAGTGGTGATTCATGATTTCACAATTTTCAAGCGTATTTTTTAACATTAATTTCTCAACGGGTATCACTTAGAGAGAGCACACTATGAGTTTCGTCGTGATGTGTTTGTATGTATGGCGTACGCCATATTAGGCGTCTGCCATGCGCTATATCCTTTTTGTGTCCTCTCTACAGCCCAAACTGTAAGTCCGATCGGCTTCATATTTACATCATTATGTAAGATTCATAGACCTAGAGCTGATTATTTTTTTTTGCCGTTCACCAGAGGTTGGTGTTCTTCGGCATAAACACAGCATAATATTGTTTATTGTGCAATTCAAAGACTGTACGACTATACAGTCCTAAATCTTTAAACTGTTGACATTGATAAAATTACAAATATGTAATTCGTAATGTATGAGGACTAAGGCATGACAGGAGCGTGCCAATACTGGTGGGGAGTGGGTTCATTTTAAAGTATAGTTCACGGGTTGGGAATTTTTGACAGTTAAAAAATACATGATTCAAATCTTCCTCCTCATCACGTCCACAATCACAAATAGGTGAATCTACAATATTAATTTTATACAGATGACTTTTTATGCAACAGTGTCCAATTCGCATTCTACAAACTGTTGACACTGTACACTTATCAAATTTCATATCATAGAACCATGGTCTAGTTGAAATAGAACTTTGAATCGCAGAGAAATGTTTCCCTTTTAATGATGATGATGTAATCCAACATCTAGACCAGTTGTTGTATAAATTTATTTTAGGGATTGCCAAGATGTCAGCAGTTGGAATGGGATAAATAGTACTAATTGAGATATTAGTGTTATCAGAGGCTTTTTTAGCAAGAGAGTCTGCTTTTTCATTGCCTATGATTCCGCAATGACTTGGAATCCAAGCTAGAGTTACTTGTTTATGGTTAAGATGTAACTGATGGAGAATTTTTCTTATGTTCAGACATATCTGGTCTTCGGGTGAAGAGAATGGAGAATTATCAATTTTTTTTAATATGCTGAGGCAGTCTGACAGGATAAGGGAGTTTTGTAATCCTAGAGTCTGAATGATTTTTAGAGCCTCTAATATCGCAATAGACTCAGCCGTGAAAACAGAACAGTGTTTGTGTAAGGATAAAGTGTGTTCAATGGAGTAATGCGAGTTATACACTGCTGATCCTGAAGAATGAGAAGTAGGAGATCTTGAGCCATCTGTATAAAATAAATTCCACCCTTTCCAATCCGAATCAATAATATTTTGAAATATTTTATTAGCATTGTTAGTGCTATCTATACCAAATGATTGGACTACCTCAGGACGAAATATTAAATAGTCAAAATCACCAGAATACAATGGGAGAGATGAATACTGGTAAACCCGAGGTAAAACATCCTTTAACATGACATAGCTATTAATCAAAAGTGAATAGGGTTTATTATATGTTGAATTTTCTCCTGTTATTGTTTCTAATAGGTTTTTTGCGAGGTGTATGAGAGGATGTGATTTAAACGAGTAACACTTGAGGAAGAATTTATCGGAGCATAATTGTCTTCTCAATTGTAATGGAGGATCTACCACTTCCAATTGGAGGGCGTTAATCGGAGATGACTTCATTGCTCCTAATATTATTCTTAAGGCTTGCGATTGAATTCGATCTAGTTTGTTTAGATTTTTCTTTGAAGTAGATTCGATTATAAATGTTGCGTAGTCAAGTAAACTACGTATATATGCATTGTAAAATAGTTTTTGGGTGCTAGGGTGGCATCCCTACCAGACTCTGGAAACTGCTCTCATCATGTTCAGTCCCATCTGTGCTTTGGAGATAAGATATTCAATATAATCATTCCAGGATAATTTCGAATCAAATATCACTCCTAGAAATTTTATAGAATTAGAAATAGGAATTTCTTGATTTTTTATGGAAATTTTGATCCGGGGTAAGTAACGTCGTTTAGAGTATATAATGGCTTTACATTTTTCAATTGAGAGTTCCAGTCCGCTCGAAGATAACCACGTAGATAGGTAGTCAAGGGCAGCCTTTAATTTTGACTCTATCAATAGAAGATCTTTATCAGATACAAGCTGATTATTTTTACATAGACAACTTTTAATTTCTTCTCTACGAATTCATCATTTACGTTGTTTTTTTGTGTCCTCTCCACAGACCAAACCATAAGTCGATTAAATATTCAATTTTAAAAAAATATGCGATTTCTTTAATATTTCCTTCATTTACTGTAAAAGATTTATTTTATTTTGATTCCTTGATATTATTATATTTCTATTTCGTCGTTTTTTTATTTTTTGAAAAATCGAACTTTAGTTCGACATTTTTTAAATATTTATATTTGAAACGATTGGTTTCAGTATATTTTTGTAAAGCTTCTTAAATGCCTTGAAAGCTAGGTACATCTCGTTTTATATGTTAAATAAAAATGGGAATTTAACTTAGCCATAGAAAAATAAAATATGAAGAAATATACCATGGCTTTGTCGACCGCCGCGCCGTGCCAAAAGATTTTTTTACTTTATTTATCTGTACCTCATTTTTTAAATTTTCATACAAATATTTTTTATTGTAAAGATTAAATATGAGATATTTTGTTTTTGTCACATAAATATAAGTGAGTACCAATGAGCAATTTTCCTTTGAGGTAAACAGGAGGAATTTAACGCTATATAATTCTATTTCAATATTTGCCGCGTGATACTTAATATATATTAATTACATTTTATTATTTCAATATATTATTACGTAATATGGTTATGCAATATGTTTGCTTGCCAACTTCCTTTTTGTATATATTCAAGTAAATTCGGTTCATCAGTATTTTATTTTTTTCTTGGTTGAAAAATAACGAATTTCCAGTCTTACTAATAAAAATCGACTGCACACCCGATGACCAGTATTTTATTTAATGTGTAAAGCCCGTGTAGCAATTATTTATAAATCTTACTTAAAAAATGCTGTATAACGACTGGGTAGTTGCAACAGACTTACGACAAAAATTAATCCGACAACGTCGTAATTTAGCACCCGCGAATATTTTCATAATATGTTTTTCACATTTTAAAATAGGAATATGGAAAACAAAACGAATCAAACTTATTAATCAAACGAATAGCCATGCGCAAACCATTGTAGATATTTAAAAGTAGCGAATTTTTTCGCTCTTGTAATCGAGAAGAAATTTATTAATTAAGATTTTTCCATAGAATTATCATATATAATCTAAGGATTTTTCGTCAATTTATCCAAAGATATAACAATATAAACATGCAGATCAAAATCAAATTTGATTTGTGATCGATGACAGTTGTTTTAAAACACCTCTTAAGTGTCTTAGACAGGTGTGCAACGTTGTGTAAATTTTTTTATGAGAGATACGCAGTCGTTTACCAACTGATCTGCTACACAGCGTTTATTAGTAACGTTTTTGCCTACACGGGTGTTAAACGGTCGTAACTTTTGCAACACGTATATTAGTAAGACTGTTAAACAGAATGAAGAAAAAATGCCATAACTTAAAGATTTACAAAGAAAATTGTTCAAATACTATTTATTTAATGTAGAAGGAAAATTATTCAAGAATTTTTTGATAAATACAAACCTCAAGTTTTTCTCTTAAATATGTACATACTATTACAGAATAAGTTATTTGGGTAGTAATTTACGATCCAAAGTTATTCTATAGTCTAGCTGATTGCTTAAACATCCTTTTGATTTTAGTTGTTGTATTGGTTATGATAAGTGTTGTAAATTCAGCAAATCGGAGAGATAAGCCATGATACGATAAAAAAGATATTTTTTGGCACTGTGTTGAATCGGATTGAAATGAAAATATTCTCTTTGTGACGAAGGTTGATTTTTGAGTTAAAATAAAAATATTAAGGGCTAAATTTTTACCAAGAGCCAAAATATAAATAACCTGGGTGAGAAATAATGCTTTTGATACAATGCAAAGGGAATATTTAATTTTCAATTTGTTATTATGAAAGATATTATAGTTCCCTTCAAACTTTTCCACGAAACCACCAAATATTTTTGTAGACATATAATTATAGTCCGTGATCAAACACTTCTGTCCATCTTTGTGACATTCTCGGACATTAGTACCCCTGTACAGTCTTTATGATCGAGTTAGGGTTTTCCATATTCTCTCACGGTATGCGGCGATTCGATGTCTGAGGACACCAAGAAATCTTTGATATAGCTCCTCCGCAAACATACCTGAAGCTCTGCTATATCGTCGATATCCAAAGATAATGGCGTCATTAAATTGCAACCGAAGTCGTTCTTTTGTCGATCGCTTATTTCGCACGTGAACAGAATGCGTTGTACAAAAATCGTTCCATTTGTAATGAACAATGAGCACCTATAGAATCTGCGAGCAATGCAATGCATTGTTGTTTTTTTATAAATTGTATTGACTGTATGAGTGTATAACTCTCTATGAAGAATAAATAAAATAAAAATAAATAAAATACCGTTTTATTTTCGTAAATAATATATATATATATATATATATATATATATATATATATATATATATATATATATATATATATATATATATATATATATATATATATATATATATATATATATATATATATATATATATATATATATATATATATATATATATATATATATATATATATATATATATATATATATATATATATATATATATATATATATATATATATATATATATATATATATATATATATATATATATATATATATATATATATATATATATATATATATATATATATATATATATATATATATATATATATATATATATATATATATATATATATATATATATATATATATATATATATATATATATATATATATATATATATATATATATATATATATATATATATATATATATATATTCAACCTTTACAATTTTCACAATTTAATATATATTCAACCTTTACAAATTTACAATTCGTGTGTTGCTCCCATAGATGTGATATCCTTTTTTGACCTTAAAATCTACAATTTTATAGAATAATAAATATTGAGTTTTAAAAACTATATAAAAGTCCGAATAGTTTCACTCTCAGTTGGTCGTGAAAATACGAAGGTTCATTTATAATTCATTGATTTGTTCACTTGCCGTTTCATCCCCTTTCTATTTTTTTTTTTTATAATTTTGGTTTTCTTGTCTATGACACTGAATTTTATTCAATTTTTGAAATAGCATTTAGGGGTCTCTACCAAAGTTTAAATTTTAGATAAATAAATTAAAACTCTGTATGAATCATCATCATCATCATCCTCTGCGTCACAACCCTTGATGGGTCCTAGCTGCCTCCAAGAATATTCTCCATACTGCTCGTACCGTTACTGCCACCTTCCAGATCTGCTGCTCCATAGACCGACAACGCCGTCCAACCATCGTAGTTTAAGTCTCCTTACGCTGCTTATACCAATTGGGTCATTAGACAACACCCCTTATGGGAGCTCCAGATCATATATACGGTGTGAATGTCCCAACCAGCTGTGAAAGTCTGTTAATCTTAATGAACTTGACTACGCTGATGTCCTGGTAAAGATTATAGAGCTCGGTGTTATACTTTTGCGGCATGTTTGACCGTCGTTAATAGGTCCATATATTCTTTGTAAGATTTTTCTTTTAAAGGCGTCTGTTTTCATCGTGATTTGTTAATGTCCAGGTTTCGGAGGCATTTATCAAGATAGGTCTAATTTGTGTCTTTTATAGTTTGGCTTAAGTTTTTCTGGACAATAAGCGTGACAACATAAGTTATTGGTTTTGTTACTTAAACAATTATGCTAAGCAATATGTAAAATGAAAAAAAGTTATCGCTTGATAATGTTTTTTCATCGTAGATCACGTCATAATAAATTTCGAAAGGAATTAAGCCGGTTGCAGACGAAATGCTTAGTTAAGTTTAGCTTATCTCGCATAGGTAAGGTAGTTTTTCATGCATGTGTGCAGACCGCAAACTGTGTGAGCTAGTATGAAAAATGACCTCAGCTATGCGAGCTAAGCTAAACATACTTAGCTTAGATTTTGGTCTGCAACCGGCTTTATGGTCTAATTTAATCTAAATGTTCACTTGTGACAATAAATTCATATTTATTAAAATACGTTACCTTATTTCGTCCAGAATCGATAATATTAGAGAGTTATTTGGACGGTGAATATTTTATTGATGGTTCCAGTAAACTTAAAACGTTTATTTTTAAAAATTAAGTAATACCCAGTAAACTTAAAACGTTTATTTTTAAAAATTAAGTAATACAGGAATATATTCAACGAAACATTAAGACAAGTAAATAAAGCGGCTGCAATATCGGGATGCCTAAAGGATATGGAGAAATAAACACATGAATATCGAAAGCAAAATCCGAATATATAAAACATATGTATGACCCATTGCCACCTACGGAGTAGAGACCAGAGCAGACACAACGAGAACAAAATCTCTTCTGAGAACATCAGACATGAGGACACTGAGACGTATAACCGGAAACACTCTAAAAGACCGAATTCGAAATACTGAAATAAGAAAAAAGTGTAGAACGGAAGACATCGTCAGATGGGGAAGACAGCGGAGGCGATATTGGAGCTCACACGTAAACAATGGATGAAAATAGACTCCCATGTATCGCAATCTAGGAGAACCCAGCTGGAAGAAGACCACCAGGAAGGCCTCCAAAGAGATGGCGAGACAGCTGGCAGTCCACATCGCAGGAGACAGAATAGCGATAGAAACAGATCTTCGGATCTATGAAAAGGAAGAAGAAGAAGTGATATAGGTACAACCTTTGTTTAAACTTTGAATGAGCTGTGCACGAATGTTTCGGAAGCGACCGCCTGCTCCTGATTATGGTCACAAGTGAGATTGAGGCATTCGCTTCGAAGCCGGTCGCGTAGTATAAATCGTAGTTTAAACAAAGCGATGATATCAAGGATTTCTTGATATCCTCAGACATCGAATCGCCAATTACCGTGAGCGAATAAGGACAAACCCTAACACGATCATAAAGGCTGTACAGGAGTACCAATGTCCGAGACTGTCACAAAGATGGACAGAAATGTTGGATCAAAGGCAATAATTACATAATTTCTACACAAAGTTTTTTAATTATCTCAATAGAGACGAAGTTGGAATATTCACTGTAGGAGAACCGGGAAATCAAGGCACCTACAGGGCTTACGACCTGTCATCGGCTGGTTTACGTGTTCACTTAATGCGCATGCGCAACGTTCACCAATTATGCCTTTTTAATGAGATCCCTATCAATTCGATTTTGAATTAAAAAGGCATAATTGGTGAACGTTGCGCAAGCGCATAAAGTGATCACGTAAACCGGCCGATGACAGGTCGTAAGCCCTGTAGGTGCCTTGATTTCCCGGTTCTCCTACAGTAAATATTCCAACTTCGTCTCTATTGAGATAATTAAAAATCTGTTAAAAAATATCTTTGACTCCCGACAGGGAAAAAAATCCAATGTTTGCGCATCTGCAATAATAAAAAAATATTCGTCTACACAGAGTGTTTTTTTTATTTATATATTTCATGTAAACTCAGTTGTTTTTTTTTTCTTCTCATTTTCTTTATGTATATAATCTATATTCTGTAAAATATTTTTCTTCTTCAACCGTAACATTTAATGCACCCCCCTGCTCACAGACTGGAATAAAATTATTATTTTTATCATAATTAATGAAAATAAATTGGTATTACCTTTTTTAATTCTATCTTCTGAATCGAAAAAACTGAAATGTACTCTGTTTACGAGGGCAATATAAGTGATAAACAATTTACTAACCAAATAGCTTTTATAAACAAAAAATATCATCATGGTGATGGTGATAAATTGCCTCTTTTTTATTTTTGTTCCGCATAAATTAAGTTAATTTTTATTTCAAAACACCAATTTTTTTTCAATTTTTTTAGTATAAAATGCATGATGGTAACATCATAAGTTATATTATAAGCGACCCTAGTGCAATATATAAAACATTTAAAACAAGAAATTCTTTGTTGTAGAAAATTGTTAGCAGTTGGAATAATTTTTAATATTCGAACAAACCCTAAATGTTAATTATATTATAAATTATGATAAGACGACAAACAGGAATATAAAATGAATATATGTGTGCGATTTGCACGGGTCGCAAGGAATTATTTAAATATACCTGTATGTATGTATACAAAAATAAGCCGCGGCGTTTGACGTCCGCGTTTTATTCTACTGAATAAATAAACAACGATGAAATAACATTTAACTACTCCGTGTGTATATAAATATTTGCTTTTGACCATAACTAAACAAATAAAATCAAGTATTATTTCAGCTATAACAATATTATAGTATAATACAATATGAAGATTGTTTCACACCACAAACCGGAAACGTTGAATGAATTTGTAAACCATAATAATGTTACAATTTGATACTGAAGATATTATGGTAATGTAATTGATACTATCAACAAACGTACCTATTATAGATTTCACGGTAATTGTCGGGAAAGACGGAAGGGTTGAGCGCAAACGAGGGTAAAGTTAGATATGTTTTAAATGCTATACTGAAATAGAATAATTATTGAAAATCATAACAAATTGAAATATTTATATATCATGTAGGTATCTATTAAGGTTAATACCTACATTAAAACGAGTGGGTTATATCCAACGCTTTACTCCTCACTAACAAGTCACTCCACAAAGTATTCAAATTTTGTATGAAAAATATTCAGTATTTGCATTAAATGATATCTATTGTTTAATTATCTTGATTCAAATATTTTAATATGAAAACTTGATTATTCCTAAATGCCATTTAATGAAAGTGATGTGCCTTTATACCATTTTGAAAATAAAAATAACATATTTCGAGTTTCCTGAGTCACTTTTATTTATTTATTTATTGATTAATTAATTAATTTATTTATTTATTTATTTATTTATTTATTTATTTATTTATTTATTTATTTATTTATTTATTTATTTATTTATTTATTTATTTATTTATCTATTTATTTATTTATTTAGTTACCTATTTATTATTTAATTAATTTATTTATTTATTTTTTTTTTATTTATAAATTTATTATTTATTTATTTTACATTTATTAATTTTTTTTTTTTTTTTATTTATTTATTTTTTTTTTATTTATTTTTTTTTATTTATTAATTAATTTATTTATTTATTTATTTATTTATTTATTTATTTATTTATTAATTAATTAATTAATTAATTAATTTATTTATTTATTTATTTATTTATTTATTTATTTATTTATTTATTTATTTATTTATTTATTTATTTATTTATTTATTTATTTTTTTATTTATTTATTTATTTATTTATTTATTTATTTATTTATCTATTTATTTATTTATTTAGTTACCTATTAATTTATTTAGTTAATTTATTTATTTATTTTTTTTTTTTATTTATTAATTTATTATTTATTTATTTATTTTACATTTATTTATTTTTATTTTTTTTTTATTTATTTTTTTTTTTTTATTTATTTTTTTTATTTATTAATTTATTTATTTATTTATTTATTTATTTATTAATTAATTAATTAATTAATTTATTTATTTATTTATTTATTTATTTATTTATTTATTTATTTATTTATTTATTTATTTATTTATTTATTTATTTATTTATTTATTTATTTATTTATTTATTTATTTATTTATTTATTTACTTATTTATTTATTCAATATAAGCCATTTACTTATTACAATACTAATAATTATTTACAAACAAATATAAAAATATTGAAAAAAAATAAAAATATAGACAAAGATAAAAATATACAAACATAAAAATATTGATTCATATAAAAACATTGATTCAGATCAAAATAAACAAAAAAGAATTAGATAATTTAATTATTATGTCTTTATGTATATTGAATGCTTCTCATCGAATATGACACGTTGAAAAACGAATTCGTACCAGCATAATCAATGTATGTATATAAAAATGGATGTACGTATATTTGTTTGTATGTTCGCGATGAACTCCTAAACCAACCATTCGATTGCGATGAAACTTTGGGAATTTGTTCAGCTCATTCAGGAGAAGGTTTATGCGTTATAATTTATTTATGTTATAAAAGTTTTTTATTGAAGTGAAACACACCAAAAGTTTTATGAATTAAATTTATTTATTTATTTAATATCAAACACAAGAATTTACAAAAATTATCTATTTGGAATTGTCATTTCATTTTATGGATTCGTTCAGCGCATAGCAGAAAGCGTATTTGAAGTTAAACTCAATTATTTAACTTCTCCCACAAGAGTTTTTGAAAAATGATCTATTTGGTATTGCAAGAAAATTTTAAATAAAAAAATTACATATAAAAAAATTAATGTGCAAATAAATAAAGAAAGAAAATTTAAGATAAAAAAATTAACATATAAATTAATATGTAAATAAATAAATCAGTGATCGAATAAGTAAATAAATTAATACATAAGTGAACAAGTCCTAAGATAATTTTAATATAATTTACAATCAAAATCTTTTCTTACACCCTTTTACACATATCCACACACGCAAACACACCCTCACGTTAACAAAAATACACAGACACCTGATAAATTTTTTCATGTACCTACTATTGTATTTTATATGTACTTTTTTATATATTTTTATGACTTAAAATGTTTACTTTTGTACTTTATTATTTGTACTTTTTAAATATTTTTGTGCCTTAGATGTTAAGAATTCACGTAGCTAAAATTTCTGCTTAGTTATTGCCTAGTATTACCTCAGAACAGGCTTTGCCTAGTGAGGTAATAAATTCCATTTATATATTTCATGATATGTTATATATTATATTTTATTATGTATTGTATTATGGAAATTAATTAATAAAAAAAAATAAAAATAATTAAACAGGCAGTACAACGTCTGCTGGGTTTTACTACTATTATATAAAATTGGTGAAGGTTCAAGTACATTTGTTTGCATAATTAAATAAAATTATAAATGAATGAATGAATACGGGCGGAAGGGACTGTGGCGATGGAAGGGAAAAATTAAAACACACTGATCCACTATTTTTATATATTTGGAGTTAAAAAATTAAACAGGCAAGACAACGTCTGCCGGGTTTTACTAGTATTATATAAAACTGGAATAATGCTTAAGGTTCAAGTAAGTATATTTGTTTGAATAATTAAATAAAATTTAAATGAATGAATAAATAGGGACGGAAGGGACCGTAGGGATGGAAGGGAAAATTAGCGAATCTAGATAAGAATGTTAAGTGATAAAAAGGAAACATACCGAACAACCATTTTTATATATTTGAAGGTAATTAATTAAACAGGCAGGAAAACGTCTGCGGGGTTTTACTAGTATTATATAAAACTGGTGAAGGTTCAAGTATATTTGTTTGCATAATTAAATAAAATTATAAATGAATGAATGAATTGGGACGAAACGGACTGTGGGGATGGAAGGGAAAAAAATACGGAATCATAATTAGCGAATCTAGATATGAATATTAAATAATAAAAAGGTAACATACCGATCCACCATTTTTATATATTTGGAGGTAAATAATTAAACAGGCAGGACAAAGTCTGCCGGGTTTAACTAGTACTGTATATAAATCTGCCTGTGACACAATTTCGTTGTTTCATAAAAGACCAAAGTAGGTACAAATCATTAAAAAAATACTGCCTAGATACGGAGTGCACGATGTTAAAATTGTCTTTATTTATAGGCAAAAATATTTCGATTGATCGTTAAAAGCTTGTCAAGGTTATGCTATTCCTGAATAGTTCCATTTTATATTAAGTGCACGTCATATGTATAACGCCATATCGGTAGGTAGCTTTGTTTGTACTTGGGATATCGTAGGTATATTGCATGCGCAGTAGATTACACCCTATACTATACATCCCGTTACCAAAGCCGGGGTAAAATAAATGCAATGGAAAATCGTGACAGTTGAGGTATTTGAGGGATTATTTTTACATTTCGTATATAGAAAATAACCAAACAATTTTTATATGAAAACTCCTCTTCCAAAAATTTTTGTTTATAACCTGAAAATGTTTCGTTATTCATTGATAGATTTCCATTAATTTTATACCATAGTTATTTCATTTATATTTTCTCTGGCACGTTTATTTTTAGGTTTGTACCTACGTAGTTGGTTGCCAATAATCTATATATATATATATATATATATATATATATATATATATATATATATATATATATATATATATATATATATATATATATATATATATATATATATATATATATATATATATATATATATATATATATATATATATATATATATATATATATATATATATATATTCAACCTTTACAATTTTCAGGTATTAGAAATTGTATTTTGGATTATTGGCAACCAACTACGTAGGTACAAACCTAAAAATAAACGTGCCAGAGAAAATATAAATGAAATAACTATGGTATAAAATTAATGGAAATCTATCAATGAATAACGAAACATTTTCAGGTTATAAACAAAAATTTTTGGAAGAGGAGTTTTCATATAAAAATTGTTTGGTTATTTTCTATATACGAAATGTAAAAATAATCCCTCAAATACCTCAACTGTCACGATTTTCCATTGCATTTATTTTACCCCGGCTTTGGTAACGGGATGTATAGTATAGGGTGTAATCTACTGCGCATGCAATATACCTACGATATCCCAAGTACAAACAAAGCTACCTACCGATATGGCGTTATACATATGACGTGCACTTAATATAAAATGGAACTATTCAGGAATAGCATAACCTTGACAAGCTTTTAACGATCAATCGAAATATTTTTGCATATAAATAAAGACAATTTTAACCTCGTGCACTCCGTATCTAGGCAGTATTTTTTTAATGATTTGTACCTACTTTGGTCTTTTATGAAACAACGAAATTGTGTCACAGGCAGATTTATATACAGTACTAGTTAAACCCGGCAGACTTTGTCCTGCCTGTTTAATTATTTACCTCCAAATATATAAAAATGGTGGATCGGTATGTTACCTTTTTATTATTTAATATTCATATCTAGATTCGCTAATTATGATTCCGTATTTTTTTCCCTTCCATCCCCACAGTCCGTTTCGTCCCAATTCATTCATTCATTTATAATTTTATTTAATTATGCAAACAAATATACTTGAACCTTCACCAGTTTTATATAATACTAGTAAAACCCCGCAGACGTTTTCCTGCCTGTTTAATTAATTACCTTCAAATATATAAAAATGGTTGTTCGGTATGTTTCCTTTTTATCACTTAACATTCTTATCTAGATTCGCTAATTTTCCCTTCCATCCCTACGGTCCCTTCCGTCCCTATTTATTCATTCATTTAAATTTTATTTAATTATTCAAACAAATATACTTACTTGAACCTTAAGCATTATTCCAGTTTTATATAATACTAGTAAAACCCGGCAGACGTTGTCTTGCCTGTTTAATTTTTTAACTCCAAATATATAAAAATAGTGGATCAGTGTGTTTTAATTTTTCCCTTCCATCGCCACAGTCCCTTCCGCCCGTATTCATTCATTCATTTATAATTTTATTTAATTATGCAAACAAATGTACTTGAACCTTCACCAATTTTATATAATAGTAGTAAAACCCAGCAGACGTTGTACTGCCTGTTTAATTATTTTTATTTTTTTTTATTAATTAATTTCCATAATACAATACATAATAAAATATAATATATAACATATCATGAAATATATAAATGGAATTTATTACCTCACTAGGCAAAGCCTGTTCTGAGGTAATACTAGGCAATAACTAAGCAGAAATTTTAGCTACGTGAATTCTTAACATCTAAGGCACAAAAATATTTAAAAAGTACAAATAATAAAGTACAAAAGTAAACATTTTAAGTCATAAAAATATATAAAAAAGTACATATAAAATACAATAGTAGGTACATGAAAAAATTTATCAGGTGTCTGTGTATTTTTGTTAACGTGAGGGTGTGTTTGCGTGTGTGGATATGTGTAAAAGGGTGTAAGAAAAGATTTTGATTGTAAATTATATTAAAATTATCTTAGGACTTGTTCACTTATGTATTAATTTATTTACTTATTCGATCACTGATTTATTTATTTACATATTAATTTATATGTTAATTTTTTTATCTTAAATTTTCTTTCTTTATTTATTTGCACATTAATTTTTTTATATGTAATTTTTTTATTTAAAATTTTCTTGCAATACCAAATAGATCATTTTTCAAAAACTCTTGTGGGAGAAGTTAAATAATTGAGTTTAACTTCAAATACGCTTTCTGCTATGCGCTGAACGAATCCATAAAATGAAATGACAATTCCAAATAGATAATTTTTGTAAATTCTTGTGTTTGATATTAAATAAATAAATAAATTTAATTCATAAAACTTTTGGTGTGTTTCACTTCAATAAAAAACTTTTATAACATAAATAAATTATAACGCATAAACCTTCTCCTGAATGAGCTGAACAAATTCCCAAAGTTTCATCGCAATCGAATGGTTGGTTTAGGAGTTCATCGCGAACATACAAACAAATATACGTACATCCATTTTTATATACATACATTGATTATGCTGGTACGAATTCGTTTTTCAACGTGTCATATTCGATGAGAAGCATTCAATATACATAAAGACATAATAATTAAATTATCTAATTCTTTTTTGTTTATTTTGATCTGAATCAATGTTTTTATATGAATCAATATTTTTATGTTTGTATATTTTTATCTTTGTCTATATTTTTATTTTTTTTCAATATTTTTATATTTGTTTGTAAATAATTATTAGTATTGTAATAAGTAAATGGCTTATATTGAATAAATAAATAAGTAAATAAATAAATAAATAAATAAATAAATAAATAAATAAATAAATAAATAAATAAATAAATAAATAAATAAATAAATAAATAAATAAATAAATAAATAAATAAATAAATAAATAAATAAATAAATAAATAAATAAATAAATAAATAAATAAATAAATTAATTAATTAATTAATAAATAAATAAATAAATAAATAAAGAAATAAATAAATTAATAAATAAAAAAAATAAATAAAAAAAAATAAATAAATAAAAAAAAAATAAAAATAAATAAATGTAAAATAAATAAATAAATAATAAATTAATAAATAAAAAAAAAAAAATAAATAAATAAATTAACTAAATAAATTAATAGGTAACTAAATAAATAAATAAATAGATAAATAAATAAATAAATAAATAAATAAATAAATAAATAAAAAAATAAATAAATAAATAAATAAATAAATAAATAAATAAATAAATAAATAAATAAATAAATAAATTAATTAATTAATTAATTAATTAATAAATAAATAAATAAATAAATAAATAAATAAATAAATAAATTAATTAATAAATAAAAAAAAATAAATAAAAAAAAAAATAAATAAATAAAAAAAAAAAAAAAATTAATAAATGTAAAATAAATAAATAATAAATTAATAAATAAAAAAAAAATAAATAAATAAATTAATTAAATAATAAATAGGTAACTAAATAAATAAATAAATAGATAAATAAATAAATAAATAAATAAATAAATAAATAAATAAATAAATAAATAAATAAATAAATAAATAAATAAATAAATAAATAAATAAATAAATAAATAAATAAATAAATAAATAAATAAATTAATTAATTAATTAATTAATCAATAAATAAATAAATAAAAGTGACTCAGGAAACTCGAAATATGTTATTTTTATTTTCAAAATGGTATAAAGGCACATCACTTTCATTAAATGGCATTTAGGAATAATCAAGTTTTCATATTAAAATATTTGAATCAAGATAATTAAACAATAGATATCATTTAATGCAAATACTGAATATTTTTCATACAAAATTTGAATACTTTGTGGAGTGACTTGTTAGTGAGGAGTAAAGCGTTGGATATAACCCACTCGTTTTAATGTAGGTATTAACCTTAATAGATACCTACATGATATATAAATATTTCAATTTGTTATGATTTTCAATAATTATTCTATTTCAGTATAGCATTTAAAACATATCTAACTTTACCCTCGTTTGCGCTCAACCCTTCCGTCTTTCCCGACAATTACCGTGAAATCTATAATAGGTACGTTTGTTGATAGTATCAATTACATTACCATAATATCTTCAGTATCAAATTGTAACATTATTATGGTTTACAAATTCATTCAACGTTTCCGGTTTGTGGTGTGAAACAATCTTCATATTGTATTATACTATAATATTGTTATAGCTGAAATAATACTTGATTTTATTTGTTTAGTTATGGTCAAAAGCAAATATTTATATACACACGGAGTAGTTAAATGTTATTTCATCGTTGTTTATTTATTCAGTAGAATAAAACGCGGACGTCAAACGCCGCGGCTTATTTTTGTATACATACATACAGGTATATTTAAATAATTCCTTGCGACCCGTGCAAATCGCACACATATATTCATTTTATATTCCTGTTTGTCGTCTTATCATAATTTATAATATAATTAACATTTAGGGTTTGTTCGAATATTAAAAATTATTCCAACTGCTAACAATTTTCTACAACAAAGAATTTCTTGTTTTAAATGTTTTATATATTGCACTAGGGTCGCTTATAATATAACTTATGATGTTACCATCATGCATTTTATACTAAAAAATTGAAAAAAAATTGGTGTTTTGAAATAAAAATTAACTTAATTTATGCGGAACAAAAATAAAAAAGAGGCAATTTATCACCATCACCATGATGATATTTTTTGTTTATAAAAGCTATTTGGTTAGTAAATTGTTTATCACTTATATTGCCCTCGTAAACAGAGTACATTTCAGTTTTTTCGATTCAGAAGATAGAATTAAAAAAGGTAATACCAATTTATTTTCATTAATTATGATAAAAATAATAATTTTATTCCAGTCTGTGAGCAGGGGGGTGCATTAAATGTTACGGTTGAAGAAGAAAAATATTTTACAGAATATAGATTATATACATAAAGAAAATGAGAAGAAAAAAAAAACAACTGAGTTTACATGAAATATATAAATAAAAAAAACACTCTGTGTAGACGAATATTTTTTTATTATTGCAGATGCGCAAACATTGGATTTTTTTCCCTGTCGGGAGTCAAAGATATTTTTTAACAGATTTTTAATTATCTCAATAGAGACGAAGTTGGAATATTTACTGTAGGAGAACCGGGAAATCAAGGCACCTACAGGGCTTACGACCTGTCATCGGCCGGTTTACGTGATCACTTTATGCGCTTGCGCAACGTTCACCAATTATGCCTTTTTAATTCAAAATCGAATTGATAGGGATCTCATTAAAAAGGCATAATTGGTGAACGTTGCGCATGCGCATTAAGTGAACACGTAAACCAGCCGATGACAGGTCGTAAGCCCTGTAGGTGCCTTGATTTCCCGGTTCTCCTACAGTGAATATTCCAACTTCGTCTCTATTGAGATAATTAAAAAACTTTGTGTAGAAATTATGTAATTATTGCCTTTGATCCAACATTTCTGTCCATCTTTGTGACAGTCTCGGACATTGGTACTCCTGTACAGCCTTTATGATCGTGTTAGGGTTTGTCCTTATTCGCTCACGGTAATTGGCGATTCGATGTCTGAGGATATCAAGAAATCCTTGATATCATCGCTTTGTTTAAACTACGATTTATACTACGCGACCGGCTTCGAAGCGAATGCCTCAATCTCACTTGTGACCATAATCAGGAGCAGGCGGTCGCTTCCGAAACATTCGTGCACAGCTCATTCAAAGTTTAAACAAAGGTTGTACCTATATCACTTCTTCTTCTTCCTTTTCATAGATCCGAAGGTCTGTTTCTATCGCTATTCTGTCTCCTGCGATGTGGACTGCCAGCTGTCTCGCCATCTCTTTGGAGGCCTTCCTGGTGGTCTTCTTCCAGCTGGGTTCTCCTAGATTGCGATACATGGGAGTCTATTTTCATCCATTGTTTACGTGTGAGCTCCAATATCGCCTCCGCTGTCTTCCCCATCTGACGATGTCTTCCGTTCTACACTTTTTTCTTATTTCAGTATTTCGAATTCGGTCTTTTAGAGTGTTTCCGGTTATACGTCTCAGTGTCCTCATGTCTGATGTTCTCAGAAGAGATTTTGTTCTCGTTGTGTCTGCTCTGGTCTCTACTCCGTAGGTGGCAATGGGTCATACATATGTTTTATATATTCGGATTTTGCTTTCGATATTCATGTGTTTATTTCTCCATATCCTTTAGGCATCCCGATATTGCAGCCGCTTTATTTACTTGTCTTAATGTTTCGTTGAATATATTCCTGTATTACTTAATTTTTAAAAATAAACGTTTTAAGTTTACTGGAACCATCAATAAAATATTCACCGTCCAAATAACTCTCTAATATTATCGATTCTGGACGAAATAAGGTAACGTATTTTAATAAATATGAATTTATTGTCACAAGTGAACATTTAGATTAAATTAGACCATAAAGCCGGTTGCAGACCAAAATCTAAGCTAAGTATGTTTAGCTTAGCTCGCATAGCTGAGGTCATTTTTCATACTAGCTCACACAGTTTGCGGTCTGCACACATGCATGAAAAACTACCTTACCTATGCGAGATAAGCTAAACTTAACTAAGCATTTCGTCTGCAACCGGCTTAATTCCTTTCGAAATTTATTATGACGTGATCTACGATGAAAAAACATTATCAAGCGATAACTTTTTTTCATTTTACATATTGCTTAGCATAATTGTTTAAGTAACAAAACCAATAACTTATGTTGTCACGCTTATTGTCCAGAAAAACTTAAGCCAAACTATAAAAGACACAAATTAGACCTATCTTGATAAATGCCTCCGAAACCTGGACATTAACAAATCACGATGAAAACAGACTGAACGCCTTTAAAAGAAAAATCTTACAAAGAATATATGGACCTATTAACGACGGTCAAACATGCCGCAAAAGTATAACACCGAGCTCTATAATCTTTACCAGGACATCAGCGTAGTCAAGTTCATTAAGATTAACAGACTTTAACAGCTGGTTGGGACATTCACACCGTATATATGATCTGGAGCTCCCATAAGGGGTGTTGTCTAATGACCCAATTGGTATAAGCAGCGTAAGGAGACTTAAACTACGATGGTTGGACGGCGTTGTCGGTCTATGGAGCAGCAGATCTGGAAGGTGGCAGTAACGATACGAGCAGTATGGAGAATATTCTTGGAGGCAGCTAGGACCCATCAAGGGTTGTGACGCAGAGGATGATGATGATGATGATTCATACAGAGTTTTAATTTATTTATCTAAAATTTAAACTTTGGTAGAGACCCCTAAATGCTATTTCAAAAATTGAATAAAATTCAGTGTCATAGACAAGAAAACCAAAATTATAAAAAAAAAAAATAGAAAGGGGATGAAACGGCAAGTGAACAAATCAATGAATTATAAATGAACCTTCGTATTTTCACGACCAACTGAGAGTGAAACTATTCGGACTTTTATATAGTTTTTAAAACTCAATATTTATTATTCTATAAAATTGTAGATTTTAAGGTCAAAAAAGGATATCACATCTATGGGAGCAACACACGAGGGTATTAGTTTATTTTGGGTAAAAAAATTGGCTTTGAATGAATTTACTTTCGCTTACTACATTTTTACTAAGTGGAGAATCATGTTCCTGCTCTAAATTTAAAAAACATTTTTAATAAGAATTGGGTTATTCGGTATGTATACCAATATGGAAAACATGTATGTATCTGTGGTGTGCCGCTAAATTTTATAAAACCATATATTATTTTTTGGTCTTAATAAGTCCCAGTTGCTAAGGAATAAGTAAGCGCCTATTTATATCGAGTATTTTGTATATTTCATTAGGGATTACTTACAAAATAATACCTCCAAGCAAATTTTTCAGAATACAGTTCGTATTGATACGGGATAATTTTAATATTACTAAAGGTTTTTTGTTTTTATCTATTTTAGTATAAAAATAAAAGCTTTTGTATGGACATTTTAATATACCTACATATTCTCTTTGTTTCTTTAATCTCTTGCTTAATTTTTTTCTATACATTTTCTTTTTTGTCATTATAGATATATTTTGTACGACGAAAAATGTATCTGTTTATTTAAGGTTATGTGTTTATGTTATGTTTTTATTTTTTTTGTGAATGTTTATTTTTATCGTTAATAACTAAATAAATATTGTGAAGCACATTGTTAAGATCGACGATTTCTTTTTATAATTATTATATTTATTTGATATAATCATTTATTTAATTTTGATTTTATGTACAGCAAGTGCACAAACACAGGTTGATTGCCACTAGGTAATTTTTTCCAATCGATCCAGAAAATGCGAAGTCTCAAAATTATATTCGATACAATAGACCCTAAGTACATAAGAAATAAATCTCGAATTTTGCGGAGCCATGACATCTGACGTCTTCCTTTTCCTCGGCAACCCTCTATTTTGCCCTTCATAATCATTTTGAACAGCCTGTACTTTTCACCTCGCAGAATGTGACCCAAATATATTTTCCGCCGCTTTATTGTGTCACTCAGCTCGCGCTCGACATTTGCTCTCCTGAGTACCTCCACATTTGATACTTTATCATCCCAAGAAATTTTCAGAATGTGGCGATGTAGCCATATTTTAAAGGCCTCTAGACGGCTAAGCATATTGTACTTTTATGGTCCAGGTTTAACTTCATTTAGAAGTAACTTAATTACTTTTTTTTTTCAATATGATAATTGTATCATATTGAAAAAAAAAATTAGAACAACATTGGTCTGAACAATATTTATCTAAGAATAGTTTGTCGATCGACAATTCTTGATAGAACTCCTATGTTTTTATAAAGATTTATATTTAATATAAAATAAAAAAAAAAAGTTTTCCTTCTATTAAAATTAATTGATTATCGATGCGTTTCGTTCTAGGCACTTACTCAGAATAACACTCCACAATACCGAAACTAGTGGTTACATACAAAATTTACATGTCAGGTTTAACAATAGATATATAATGCAAATGAATATATACATATCTGTTTTAGTAAAATCAATGTAGTTGGGTCACTGGTTGAGTCCCCAGTGTCCATTAGTCCTATAACAAAAGTAAATACAGCAGTAAAATTTGGGGAGGAACATAGTATTGTATGTATTTATTGCCTTACTGTTTCAGTTTTTTTAAGTGTGCTTATAACAAATGCATTTCGCAGATATTCATAATTATAATTAGCTTATATTTCATATTAATGTATTTAACAACAAAGGAAGGTACATGTCCATCGGTTTCAATATTGGTAAATATGACGTACGATCAATTTGCTTATAGATAAGCAATTTTTATGAATCCTATTTTATCATATATATTTCCAATATTTACTGTAGAGTATTATTCAGACAATGTGCCTTGCACGAAACGGGTCGATGATCAATTCAATTTAATAGAACGAAAACCAAGAATAAAATGTATTTATGACATATTTACTTGCACAATATTTGATTAATTTCGTTTTGTTTTATGTCAAACAAAATATTCAAATACATAAAAAAATAATAACAAAAAAAGTAAATATTATTTCTTTGTATTTACTATAATATGTCTGCAGGATAAAAACGAGAGTTATTCCTCCTATATAAATACACCGTGAAATTTTCGTGAATCCAGTGGTAACAGCTTGTCATATCCTGAATTGAATTCACTGAAAAAAGAGAAGATATTTGTTGAATGGATGTATACACAAAAAAAGGAAAAAAAAAGTTATCGCAAAAATATCGCGGAAATATGATCTTGACATTTTGATAACCGTAAAATACGGTCGGCCATCAAATTAAACCATTAATTTAGAAACGAGTTTGAACTGTTTTTATATTATTTTATATTAATAAGATTTGGCGTATTTTATTTTGACACCTCCCACGCTCAAAAACGATTTGTATTTAGTCTTCACTACAATATACGATGGAATAGTAGAAAAATATAATTTTGTTTTTTTTTTCAAATTATTTTGATCGTGAATTTCTCAATTACATTGATATCATGTAGAGAGTGAATACTACGAGTTGTTTATGATGGACTTAGAGCTGATTAGTTTTCCATAGACATAAGACATCCGTCGATTTATTCACAATGATTTAATTAAAAAAAATGAATATATTTTCAGGTTTTAGAGTATGACTATTACGAGAATTTAATATTTTATTTACGTACCTGCAAATCAATAAGTGTAATAGAGCAAGACTTTACAGGTTCTACATTGTGACTGTTATCTCCGATAGCCTCCAGTACTCAGGGTTCATATTATCCTATCGTTGTTACCTGGTGAGGTATCCTTATACAGAAAAAAAATCGCCTTTATACTGGTAAGTCTCAGGTATTTGGTGTATATAAGCGGGTCCATTGATATGATTTTAGGCACTCTCTGCCATTCAACTATGGGTAACGGAGCATTCTTCTCTCTTCTACTGGTGTCAAGAAGTGTCCATAGGAAAAAAATCACACTGTACAAGACAATTATTAGAACAGTTGTGACATATGGATGTGAAACATGGACACTTACAGCCAGATTCGTTGAAATGCTGGACACGTTTGAGAGACGAGTGCTTCGTAGAATCCTAGGACCTGTGTCTGATGGTGACGCCTGAAGGATTAGATATAATAATGAGCTGTATGCCATAAACAAAACTCCCAGGCTCTCTGTGCATGTCAGATTGAGCAGATTGAGATGGGCTGGACACGTACAGAGAATGCCACCACAGCGAATACCAAAGAAAGTCCTGTGTGGACATCCTGGTGGAAGAAGAAAGGTTGGAAGACCACGGTTGCGATGGGAGGAAGAAGTTGGATGGAATGCTTCCCAACTATTGCAAGTGCTGGCCAGTTGGAGAGTTGCTGCGGACGATAGAATAAGTTGGAGGCGAAGACTGACGGAGGGCAAGGCTCGATATGTGGTGTAGCGCCATTGAAGAAGAAGGTACAATAATATTTTTTACTAAACTATGAAGAATACAATTGATGTTTAGATGGAATACTTTGATAATAATAAACACATCGTTTTGCCCTGTACAGGTGGCAAATTGGTTGCAAATGGCCATTGTGTTACCATTCCACAGAAGCAAGATTTGCATGAGAAATATTCTTCTCTGCCGGAGTTTTTTTTTTTTTTAAAGAATGAATATTTCTTTGCAACAAGTAGGTACATAAACATCATCTTACATTCCCTAAAACAAGCGTATGCTTGTGCTATAGGTAAATGAAATCGGTCGCGGTAGGATTCGAACTCGCGACCTCTCGATTACTAACCCAGCGCGCTAACCGCTCTGTCACCACCCATCCAAAATTTAGCTACCTTTGATGTACTACTATCATTCATCACAGTCTTCTACATATTCAATACATACTAATTATTATATGCCTGTACTCTATTTTCAATAAAATTCACATCAAAATTATGTTTTATATAGTAAATGCTTAGATTATAGAGTAAATGTTTATTTGGATGAATATTATTTTCATTTACCTTTGTAGATTTCCGCGGTTACTAATTATCACCAAATATATCCAATTTAATAATATTTTGTTAGTATAATTTGAAACTCAATTTGAAATTGGATTTTCCGGCCGTTGCGAATAATTCATTTCTTGATTAACAATAATTTATGTTCTATGAGTCTTTTTATTTTAAAATTTATTATCGAGTGCCATCACACCATTTACCTATTTGGTATAGACAGAAAGCATCAAAGTTTATTTTATCTTTTCCTGGATTTTTTATTTATCTTTATTTTTAAATGTTTTAATCATATTATAATATTGTTTACTATATTTCTTAATATTTTTTCTATTCTATGAAAAAGTCGTTGTGAAAGTGCTTACATGAGCGTAAATAAATGTAGGTACTATTTTTGATATCATGTCATATTTTTTATTAAATAGTTTAATATTTAATAGCTTGATATATTCAATAATTTCTCCCGATACATTAAACTTCATTTACGTTGGTTAATTTTTACCTTATATGTATTCACGCATAAGTGCGTGAATCAAAATGATACTACAAACTTTAGAGTCTAAATTGTGATGAAACAAATTTATTCCCAAGGGTATTTTAGATGTAATAGCAAAATGGAAAGGGTGTTGATGTCAATAAAAAGACCAGAAATAATGTTTATATTAAACAACATGAAAATTTATTATAATTCATCAAATGTAAGCTAAAACCGAGACTATAAATATTCTAACGTGAGACCATAACTTATCTTTGACAGGTATGTCTCATGTATTCTAATAATAATAATAAACACTTCCTTGCACCATGCGCAAGTGGCGAGTTTATTGTCATATGGCGATTTCTTCCAACTAACCAGTGTTTCCGATCCAGAGAAGCAATATTATCATATTTCTCTTCTGCTGAGGATCGAAACCAGGAAGCCTGCACAGAAATCAAACGGCTTACTTACTGGGCGACGGCGGCGGTCGGTATTCTGACATTCTTTTTTTAAGAATTACTTTGTATAATAAATATATATATATATATATGTTTAACTTGCCGATATTTTCAATTTTTTTAATTTTTAATATTGAAAAACGCTTAAATACCAAAAATAGTTAATTTAATTTTCTTTATAAAATACATGCATTTTAGTAGTCTATTTCAAACCTTTTTTAACAATTTTTGTTAAAATTGGATCTAGTGACGATATCGCTTCATACAATTTGTATGACAGTGTACAATATTCAATATCTATTGGGATTCTGAATAATTTGATACCATATCTCCAAATATAATACATACCATCAAGATGTTTTCATATTTTGGGTAGGAAAAAAGGATTATGAAGCGCATAATCAACTTATGAAGTGAAAAGTTAGGTGTTGGCCCCTCGTGTTTCTTTGATTTGGTTTAAACCGTCCCAACTTTTGTGGTTTGGTTAAAATCATCAACCGAGGTAAACCACACCGTTAACACTCTATGTAGCTTGTGTTATACATAAAATATTTTGGTCGCCTTTCAACCGTATAATAACCACATAAAAACGGTAAATCGTGCGAGTGAGTAACACCTTCAATTAGTTGAATATAATTTATATTTTTATATAATTGTGGCTTTTCCTGAAGATGGTATAGAAAATACAACAGTGTTCTCCTTTAACTCATTACGTGGATAATAGGAATTTTCGATTTCATTTCGCTTCTTGACCTTTTTTGTTAACAGCTGTGCGGCTGTGGAACGATCTTCCAAATTCTGTATTCCTTCCTTCTTATAACGCGGGTATTCTAAAGCTCATAACTCAGCTCCCCAGATATTCACAGTCGGTAACTTCAATTTTAAAGTGATAAAAGGCTTCAAATACCTTGGCTCAACAGTGACCATCGACGAGAAGAATCATGGCAGCTAAAAGATGCTTCTACGCCCTACAAAAGCAGCTATGGTCAAAACTGGTTAAGAGAAACACAAAGATCCTTCTGTATAAAACACTCATCAAGCCGGTCCTCACGTATGCTTCCGAAACCTGGGTGATGACCAAACAAATTGAAGGATCCATAGGATCCTTCGAACGATTTACGGGCCAGTAAAAGAGAATAATGGTTGGCGTCGTCGATACAACAGGGAACTATATGAGACCTATGAAGAGCCCGATGTGATCAGTGCCATCAAGATAGGGCGCTTAAGATGGGCTGGTCACATAATCCGAATGGACGACAACAACCCCACAAAACGTCTCACACTTTCTGTGCCACAAGGTCGAAGGAGACCAGGAAGACCAAGGACTCGATGGATGGAAAATGTCGATGCCAATGCTACCACAATAGATATTAGAAACTGGAGAACGAATGCAACGGATAGACGGGATAGGGGAGAATCCTGGATTAAGCCAAGGCTCACACAGGGATGTCGAGCTTATGATGATGATGATGATATCCCGTGTATTTTTATAATCCGATTAAATATTTTCCTGATCAGATTGTGAACCCTCTCCAACGCTACGCAGTTCGCTTCTTCGGAAGAGTATAATGGACCCAAATCTTAATATGTGATGTCCCCTAGGAAGTCTCGTCGCGACGTTGCCAGTGAGCGGTTGTGTTTAGTGCATATTTCGGATCTACCCACAAGTACCTACTACACTACGCAGCGAACAGATAAGATTCCATTGCTGTCATTTTTGTTTTATTATTTCATTTTTAATCTTACAAAAATTGTTTTGATTATTTCAATGTAGCATATTTGGTATTAATATTTACCTATTGTTTTTGTTGCTCTTTGTCTATTTGACATTAACAATTTTTGTTTCGTATTTTTTATTTAGCTGTTAAATATCTATTTTATTTGATTTAAATACTGCATCGCGGATATGGAGGTGGACGAGACTAAACCTCCTGATCCTCGATCGATAATTTTATCAACTGCTGACGAATGTGAATCTGACACGAGTCATGATTCAGTTATTGTACCTAACCGTAAACGAAAACCGCGTCATCAACCAATTGATATACCGTCGAAAATGAAACCTTCTTCTGTACTCGAAATAACTGCAGGCCTCCCGATACAAACCGAACCAAGCCCAATTCAATATTGTAATATGTCAAACCCACCATACATAGTATATATTCAAAATTGCGAAAGTGGCAAACCGATTAACTCCTTAGAAGTAGGCAAATTTTTGTTTTCATGTAAAAATAAAAACTTTGGGATTATTAACGGTACAATAAAATCTGAAGGGCGCTTTAAAATTTCTTCTGAATTTAACAAATGGGAACAAGCAAATAATTTTATACAGAATATTACAACTTTATCTGATCAAAAATTTAAGGCGTTTATTCCGACGCATCACGTGACGCGAATGGGGTTGGTAAGAGGCATTCCTGCTAATCTTTCTGAAAGTGATATTGTTGAATCCTTAAATTTGAACAATGCTAGACGAATTATTAAAATAATAAAGGCGCGAAGGTTAAATTACAAAGATAATTCTCAAGGCACGGTGACGTGGAAACCGTCACAAACCGTCGTTCTCACATTCGAAGGCCAAATATTGCCTGATTATGTTTACCTTTATTTTAACTCCCTTCCAGTAGAAGCATACACTTATCCCACTATTCAGTGTTTTAATTGTTGCCGTTTTGGGCACTCAAGAGCCATTTGTAAATCTTCCACTCGATGCTTTCACTGTGGTGAAAACCATCAAGCTGATCAGTGTCCAAACCCGGAAGAGCCAACATGCGTCAATTGTAAAGGTAGTCATAAGGCTACAAGCTTTATATGCCCAGAACTGACGAGACAAAAAAACATTAAACAACTGATGGCGAGTGAAAATATATCATATTTCCAAGCCTCTAAACGTTTTCCCCCTGCAATAAAGAGTTTTGCCGAAACTACAACATTGAATGTGAAACCAACCTCAGCTAACACTACAATAAACCAGATTAATTCAGCGAATCCTTCCAACTCTCGTAGAATTATTACATACAAACAAGTCAAACCTAGACCAGCAATGACACCAGCATATGACAAGAACATACATAACTCATTCCTATTCAATCCAAATGGTAATTATGTCAATCAAATGTCTAATGGTCATGCAATTAACCAAAATGAACATTCACCTCCTCCTTCTGCAGTAGAGTTATCCAACAGCAATTCAGCATTTCTGCAGACATTAATATCTCTTTTAATATCTATTCTTTCGAATAATAATAGCCTACCGTACAACGTTGCCAATATTCTCACAACATTGCAATCTTCTCTCTTCAATAATGGACATACAAACTCTGAAAATTCTACAATGGAATAGTAGGAGCGTTTATTCCAATAAAGCAGAACTTACCGAACTATTAAATAATAATTCAATACATATTGCAGCCATCTCTGAAACTTGGCTGAAGCCATCTTGCCTATTTAAGGTAATCGGCTACCAGTGTCTTAGAGATGACAGAGCTGACGGTCGGGCTGGAACTGCCCTTTTTATTAAAGATAAGTTAAATTTTGAAAAACTATCTATCCCTCTCAAATCCCAAGACTTTCAAATTGTCGCAGCACGAATTAAAAACATAACTTTTATTTCAGTATATATTCCACCATTAGTTTTATTTATAGAAAAGGACTGGACGGATTTACTTCGCCAGCTCCCCTCTCCCTCCATAATCTTGGGAGATTTTAACGCCCATTCTCCTATCTGGGGAAGTGAAGCTACCAATAAATCTGGTCACAATATAATAGATTTCATGGATATCAATAATATTTGTTTTTTAAATGATGGCTCCCCTACTCGCCTCACCCCACCCTCCCAAAAGAAAAGTGCTGTCGATCTGACACTATGTTCGAGTTCTTTAGCCGCAGATTGTTCATGGACCTTAACCAATGACCCTTACTCTAGTGATCATTATCCAATAATTATTCACTTAGAAGATCCTCACATTGCTAAATCTAAACCCCAACACCCGACAAATCGTAAAGGTTACAATACAAAAAGGGCAAATTGGCCCCTCTTCTACGATAATATAGAAAAATTAACAACAAGTTTGGACAGTTCTAACGTACACATTGAATACTCTGATCTTTTATCAATTATTTATAAGGCCGCTGACTTATCTATTCCAAAAAAATCCAACTTTAGCCCTCTGCCATGTACGCCATGGTGGGACGGAGAATGTTCTGATATGGTCAACAACAGGAAAAAAGCCATAAAAAAGTATAGGAAAAACATGACTCTTGAAAATTATATACTTGCAAAGGAAAGTCAGGCTAAAACTAAAAAATTTCTACGTAAGAAAAAAAGGCAAGGATGGCGAAATTTTTGCTCATCCCTCTCCCCAGACTCTCCCTTGTCTCTGGTTTGGAATATGATTCGACGATTTCGCTCATCATATGTCCAGAATCGGAATCATCAGATTAGTCCAGACATATTAGAATCCTTCATTAACAGACTGGCTCCCTCTTACTCTCCTAATATAACGGAATTATACATAAATCAAAACATAAGTCACCGCTCTTCAATATCTTGGTTAGATTCACCTTTTAAGATCGAGGAATTATCCATTGTGCTCAAAAACTTAAACAACTCTGCTCCTGGTTTTGATCAAATACCATATACGTTTTTCCAACATCTGCCTACTTGCTTTCTGGAACACATACTGAATAAATTTAATGAATGCCTTCAAACAGGTATGGTTCCCATAGATTGGAAAACCCAGTTGGTAATTCCAATCTTAAAACCTGGAAAAGACCCCAAAATTCAAACGTCTTATAGACCAATAGCTCTCTCTTCCTGCATTTTAAAAATTTTTGAAAACATCATTAAAAAACGTTTAGACTGGCAAACAGAACGTAATTTACTTCTCCCTAATATACAATTTGGATTTAGAAAGGGAAAGACTTGTATGGATAATTTAAGTATCTTGATATCAGACATCCAAATTGGGTTCACTAATAAAAAATACACACTCGCAGCTTTCCTGGACATTAAAGCCGCTTATGATAATGTCCTTTTGCCAATTTTACGGAGAAAATTGTTGAATTTAGGAATTCCAGAACGACTAGCTCAATTAATTTTTAATATTTTTTGTGAAAGAAAGATAGTCATTAATAAGCCTCCAGACACCTATGAACGAACGCTATGGATTGGCCTCTCTCAGGGATCTGTTCTGAGTCCGCATTTATTTAACCTATATTGCTATGATATACTCGAATGTGTTCAGGGTCTTTGTTCACTCCTCCAATTCGCTGATGATATCGTTTTATATATTACTCATAGTAATATTGAAACAGCAGTGAGAAAATTATCAACTGCCCTATCTAAAATCATTAAATGGCTTAATTCTAATGGACTTGAAGTTTCGCCCCAAAAATGTCAAATAATCGCCTTCTCGAGGAAACACAATACGGCTAATATATCAGTTAAGATTGGTGAAACCACTATTCCTAGTGTTGAAGAAGTCAAATTTTTGGGGATGACCTTGGATAGGAAGTTATCATGGACTTCTCATATTTCCCACATAATTACCAAATGTGAAAAAAATATAAACCCTCTGAGAGCAGTTTCTAGAGTTTGGTGGGGCTCACATCCTACAACCATGAAACTACTATATAATGCCATTGTCCGTAGTCATCTGGACTATGGTAGCTTCCTGATGGAACCGATACCGGAATATCTGAAATCCAAATTAGACAGAATACAATCTAAATGCCTTCGCTTAATAATTGGCGCAATGCGCTCCTCACCAATAAATGCACTGCAGGTGGAATGCGTAGAACCACCTCTCAAACTAAGACGCCAATATTTGGCCGATAAATTCATGCTCAAACGAATAAACTACAACTCACATCCGCTCCTCCCTAGAATCTCGATGCTCTCATCTCTATGTCAAAGTCACCGGTATTGGTTCAAAAAATGTACTCCCCCAATGTGCCAAAGCTATCAAAAACTCTCCCTCAAAATTGTCTCTAACCGTGCTCAGTCCATGCTTCCATATTACGAAATTCCATTTGAGGCAATAACATTGATCCCAAACATTATTTTAAATATCGACCTACATAAAAATTCAACAGTCAGTGCTCAAGCCATGAATAATAAGTTCAACAGTATCGTTATGTCTAACTGGCCCTCCCATCTACAAATATACACGGATGGGTCTAAGCGGGGCGCAGACAATGAATGCGGGGCCGCAATTCACATACCATCTAAAAAAATACAATCACTCGTTAAACTACCCAGGGAATGTTCAATATTCACAGCTGAATGTACGGCTATTAATGAAGCCCTAAAGATTTGCAATACTTTGGATTCTTCGCAGTTTATAATATTTTCGGATTCTTTAAGTGCTCTAAAGGCGTTGTCTTCCAATTTAGCCAAATTGGCCGACAGCACCTTACTATGCAACATTAAATCCGCTCTATTAAACCTTCATAAATTGAATAAAGAAGTGCTTCTTGCGTGGATCCCGGCTCATCAGGGAATAGTGGGAAATGAGATCGCTGACGAAGCAGCGAAGCAAGCCTCCGTTACTGGCATTTTACCCTCTCTATTTATGATTCCCTGCCAAGACATATTAGCATCCTTCAAAAAAGAACTCATATCCAAATGGACCATTGACTGGGAAAGGTCTAGTACCTTGAAAGGTTCTTCCTATAAATCCATCCAAATTTCAATACCGTCTAAACCATGGTTCCATAACAAAGGCATGGCCAAACGAGACGTCTCCAACATATGTCGCATTAGACTAGGACACTGCCTTATTAACAGCCACCTCCACAGGATACACGTAAGGGATAGCCCTTCGTGTGCTTGCGGAGAGGTTGTAGAGACCCTTGACCATGTGTTCTTTGAATGTCCAATCCACACCGAACATGATTTGTATTATACACTAAATACCCCACTCCCAATCAATATGTCTCATCTTCTATCATTGAATTCACCGCATATTTATTTCCATATAACAAAATTTCTTCGCCTTAATGGCTTCAATCTATAATGCAATAAAATAACCTTTACTTTTAAATAATTCAATAAAAATTTTTTGAAACTGGCAGAAATCATCCTAATGATTGGGTGGAATGCCATGTAAGCAAAAGAAGAAGAAGAAGAAGAAGATGTCCCCTACGTAGCCACGTAGTGTAAAAATACTGTATTTTGTAAAGACTCAAAAATAAGATAATTGTTATTAAATATTTTGAGTAGTTGTTTTATATAAAATATGTCAACATAAAATACATTTGGAAATCAAATGATTTAGAAATACAAAATTTTCATTAAAAATATTAAAAGAAATAACGAACCATTCTTTTACCTATTCAATAAATTTTATAAGTGCCTATATTGTGGATGATATTAAATGCAATTCTATCACTCAATTTCAACCAAAAATATAATTCATAAGTAGGAAAGGATCAGAATATTTTTATTCTCCTCACTATGTAATAGTGGAGAGTCATGATTTCACAATTTTTAAGCGTATTTTTTTTACATCAATTTCTCAACGGGTCTCATGTAGAGAGTGCACACTGTGTGTCTCGTCGTGATGTTTTTGTATGTATGGCGTACGGCGAACGCCGTACGGATTATCCTTTTTGTGTCCTCTCTACAGCCCAAACTATAAGTCCGATCGACTTCATATTAACATCATATGTGTAAAGTGCATTGACCTAGATCTGATTAGTTTTTCCATAGATATCCGTTAATTTCTTCTCTATGATTTCATCTGTCCAAATTTTCAAAATGCTCTCACGGTCTGGAAAATCGAGGTATTTTTACACTGTTTGAAATTTTAAAACAGCAAACAAACAATCATCAAAAATGAATTAGAAAAAATCTATGGTTTGCCATATCCATGTGAAATAAATTTCATATTTGTATGAAAAATGTATATAACAGAAGTAAAATAGCTTCTGTAAGGGAAAATTGAGTGATCAACTTCATATTGATATTGTATGTGTCTCTATAGACAAGTGTATTTTTTACTCCCCACTTCTATCTTCCTCAAGGGGTAGGCAGTGAGAACCGAACACCGCATTCTTCTATCTTGACCCATATATCGCCTCATCAACATCGATGCACTGTCTCATACATGCTCATCTTGCTAGTGATACAATTTTACTTAAAATTTCTCAAAAGGTATCATGTAGAAAATACAAACTATCAGTTTCGTGACAATGTTTTTGTGTGTATGGTGTATTGTGAAAACTTTTGTCCTCTGGGAATCTTATATTTGTTAAAGAATCTAATAGAAATATACTTGAACTCTTACTTTGGTATGGAGAGTTTAGTGTTGGCCACAATCTACTCGTTTTATATCATACTTATGAAAATGACAAATCTTATCTTATGAAAAGATAAGATTTGTCTCGATTAATACAAATCGTTCACATCATCATTTTTATCCAATACGTGGATAAAAATGATGTGTTTGATTTTATTATTCATCATTAAATGAATATACATCTTTACCTACCCTTATTTAAGCATAAATGTGCTATAGGTGATAGAAATCGGTTATGACAGGATTCGAACTCGCTACTACTGGTTTACTTATCCAGCCCACAAGCACTCTATCACATACCTGTATAATTATATTTCTTATAAAATTTTTATTAAAGATACGCTAATGCTTCACTTATTATATCATTTACCATATTATTATTTATTTTGCATTGATAAACCTTCATATTTAAAATTATATTCATAGTAGCTCAACGAGATGTAAAACGTACCTTTAATTGGGGCGAACCGCCTAATTTTACAGCGTGTTGGTATGGTATATTTTTTGGGAAATTGCCCTATCAACAGGTTTTATGGAGCGTTACGGTGGAATATTTTATAAAGACAGGTAGGTGTGCCAGGGATCTGGGATGAGTGAGGTGGTGTAAGTTAGGGTTGGGGTGTAGGCACCAACAAATAAAGCAGTGGTAAAGGATGTGTAACTGGGATTTGATTGCGTTTTCGGCGAAACGTAATAATAATAAGAGGAGGGTTGGCGACATTTTGTGAGATTCCTGCCTCTGAATAATGATTAGCCACGTCGTGCTGGTTCCAATCACGAGAGAAACCCTCACGAGAACTAAGCTCTCCGCTCCTAGACTTAAATTGTCCAAATTGTGGGGATTTCGTCATTTTATCAACGTTCGTTCCGATCTCGCGAAAGGCGCACAGACAGGAACACAGATGGCGTTTTGTAATGAATAAAATAATAGAATATTTAACGTCCATACATCGTGAATATCTTAGGTACTTACATCATACACGGTGGACATTTATAGTTTTTAATTTACCACGAATATAATTATTTATTTTAATTAATCATGAATGTTTTAAAAGCATTCATCAATAACCCTTTTATTTAAGAGGATATAAAACTCTGAATTTAGTGACTGAAAACATTGTTTATAAAAGCCGCCCAATGCAATATGAAGTAACGCGTTAGTAAATATAACTATCGCGTGCATTAAAAAAGGTTTATACGTGATTTAAATTTTCGGAAACCCCAAATTTGTTAATTTTTTTCATTTCATAAACAAACCTTAGTTGAAATAAAAAAACTTTATCGGCCATTCACATTGATCTTATGCAATATTTAAGCATATAGAAGATCTATTTCTCTACGACACGCGGTTATGGAGTTATTTTAAAAAATGCTGTAAAAAAAGTATATTTTTAATATTTTTCATGGGTATATAGGCTAAATTGTGTGACGAACATTCACTAGAGAAATGTTGAAAAGACTTGAAGATTTTTTCTAGAAACACGCTGTTTAACACATTTTAGGGATTTGATTTGAAATTGAGGTTTATAGGTTTATATGGTTTCTCTTTTACCTACGTGGTTAATGAATTTTCTTTCGAAGTAGACAACATTGAGAAAAAATATTCAAAAGGGCACATATTTGGTAAATCTTTATCATGTAAGTTTTATTTTTTTGTTTGTGTGTGTAAATATATATTATATTTGTGTAAATAATGAATGCCCAATGATACGTAATATTTTTAGTAGGATGCTCTTGCAATGTTTTAAATATAGTGCTCCATTCTCAAATACGAGTTCTTATAATCTATTATGAGAGTATCAACAAATGTTTTTGTGAATTTGTATATTTGTAAAAAATTAATAAATATGAAAATATAACCTAAATGAACAGAATTTTAAATGTAGCTCCATTTATCGAATGAAATGATTTTTTGATGTTCGTCCTATCAAATTATTTTTTTGAGTATCGTCAACGTGAAACAACCAATTATTTTTTTGACCGAAAAATTATATAATATTTTAATTAAATGTACTGAATATCAAACGTGAACGAACAAATATTTTGTTTGACCGGAAAATTATATAATATTTTTTATAAAATGTACTGAATTTCAATGTGGATCGTTATATAATACCGTGTAAAAGATACGAATAAACGAGGGATACGACATATTTGTTAATGGTTTTTCCGACTTCAAATAACATTTTCACGGAAAATTCCGGAAAGTTACTTCACTCGGAGCCATTCTTGATCGCCCGGATTTTATTGTTTTTCGTTTGAGCAAGGATTTCCAGAATAAATTTTACAAAACGAAACATAGATAATTGAATGTGACAGAGACCAGTTGTTAGTTTTTATATAAAGAATAATATAACGTTAAAATCAAAGAAGCAAAATGGTAATCATGATCTTCAGAGAAGCCTTCAATAAATAATTCAATCTCTTGTGCTCGGTATATTTTCCGTCAGCTATATGAATGAATATTGCGAGACTTATCAATCTTTAAGACTCCGTTAAAAATGAAATATTCATCAGGCAGATACTTCGCGATCAACTTTGGTCATTGAAAAAGACCTTTTTATAACCACGAGATAAGTTCTACCTCTAGTTTTTTTTTCCTTTTTAAATTTTTACCTTTTACATAAACGTCAAAGGATCAATTATGCATTTGAATATTCGATTTTCATACCGGAGCAAATATCGAGCCGAATGAGAACTTTCTCCTGCCCTATTTGATTGATTAAACATAATTGGACTGGGCTTTTATTTCGTAGGTAATATAATAATTGTTTGACTGACAAAAGCAATCATCGAACATCAAATTTCACAGATACTTGTTTTTTTATATACAATAAAGAGAAATGGTTAAACAAAACAATGGATATTGAAATATAATTCAATTCTATGAAACATTTGAATAAAATAATATTCTTTTTATAAATAAATGAAAAACGAAAGGTTTATTTCCATTTTTCAAACCAACAAAATGAAATGATTTTCCAACTGTCGATTTTTCCTAGGAAATTTATTTCTCGTAAGAGATCAACGAAGTTGCAGGATTCGAAGGATTAGAATATTTATTGTGTCTGTGTATCTCAAAAACCATAAAAGCAAAAACGCAGAAAATTTGGAAAAATACAATTTCTCAAATCCGTTTTTATGAAAAAGTTCCAAGGTTTCTAAAACTTATTTAATTAGAAAAACATTTTTATAATGACAAATTTATGTGTTTAACTGCCATTATTTCCATTTTTTGTAAATATCAAAATACGCCGAAAAACCCTAAATAGACAATTTAATTTTCCAAAAAAAGTATAGTCATTATAGTAGTACTAAGCAAACTTTAGTGACGAAAAATTAATTTAGTGACGACATCGTTTCATACAATTCGTATGGCAGTATACACTACACAATATCTACTCTCATAGAGACTCTCAATAGTTTGATACTTAATCTTCAAACATACATACATATTATATAATATCAAGCTTATTAAATATTCGAGGTAGGAATAAAGGATGGAGCTCTGCACTATTCCATCATTTAATCTTCCTTCAGACTCCCTAAAAGATGGTCTGACGACATTGTCCAAGTGGCCGGTATAACCTGGATGAGAAGGGGAAGGGGACATTGGGGGGACGGGGGCTAGAGAGGAAGAAGAAGAAGATTCTAAATGTGACCTTTGATCTGTTGAACGTATCACACTTAGAATCCCCGGATACAATAATGAATTTCGTAGCTCTTTATTTGGAATTTAAATAAGCATGACCACGAAATAGTTTAAATGGCGAAATAATGTCTAAATCCATACAAAAAAAAAACAAAAAAATAAAGCAATTATATTTCTCAGATTATTCTTGATATTCCATCTATTTACTTAGAATGTATCGTTTATAACATTAGATTATTTACTGATTTTGTTCGCTAATATTTTCTTAAACTGGTTTCATGGAACACATGAGATCCAATAGTCGATAGTGATACATAACAAACTAAACCCTTGAATCCAAAATATTGGATGTTTTAATGTATTATAATACGAAATTACTATCGTTGACATTCAACTAAAATAAGAACTGCTGGGTGTTATGTTTCGTACATTTGGCATTAAAGAATACATCACTTTGTTTATTTAATGTCGCCTTAAGGCAGGAGTCTCTAATTTTTCCAGCTATAGGGCCACAATGATTTCTAAAGTAAGTTCCGAGGGTCAAAAAAGTTTTAGTTTTTTTTTAATTAAAACTGTTAAATTAAATTTCGCCCTCTTACTGAATGGCTGTGGGTGTCAGCATTCTATGTCAATTTGACAAAACATAATATTATGAACGAACTGAATTTGAGATTGCAAAGCGAAAACCAGCTTTTCCGTGCTTTATTCATTAATATTCAATCGGTCCAGCAGAATATAATACTTTTTCACAATACACAATTACGGTATAAATGTTTCACACACTTGTATACACGTGTAATATTCAGACACACTACTGAGGTACACATTGAGTTTCTCGTCGAATTTAGCACACGGAGCTTTGAGTGCTTTGAAGATAAATTTTTATATACGTTTTTCAGACTTTGATATTATTGCGAATGAAAATAAGATTTTTCAAAATCTTCTTGATACCGACATTGAAATTCTAGCCATGGAACATCAAATGGAAATTACCGATTTACAGTGTAAAACAAATATCAAAACTTATCTTCGTTGTAATATTACAAAAGTTTCGTTGGAACACTTTGTTATTTTTTTAATTTTCTGTTTTTGATACTACTCACTTGCGTGAGAAACAATCTCCAAAATAAAGAACACAAAGACTGTTTACAGAAAAAGTAAAATTGGCCCACAATTACAATTTTTTGTCAGCAAAAAATCACAAATTTATAAATCGCATTAGTATTTAATTTAAATGTTAATGTGTTTATATTATGTTAAAATATTAAGGTATGTAATATGTTTATAATAAGATATAAAAAGTGAAATGAAATGGTGATAGAAAGATCAAAAGTAACTGATATAGTCCACAAAGACTCTGAAATAGAAATGGGCGGGACACGAAGCCAGAAGCTTGGACGATATGGGATGCTGGGAGGTATGGGTCGACCGCAGCTGAGTTGGAGAGATGATGCGCTATGTTGGCACGTCCTGGATGCACACAGCACAGGACACGACGTGGAATCCAATGGGGGAGGCCTTCGTTCAGGAGTTGGACGGAAATAGGCTGAAAATATTTATAATTTTAGTTGGCTTCATCTAAATTATTATTTGTTAGTAACAACTATTCTCATTTTTAATTTTCTGCGAATTATAATTGTCATTCAGCTTTCCCTGGCAAGTAAATAAAATTGAATTACTATCATTCTCTGTTCTTCATCAAACTTACCACAACAACAATATTTCATTAGCTATCGCGGACCTGATTGATGACACTGGCGGGCAGGATTTGGCCCGCAGCCAGTATTTTGGAGACCCCTGCTCTAAAATATACGAGAGTCTGATAAAGAATCTCTTACGGATGTTTATTTGTTTTTAACATTATTTACCTACAGTGAACGAACTTATTCGGATATTGAGAAATATATGAAAATTGACTGAAAAAATTCATTGAATATTTATTATTATTATTGATTCTCGGACAACTAACAGGTACTAAGTCAAATATTTATTTAACACGCACCCAATAACAAGTTGCCACATTCTGGAGACTTACGATATTAAACGTCTCACAGATCCAGACTGAAAACACAATTAAAAACTGTGTCTCCACCGGGAATCGAACCCGGGACTCTTGGATCAGCAGTCAGATTCCCAACCAACTGAGCCACGAAGGCCGACATTATATAAAACAAGAATATTCGATGTATTCGAGATAACGAATGTAATAAAATATTTCAACTCAGCCCTTAAAATCTTCCGCAATCTGGGATATAAAAGGATAAGAGAAAAATACCACTTGCTCCATCTAAATCGAAAGGTAAGATAAAGGGCCGTTGAAGGGCTGGAAGAAGATAGATGTCCTGACTGCATCACATTCAGGATGTGTTTCGGAACTGTGGAGTAGATATTCCGTACGGGTGGCTGCCAACATCGAGGATTCCTGATTTGTCCCCAGAATATATGAAATCCTGCTATAACTTATGTACATATTCATCCATTGATTCATGTTCTACAACGTCTAGGTCTCATTGTCATAGTTAAGAGTAGCCACTCGAAATCGTCCATCGAATTTCATTTTTGTCTTCTTTACGACAGAATATAAAAATGTATCGAAATATGAATTTGGAGAATTTCTACGAAACGACTCGGCCTTATACCTAAAAATACATTTGGAAAATGGTATTGTAAAATTGTGTCTATTTTATGAATGTTTTATTATAATCGCGTATGCCTGGGGTCATAAAATAAAATAACCAGTTTATTATTTCTAGGCACCATGCTTTAAATTCATTTCCAAGATGTAAAATAACGTACGATATCGTATGTACCTATGTATATATTTATGAATATTAATATATGTACAATGTACACAATGTAGGTTTTAGTCTTTCCATTACATAATACTAAGGTTTGAATTATATAATCTTATGTGTTATGTTTGTATTGAAACTAACACGGCAGGCTTTGCCTTTGCTGCGTGATAGACTGTTTGTTTTCTATTCTGTGAAGTTGGGTCAGATTCCCTACGGAAGAGTTAAAGATACTTTAACACGCATAATTTGATTCTTTCCTTTGAAATCTCACCTATGTATGTAGTTCATTTTTTCACACACCAGTTATATAAAATAAAACGCTTCAATACCGTTTCGGATGGGTTGATATCCAAATAGAACGTGGATAGTCTGAATTGAATAGGGGAGATAGTATTTTAAATAATAAAAAAATACTACAAAAAAGTTGAAATTTGTAAAAAAGTTTTTCAATTTGAAATTTGTAAAAAACATTTCTGTGAAATATAAGACTTTTAGTGTTATTGTTTTAATACATACCAAAGTTAAAGAGGAATATATTCATTTCTATAAAATGTGCTACATTTTTGGTTTTTTATAGATAACAACAAATACAAGATTATAATAGTCAGTGACTATCATAATCTTGATTATAGTAGCCAGTGTCAGTGACAACTTTTAGCTAAACTTAATTTATGATTTTATACATACATCATGCAATGTCCCTCACAGGACATGGATTTTACTAACGTAATAATAATGAACACTTTCTTGCACCCTGCGCAAGTGGCGAGTTTATTGCCGTGAGCAGAGAAGTAATATTTTCGTGAGAAATAAATTTAAATAAATTTCTCCTCTGCTGGGAATCGAACCTAAGACGCCCGCACAGAAACCGAACGGCTTACCAACTGTACCACGGCGGTCGGCACATAATAAAATCGATCGGCACGTAATAAAATGAATGAAGTTCAATAGTTTATTAGGATAAAATAATAATAATAAATATTGATAGAGGAAGAAATGAATCAGAAAAAGACTTGACCTACATCATAAAATAACAAAATGACAATGCTTTAGACGATATAGGTACATGAGACAACTTACACTTACTTCAGAAAAAGACTTGACCCCAGATCACCCAAGAACAGACCTTGGTCTAGTGAGGTGATATATTCCATGTAACTTTTAAGTGTTTATAATGTAATACCAATTTGTTATATATAATGTTAAAATTTATATGTGATAATTTGTATTTTTTCTGGAAAATAATAATAAAAAAAAAGAACTATTCCCAATTAAAAACTTGATGATGCGTTTCTTGCATTTTATTTTGCTCTTTTAAATAATTTACAATTTACGCATTGATCTGCTAATTCTTTTGAGGAAGTGTATAATGGTAATAATAATAATTGAGTGTTATTATTTGTAGTGCTTAAGTGTTGCATTAGTAAATCGGCCAGCGACGTAATTAAAAAAGAAAAAATTCAATTACATTTTCACCTTCGCATTGTGCTTTGTTTTAATTTATTTAAAAATTAATTTTACCTGAATATATCCGATATCTTTTTCTGGTAATTTTTGCCATATTTTGATAGTTATTCTGCAATTCGGGGCGGAAACGAATCCAACAAATAAGAGATCATTACAAATGGTCCAGCCAATCTTGAGTAAGAAATGGTCTAACTAATCCGACTTTGTTTTATTTATAAAGATAATGAAAGGTTCGTTGAATAGATTTCAAAATTTAATGAGGGTTCAAAAATTCATTTTATAAAGCATTATACTCTCCAAAATTTAAAGTTTCTACGTGCAAAATTTGAAAAACTTATCCTTTTTTCTGGGAAACGAATTGAGACTTACATATTATATATGTTTAAAAATCATTTTGTATTCGAACAAATGAGAATATATTTATACTTTATTCGTTTCCCAAACGCATGTAAGACGATCGATTCATAATAATATCTCCCTGTCTCTCTATATATAGATTTCACATCTGAAAATGCGATCAGCATTTTCCCTTCATTTTCAACGAAAGTATTCCTACGACCGCATTTATTAATCATAATATATATAATACTAGTATGAAATATTAGATATTTTGACATTGCTGAAAATATACAGATATGACGAATACAATATGGTATTGAAAAAGGATTGTTGTGAAGATGAACTAAGTGTTAATAATATTTTACGAATTTCCATTCACGGATAAATATGGTATATGATAGGTAGTAACTTCCTTCATTTCACATCACAGGTAGATTTAATATATTTATTATTAATTATTTCGGAGTCATCTTTATAGCACATTTTTTTTATTATTTGTAGGTAATATAAGAAATATACACATCAAAGTTTGACAATACAATTTTTTTTACAAAAAAAGATACGTCAGACCTAGATGCGGAACGTAAACTGCTTCACTAGGTTAAAAACCTGTTCTGAAGCAGTTTATAATTATATTTTATTTATTTTATTTATAATAAACATGGCATTTTACATACAGAGGTTTGACAACAATAATAAAGGTATATATATAAAAAAAGATTAAATGCTATACATATTTCAGACAGAGACAATGGAAAGGTACACATACACATCCAAACCATTGACACTCTCTTGCGTTTTGTTGTCAATTAGCGATTTTGCTCTCCAATATGCTCGGGATAATCCGTGTGTTATATTGGATGCAGTCTTTGGTTTTGTTAGTTAAACAACATTATTTATAAGTTTATGGTTTGGGTTATTATATAAGTTTATGGTTTAGGTGTGTGTGTAATTGTAGGTTAACGAAAAGAAGTTTATTTATCACTGTCTTGTCTGTTTTTTTATCCACTTATTTAATCCACATTTAAAAAAATAATAATTTTAGTTTTATTTTGAACATTTTACTACATAGTTAACTTTTTTTTCAATTTCACTTGTGGTATAAACAAAACGAATTATCATTAATAAATATCAATATATTTAATTAACATAAAAAGAATATTGTGATAAAAAATACATATAGTTAATATCATAACTAAATTTACTAAAATTATTTAAGTGCACCAATATGTCTACAAGGATATTTTCCAGAATTTGATGTGATTAGTAACAAATTCAGAATTAGAGTTATAAATTTCTCTTGTTCTTGATAGAGACATGGGTTATAAAACGTTCTTAAATATAGGCCTCCTCCATTTGTCTCCATATCGTACTGTCGTGTGCAGTCTGCATCCAGAATATCGTTGGATATCAGCCCTCAACCTCAGCCGTGGTTACTTGTCACGACCCAGCAAGGTTCTTTCCATAGCTCTTTCTGTGACTCACAGTTTCTCGGCACGTTATTTAGAAAGAGAACCTACTTCCAGGTTTATATGTAGCAATCGTCAGCACACACCCTTCATACACTTTAATGCGTATTATAAAGGTTAAAATCACTTATCTTTTTTCAAATATATGTAGTACATATTATGAAAGGTCTAATTCTACGAAGAAAACGAGTGGGTTGTGGCCAACGTTAAACTCCTCACTAACAAGTCACTCTATATAGTACTTATTCTTCTTCTTTCGTGTCAGCAACGCATTCAAATAATTTTCTGCCAGTGTCTAGCAACGTCAATAGCACAATCATTGTCCACCATAAGATCGTGCATGGTGCAGTTGACTGGACTTGAGGGGCAGCTGCACAAATGAAATTTTGTATGGAAAATATTCAGCATTTCTATGAAAAGAGTTTGTTAAATTATTTTTATTTAAAAAAATTCACAATTCTTCAATGCCATTTCATGAAAATGATGAGCCTTTTTACTAATTTGAAAATGAAAATTTCAAATTTAAAAAAAAATAGAAGCACTATTCAGATATCCTTCATAATCTAATGGGGTCTAAGTTAGTATTAGCTATACATATTTGCAAAATTTTAAATGAACCGAATGAGTATTTTAGTCTACATATAATCGATAAAGTAAAATGAACACGCCGTACATAGCATACACACACACACAGATACATTGCGATGAAACTTTCAGAATACAATCTCAGCATGATACTAGTTGATATTCTGCAATTTAAAAAATAATCTTATAAATTGCGAAATAACTTTCCACTATATCCCTTTGGGTTAGTGAGGAGTAAAAAGGGAAAGGTTTAACTGGTAATTTCACAAAGAGCTTCATAATATGCGCCTATTTCCTGTAATCCGTATAGCCGCAATGATATCATGAATGTCGATGTGATTAGTTTTCTGAACTAATTCTGCAGCGTGAGTGATTTTTTGAACCAACGTTTTATTTTCTATCTTCAGAGCTTGATCAAAAGACTCTCATGAGCATAAAAGTATCTATAAAAGGAAGTGGTCACGAATCACTAATAAATATTAAATTAAATTAAAAGTAAATGAATATTTATAATTTTTACAATAATATTTTAATGGTCTAGAGATGTTTGATTGGTTGTGTGTTGTTTTAACTTAATGTATCAGAATATTTAGCGACTTTGAGAGGATGAAATTTGATTAAAGTTAAACATGTCAACATAATAATGTATAATTTTAGCTGCGTATACTATGCTGTTAGCTAATTTCGGGAACGATATTTTTAGACTTTCAATATACAACGAAAATAACAAGAATTCCGAGAATTACAATATACTTGTTTACGTATCATTTTCATTTAATATTTAACAACTGAATTAAATAGTAAGTATAAACAAATTTGAACTTTAGGTATACCGAGTGTTAATTTCAGTCGAATTTATTCAATACATCATCATATCAGATAACCTCTAAAGAAAAATTTTATTCATTCGAGTTTGAATAAAAATTAATATCAAATGACCAGGGGCGTGCCCAGAATCTTCAAAATATGCAAACACTGAAAGAAAATTGCGAAATGTCGAAAATTTAATGTTTTTTAGCATCGTTGTTCATTTGAGTGGCCATGTAAATATTTTAAAATCAAATGCCAAAATAATATTTACATTTTTGGCCCTGTCAAGCATCGTATCTACAAACGGTTCAATTTTTAATCTTGTGGTAGAGTTTCAATAAAACAGACTAAAAATATTCGGTCTAGAATTTTTTAATATAATATTCATAAGCAAGCCAAGATTTTCGGCTTCTATGAGCAATTCCGCTACTGCAAATGACGTGATTAATTTATAAGGTTATGCACATCCGCATACTTGTCGCTGATTGCCCCACATTATGGGCTATGCAGTGATGGTTTTAAACGAAAATTGTATTGTATTTATTATTATCGATTACCCAACGTATAAAATATTTCATTCTAAACAGTTTTTCTCTAGTTGCTACGTCAAGGAAAATAAAATTCATGTTTGTAAGACGAAAAGTGTCATCAAGAACATGAATATAATATTCCTTAGGTTACAACTGGTTAATTCGCTATTTAACGCTGAGTTGTAAAAATATAAATTTATCAATAATTTTCACATTGGATGAAATTGCATTAACGTGCTAGCGACGAGTATATTGGCGAAAGGCAATTTATTTTAACTAACCATATTTCTAGTCCACAGGAGGTACAAATTACCCGGGGGATGCCGAGTACAGATATTAAATATTAAATTTCTTTTGCATAACGTTCTTTCTCAGTGTACAATTAATTCATAAACAATATCCATGCAAAGCCCGCGAGTATTAAGAAAAAAAATATATATTATCCTTGAATGAATTCTTTCGCTACAGTTTTTCTTCAATTATTTTTTTATTCATAGTACCTATGCACAAACAACATACTTTAAGGCCCTTGTTTGCGTCTATGATCTCCTACACATATTATATACACTATAATTACCTCCTAATGTATGAAATCTGTGATATACAATATATATATTATTTCGTTAAGTTAAAGTTTAATTCAAATATTTTTTTTAATAGCAGGAAAAGTAATTAAAAAAATTAAAAACTTACACAAAAAGCTTTCATTTTCACTTTTGTTTAAAATACACAAAAATGAGCTCCGTAGGCATTATAGTTATTTTAGGTATTTACAATAAAATGTAGAAAAAGATTTTATCAAAACTAATGTTACATGGATAATATTGAACAAATTCACATTTTCAAAAACCAATTCCACAGAATAAAGTTCTAAAAACTAACTGTTTTTTTTATTTCAAAGGCGTATCTTTTGAGGGCTCTGCGGAAAAGATTTTCAAAATTGACTATTTTTTTAAACATAAGGAATATGTCATTGTAAAATTCTCATTCATTCCTTAAATGAAGCAAAAATACTTGTACGAAATCGGTCGCTCGTGGCAGGATTCGAACTCGCGACCAGTGGATTATTAACCCAGCGCGCTAACCGCTCTGCCACCACCCATCTGGCCCAATATAGGCACTTAATACATTATTTGATTTTACATAATTATCTAACAATCATGGTATTAATTGTTTTAAACCAAATTATTTGTCGACCATTTAACATTACCTATGTTTCGGTAGAGACACAGTTTTCAATTGTGTTTTCAGTCTGTGGGTCGATAAATATTACAAGTCTCCAGAATGTGGCAACTTGTTATTGGGTACATGTTTGTTAATTATATTATCTGACTCGTAGAATTAAAAAAAATCTATCTTTTGTTACAGGTTTCTTCGCTGTCATGTGTTCCACAAGAATGTTCCATCTTCATATTTGAGAAAAAGATAGCCGAAAAGTTGCACAAGCCAAAGCGCAAAGAAACAGTTACCGAACTCCTGCGAAACTCCGTTCGTCAGCTCGAGAGATTGCGGCAGCCGAAGCTTCTGATGATACTCCATAACGTTGAAGAATGCGTGGAGACTCTCGCCTTTGCAACCGAACCCGTTATGTGCAGTCTGGCTAATATTCTAGCATTTCAGGTTCGTTAATATTTGTTTTTATTCTCTCTTTGGTTTCAAGTAAACTAAAACCCTAAATCAAACGTGTTCATATATGGTTTTGGAAATGGGCGATGATGTTCGGGTGAAACAGGAATGGTCCTTCTATGTACGTACCTTATAAATTCAATCATTCACTATTTTAAATGAAATGCAAAACAACGTAACGATCTACTTTGTATTCGGGATGATTTACCCATCAAGATATTTTATATATTGAAGGATTAGGTTTTGAAGGGATCCTTAATCTACATATTTGTCAACCCTATACGTGAATATTTATGACTATAGAAAAATAATTTAATAAATGTAAATAGTCGATTTTTATTGGATTTCTTTTAATAATATATATTTTTTTTCGAAAATAGATTACGTAATAATGGCTAAACCAGTTTACAGTAATGACAACGACGTACTTTTTATGAGATTTGAATTTCCAAAATCATTCACTAAAGCATAATTACACTTCAACTTTTTTCATCATATTTTTTTAAGATCTTCTTGAATTCTTCTCGTTATTGTTTATTTGTGTATACTGTCTCATAAAATATATAAGCATAAAATATGTAAAGTGAATTATATGAAAGATAGTCAATAAAATAAAAAAAAAATTAGAAATAAAATGATACTCAATCACTGAAATTAAAAAAAAATATTATTAGCTGGTATCCGACATGCGCTGCAATGTCTCTTAAGAGGGCGACTGCTGCCAACGCACCTATTTTTTCAATTTGAAATTGCATCATTACTACAAAACGAATCATTTTGAAAAAAATAACTTAGTTTGGATATAAATGAAATAAATCTTTATTGTTAAATTATGCTCTGTATGTATTATCGTAGAAAAATAATAAACATACCTCAATTTTGGCATTTATCTTATATGTCTAAAAACTATAAGGTATAGAGTAAAATAATTTTTTTTAAACTAAAGAACAAAATATCTGGAAAAATATGTTGTACTTACTTTTACTTTACTTTGCGTATGGCATCGGCACTGCTTGGCTCAAAGTCGAAACTCTGCTGTCAATAGCCAGTCGACCGCCGTTGGGGCGAGTCTGTGGATGTCCTCCATCTCTCCCTCGAATCCGTGTAAGGTGCACTCCCCCACCAAATGTGCCACCGTCTGAGTCTCCGCTCCGCATTCGCAATTGGGAGAGGTTCTTTTCCCCCACTTCCAGAGAAGGTAGTTACAGCACCCCTGGCCTGTACGGATTCTGTTGAGTTGAACCCAAAGTCTTCTAGGCAGGTTGAAGCCAGGGACTTGCACTGTGGGATCCTCAATCAGGGACTTGTTGTGGCATTCCGCGCTTGTCCATCTCTGTTTCCATGCACTTTTTATGTTGTAATTAACATCTTCCATGGTCCATATTGGTCTTCTGGACTTCAGTCGTCTGGCGGGATGTTGGAAGATGTCTTGATGAGCTGGTAGTGATGGGTTCTTTCTTATCTTGTCCATCAAGTTAACAGTTGCCATGGATCTGTGAAGCTCAGGGGGGGCTATGTTAGACAGAACTGGAAGCCAGGGGAGAGGGGTAGGCCTCACCGTTCCGGTGATCGTCCTCATAGTCTTGTTGAGTTCTGTGTCTATCTTGTTGCAGTGCGAGCTTCTGGCCCAAGCCGGGGAGCAGTATTCAGCAGTGCTGTACACTAGAGCCATAGCTGATGTTTTCAGCGTCTGCGCTGCACAACCCCAGGACGTTCCGGCTAGTTTTGAAATTATATTGTTCCGGGATTTTATTTTATTTCGTACAGATTCGAGGTGGTGTTTGCAAGTTAAGGACCTGTCCAGCTTTACTCCAAGATATCGTGGGCAGGCTTCATTTGGGATTCTTTCGCCTTTAAGGGACACATTTAGAGTCCTATTTGCTTGCTGGTTGTTGAGATGGAGGGCCATAGCTGTGGTCTTTCTGGGATTCAGTCTCAGATGCCAGCGCTCAAAGTAGTCATCAAGAGTTATCAGGTCCTCGTTCAGGGTGGCTTCCGTCTCCTCAAATGTGTTTGCCTGCATCACTATCGCCATGTCATCCGCGTATGTGAACTTTCTTGCTTTCGTTTCTGGGACGTCTGCTGTGTATAGGTTGAACAGTACTGGGGAGAGCACTGAGCCCTGTGGAAGTCCATTTTGCAGAATCTTTTGTTTGCTAATATTTCCATTCAAATGCACCGTGATTCTCCTGTTGGTCATCATAGCGTCCAAGAGTTTGATGGTTTTTCTGCATTTCAGAATTCTAGCCATCTTAAGCAATAAGCCCCTCTTCCACACGGTGTCGAAAGCGGCCGTAAGGTCTAGGAGGACAAGTCCGGACTTCCTTCCCTGTTCAAAGCCGTTCTCTATGTGGGTTGTCAGTGCAACTACTTGCTCGCAGGTGCTTCTTCCCTCCCTAAAGCCCGCCTGTTCCGGTGGTAGGTGTTTCTCTATTATGGGTGTGAGTCTTCCCGTCAAAACTCTCTCGAAGAGCTTAAAGATTACGGATAGAAGAGATATGGGCCTGTAGCCTTTCGGGTCTTGCGCCGGTTTTCCTGGTTTGAGCACTGCTATTACCTTAGCCTCCAGCCATGCCTTTGGGAGCCTTCCTGTAGTCATGACCAGTGAAAAGAATGTCACAAGCCAAGTTCTCGCTCTCTTGCCAAGGAAAATAATAAATTCAGGCAGGATGTCGTCCGCACCAGCAGCTTTTCCTTTCTTCAGATGTTTCATAGCGTGGTTTAACTCTCCCTCCGTGAGCCCCCCAGCCATTGGGTGGTCCTCGGTGCAGTCGCCGAGCTCTGCCCTCAGTAAGTTTCCCACCTCTATTTTTTGTTCCTTTGATGGTTTAATGTTGGATGTTGTAAATATGGTATTCGCTATCCGGTTTACGTCGATTGTTTCTTCTCTTTTTCCCGGGGGAGAGGCTCCCAGCTTGCGAAGCAGCGACCAGCTCTTTCGGCTCGAGTGAGTGTAGCTCATCTTTTCCATAGCTTCATTCCACCTTTTCCGCCTTTCATCATTCAGGGAGTTGATAAGTCTGCTCGCAGCCTCCTCGTCTCCGGTGGCTCGGTATGATTTTAACGCTACCTCGCATTCGCTGGTCCAGCCCGGTATGTACGTGTTTCGGTGTCCTCTGGGTATGTGTTTCTTGGCTGCTTTCCGTATGAGTTTAACAAAGCGGCCGTAGTTAGTCAGTTCCGGTCTGATTCTTTTTATGTTTTCTTCTATGTATTTTGTGTAAGCCGGCCAGTTTGCCTTTCCAAGATTCCAACGCGGCATATATGGCTGTTCAATTGCTGTGACACTGAGACCTGTTTGTATCAGAACCGGGAAATGTTGGCTTCTTGGAAATTTTCCGAGGACAGTTTTTGTGGCCATTAGGGGAGCGCCTGAGTCGCCAGATGTAACAAAACATAGGTCAGGGGAAGTTATGGTACCCCAGCGTGCTGATTGGAAAGTGCCTCCCTGTTTTGAGTCGTATAACAGGTGCATGCCGTTGACAGAAGCCCAGTCAGAAAGCGCCTCCCCATTGAGGTCGTCAGTGTTATACCCCCATTGGGTGTTGCGGGAGTTAAAGTCTCCGATATAAATGGTTGGGTGTTCTAACACCGGAAGTATTATTGATGGCCAATCCCTAGATGGGGGTTTATATACATTTACTATCTTGATGTTGCCCACTATGATGGTAATAGTGTTTTCATCTTCCTCATCCACAGCAAAAGCCTGGGAATCTAGCCTCGTGGAGACGTATGTGGCCATTCCATGTTTCTCGTGTGCCTTGTAATTAATCAGGGTGAATCCCGGGATTTGTAATCTGTGTGTCTCATTCTCAGGCACGTGCGTTTCCTGTATTGCCAAGACATCAATTCCTTCCATAATCCTCGAGACGACTTCCGATTTCTATCTGGTGATCCCTTCAATGTTCAGTTGTCCGATTCTGATGTTGTTCGCTGATGGTTTCAGGTTGTCATTGTGTAAAATATTAAAATTGTGAAACTTAGTCTCGCTTATGTGGCGATCGTCCTTTTGGCCCTTATAAGGGCCTTTTTTGCCGATTTGGCCGTGAGGTCGAGTGACGTTCGGCCGCCATTTCTGTGTCAATTCGTTTCGAGTCTTATCTTTCATAGCTTTTCTTGTTTGTTTGTTTGTTTTCGCTTCTATAATTCTCTCTAGTGACTCTACTCACGAGGGGGACCACGAGAAGGTTTGACACATTCCCCCCATGTGTCGTTGTGACGTTGCATTAATGCAATATGTTGTGACGTTGCATTAATGCTTCAGGTTAAGTAAATAAACCAAAAAAAACTTTTATTTCGCAATGGCGCTGAATGGAAAACAAATGTTATTTTTAGGTTTCTTTGCTAAACCTGAAGCATTTATTGAACGTCACAACATATTTTTCCAGATATTTTGTGTTCTTTAAATAAAAAAAATATATATTGCTCTTCACTTTATAGTTTTTTAAAAACATAAGATAAATGGTAAAAATCGGGGTATGCCATTATTTTTCTACAATTATGTATACAGAACTTTATAAAAAAGTTAAGGTATATTTTTCTTTATTTAATACTTACTATCTTAATTATTTTTTTCAAAACGATTTAATTAAAAATTATGATAGTATATCAAATTGAAAAATAAGTACGTTGGCAGTAGTCTCCCCTTTAAGCCTCTCCCGCCCCTCATTTTTTGATGTCATGGATGATGTGATGAAGTGTAGTACATATTGCATAAAATCAGGAGTAAAAATTAAAAATTCTATAGATTATTAATTATATAATTCAGTATATTATTGTTATTAATTAATGCAACGTTTTATTAAAATGGAAAGTCTATCGATCGTCTAATATTTGAGTTTAGTGAACACAAACATATGCAGGCTGCATTTTCATTGATTACGTACCTTGGAATGATCTTGAATCATTAAACGGCGCTATACAAATTATTATTATTACTTTTATGTCGATTTCGACGTCTCATTTTATAAGACTTTTGAGGTATGTAAGGGTCATGTTCGGTTCCAGGCGGAACACAGCTATTTTTTTCTTTTTCCGATCTGGATTTGTGAGACGATTATTAAATTAAATCAAACACCCAATAAAATTTTATTTTATTTATAATATTTATAGTATTTATTTATATAAATTGACGGAAACTGACCGTTCTTGAATAGACTTGGTTTGTATACTTTACCTTTTTGAACTACTGTGATACGTCTTTTCTCTACTGTGGACACATATCATATTATGTTTGTCAGAAGAGGTTAAGCCACAAAGGGAAATTGACGTGTTCATAATAAAGTGAAGAAAACATTTTCTTAGAAAGGATATATAGTTGAGAAGTTTGCTTTACATAAAATATATATAAATAAAGAGATAGATTCATATAAAAAATACGCCAGTTTTTCGACACAAAAAATATTAAGACACATCGTATTACTAAATAAACGATTTTAATAACTCCGTTTTCGTAAACAAAACAGAATCGTGCGTAAGTTAAATAAAATAATTTAATTAATTGATTGCGTAATTTTATTTATTTGGATTCAACTATTTTAATGTAAAATCCCAAACACTTAAAATTTTAAGTGTTAAAATAGTATTTATTATCCTCAGGGTTATAGTTTAATATTTAAATCTATTCAGTATAAAGAATATGACTATTATTTATTGTTTTTGTGACTCATGTTTCTGATTTGTAACGGCTGCAACACCTTTTTTGGGTAAAAAGCCTTAAGAGAAAAAATAGTTTTAATACTTATGTAACATATTTGGTATTATTTTAGTAAATTTTCATCCATAGTTGAAAGTCTAAATTCTCTTCGTGTTGAGTTAAGTGTACGCCATTATATAATCTTGCTTTAGATAACATTATTTCACTCCACAATAGAAGAATGGTTTTATTTTGAAATATTTATGGAGAATATTTACGAAACATGCGTGCAACCGATCATGACGTATGCTGTGGAAACTCGAGCAGACACTGTATGAACCAAGGGTCTCCTAAGGACAACGGAAATTAAGGTTCTAAGTTCAATCACTGGATAAACTCTCCGAGATCGTGTTCGCAATGTCAAAATGAGAAACACATGTGAAATAGAGGATATCGTTCGGTGGAGTAGACCAAGAAAAATACATTGGAGAATGGACAGTGATGGACTTGCGTATATAACAGCAAATTAAATCTCTTCTGGTCGCAGTCTACCCAAAAGACCACCCAAGAGGATAGAAGGATAGTAAATTTAGACATCGTCATAGGAGACGTCATAGAAATTTTGGTTTTACAGACCAACAGGTCTGCTAAAAGAATAATTAACCTTATACATTATTCAAAGGTGAGTTAGTTGTTAACCAATAATTGCATCTAAGTTTACAGTGAGTTAATTTATGAATTTTGCTATCGGTAAAGGTTATTGAAATAGTTTTAGAACTACACAAGTTAATATATGTATTAAGAGCATAATTGGTTATCGAAATTGGTTGCGTTGAATATGTCATTCTGGTGCAATAATAACCATGTGTGGAATTTCTACGTGTAGAAATTTGTCAGAAATTAAGTTATTGGAGAGAGAATGCAACGACCACAAAAGCACAGTCAAATATGGTTATTATTGCATAATCTATCAATGAACTTTGGAAAGTTTTTCATAAAAAATTGTAACCGTATTATTTGCTGTAAAATGTTTATAATTTATTTCTAGTTTAATGTAGAAATTTTATATGGAAAATATTATAATAAGAAAAAATGTAGATACAATTGTGGTATTATAAATGACAATAGGCAATTGGTAATAAATTAATTCTCGTCAATTATTTCATATTTTTTTTCATCAATAAAATTTTCTTTACATTTTAGGCAATGTTTAAGGATGAAAAATTCGATAAGCAACAAAAAGTCATAAATATTTCTATATTTCACAAAATTTGATAAAAATTTTTGAGCATATTTTTTATTAGTATGGTATGTTTCCAATTTTTAGTTTAGTAGTGTAGGAAAAATATTTTTCCAATTCAATTTATAATACTTGTTATTTATTTTCAAAATGACAATTAATAAAATATAGATATAGATATAAAAAAATGATTCGCTTTAGTTAATCATATTATTAACGCCTTCCGCCGTGGGACAGTTAGTAAACCATTTGGCTTCGGTACGAGCATCCTGGGTTGAATCCCCCCAGAGAAGAAATTAATATTAATTAATTTCACAAATAGGAATAATAGGTTAGTCGGAAGGAAATGTCATACGGCAATAAACTCGCCACTTGCACATGCTAGGAAATGGTAATAAGTTATTATTATTTTATAAATCTGTGATTTTTTTTTTTAAAGTTAACAGATAATTTCTATTCTAAAACTATTCTTTCGTATAAATTGTCATTGTGACCAGTTAATTATAAAAATTATATTTCTTAATCACACTATGCGACATTCCGCATTCCTGATATTAATGGAATATGTGAGAGCTACGGAACCCATTAATATGATGAAAATTCTTCGGATAAATTATATACACGAAGGAATACTGTGTTTTTAATTTTATTAAATCTGGGACAAAATATCCATTTGGTTATTTAAAGATATCAGTATTGCAGACTTGGCAGCATTTACATATTATAAGAATATATTAATATAAGATAAGTTCAAGTGTGATATAAGCAAATGATGCGCTAACTCTAGTAATAGGTATTTGATCCCAGTATCTTAAGGAGGTTTAAATACTTAATTTACAATACAATATAATACGGTACTATCTATGTACTCTTTATAATTCTGCTGTTGGTCTTGTGGTTTCAACCATTTCCATATTTCTCTGTTAATTTATTAAATTTAATCCAATGACATCGAAATTATTTCCACATTACATCATTCCTCACAATCGAGATAATACGCTTATTTGTCGTTCTTTTATTTTTTAAATAAATAAATAAATGAATTCTTTATTTCTCATATAAAAAAAACAGTGATTAGAAAAAGATAAAAAATTAAAAAATAGTATAACAAACCAAAACAACAATAATAATGATATAAAGATACAACTTTAAAATATTAAAAAAAACATATTTGCATTTGTTAACATAACATGAAAAAGAAATATTCAATATATTATTAAGTATATAAATAGACAAGAGAAATCCCACCAGGCAATGACTGTTTGTGGGTATTACAAAAAACATTAGTTTTATGAAGTTATTCATCTTCAGTGCACAATTAATTTATTATGAAATGAATAATAAAGTGATACCAAAATATATGTAGATTACAAAAAGAATATAATATGAATATATAAAAACACGCAACAATACAAATTGTCGCGATGCTCAGTAAACCTTATGTGGCAATACAACCTCAAAGTTTCATTTTTAATTTAATAATCAACAGTCTAATTTCTCTTAATTATTCGTCATTGACATGTCTTCGTATCATTTGATCATATCTCACATACCAGCTAGTCGACTTTCATCGGAATAATTCTTCTTTCGTTGATTTTCTATTAAAGTCTTGTTTTTCTAGCAAAGGTTTTTAGCAAGTGTTCTCTCTTCTTCGTCATTGTGTCATTTTAGGTAATCTTATTTGATATAACGAAAATAATATTTATTGAATTAAAATAATAAATCACATATCCAATAACAAAGAACACTATCGTCGGCCTTCGTGGCTCAGTTGGTTGGGTATCTGACTGCTAATCCAAAGGTCCCGGGTTCGATTCCCGGTGGAGACACAGTTTTTAATTGTGTTTTCAGTCTGGATCTGTGAGACGATTAATATCGTAAGTCTCCAGAATGTGGCAACTTGTTATTGGGTGCGTGTTAAATTAATATTTGACATAGTACCTGTTAGTTGCCCGAGAAGCAACTAAATAAATAAATAAATAAACACTATATACATTTGAAAAGTAAGGGTGGGAGGGATAATACAATGGAAATGAGAGGAAAAAGGAAAGAAATTCAAAGAATCTACTGAGAATGTGAACTGGTATTGTGTATTTATTTTTTGACGTACATTTAAAATAATGTCAAAGTATTTTTAGTCGTATTTGTCAATTTGTAAACAAAGGAATACTGCTAAGAGTTAATATTGCAGCGAGAAAGGTGTACGGTATTTGACTGTCATTTGATATCACAGGTGTATGTTTTACATAAGATTTTTTACATAATCTTTTGAGTGTCCTTGATATTTTCTTACCCTTATTTTTTACCACAAATTTCATCTTCATCAGTTAAAGGAAAATATTGCTTTGAATTTTACAGGATCTAATTGATCTTCCTTTGAATGAATATTAATTTCTTACAAATAACTTTTTGTACGATTAATTTGTTTACACCACAAATTAATGGTAAAAAAAGATATTTGTAATTTTTTTTTAAATATGTCACATAGTCATAGTAACGTATGAAGATAGAATATTAATTTCTTTATAATTTGTTGCTGAATGTAAAAATCATCATCAAAGATACAAAAGTCTAACTAGGTTTAGATTGGTTCATATTATTTAATTTATATTGAAAATTCATTTTAAAAATGATCACTAGAATTTTTTTGATAGGTTGTGGCCAACTCTAAGCTTTCCACCCCTATTATTGATGATTGATAATCCCTGTATACATTTTTAAAACCTATTTCTATTGTATACATTCTTTACAAAAATTCAATTTTAATGACAGTGAGAGCGCTTTGTAAATTTTGATAGACCTATGTAATTAACTTTTTATTGGTGGAGGTGTAAGGTGTTGGGAAAAGACAAGTATGGAAATGTTTTACAATCCAAAATATTATTTTGTTTTGATTCACATTTATTTATTATTTTATTTACTTAATGTACATTATTACCTATGTGTGCATTGGTAATAATGTACATTAAGTAAATTTATTGCCTTAAAGCAATTAGTCATATCATCAATAGTGTAGTTATATGTTCATAATATAATTGTGGTGTTTGCTTAAATATTAGTAAGAAATATATTTATATATTTTCAGAGTGAACTAATAAACGTTGACGTTGAATAGAAATGACCGATTTTTTATTCCCATTGATGGTACAAATTGGAAACAGGTATTGTCCAGGTGCAGAGTACAAGTTGATCAATAGATTATTGTTACAAATTGAAGCTTAGTATTTACAAAGCTTTCTCTCTCACTCACTCACAATGCGTTATATCGGTATGTATGGTAATCCTGTTTGGTATAGTTTCATACAAAACACACGTGTTGTGTTATTAATGGATTATGTTTTCCGCAGTTATCCTTATCGATCTACTTACTGTGTATAGTCTACATAAATATTTCGTGTGAGCCCTACATGTTATTGTGATAATGCATTTAAAAATGCTTTTATTTTTGTTTTTTTTATCAAAAAATGAATATGTCCTTGTTAAACAAGTATATATACATCTTCCTACGTTCCCTTAAATAAGCAAATAAATGCTTGTGCTATAGGTGAACGAAATCGGTCGAGGCAGGATTCGAACTCGCGACCACTGGATTACTAGCCCAGCGCGCTAACCGCTCTGCCATCGACCCATCTGCTTAATTTAATTTATAATGTTGGAAACATACTATTCATTCATTCATTAATTAATTAATTAATTAATTAATTAATTCATTCATTCATTCATTCATTCATTCATTCATTCATTCATTCATTCATTCATTCATTCATTCATTTATCCATTCATTCATCCATCATTCATTCATATCCCTAACGGGGAAGGCAACGAGAACCAAACTCATTATCTTATCTTGACACGCATCCATCGATTCTATCTAGACTGGCAACTTTCATGCGCCGTCTATTACATGTCCGCCTATATTGATTGAGTATCTTACAATGCTTTTCTTAAGGATAAAATGCACATGAACGAACCGGTTTTTCTATAACGATCCTGTCCTCATTCTTCAAATATTGTTTTCGTCAGGGATTTTCATTCATATTTCTCACGTGGCCAAACTATCTGAACGTGTTAATATTTCATTCTATTGATGACATTTTTCTTTGTTATAAATTATTTTGAAATGTCCTCGTTTTAAATTGTATTAATTATCCTCCTACTAAAAAGTCAAGTTTGGCATTAGTGCACTACGATTGCGTTGTGGATTTCACCTTTGACTTATACTAATATATTATGATACTGATATATTCAATAATATATATCCACAATATCACAGGAGTATATCGGCAATGACGCAGTGATACGAGGCTTAAAAATACCTTTATCCCACCCCATTCCGACAATTCCTACTTATCCCATTATTATTTGTTTGTTTGTTTATATTTTTAAATTACTCATAGACTGCTATATTCATTTTTTCTTGTATTTTATATACATTATTTCAATATCTTACATATTAATTTCAAACAAACTACATGTTTTTAGTAATTTTATTTTTATATTATGTAAAATATAATCTATGATGATGAAGGAACTATTGTCAAATATTTAACATCATTGTTGTATTTTGTAATTATCAAATTGCTGAATGTTTCCCCCTAATTTCAATATCTACATAAAACGAGTGGGTTGTGGCCAACGCTAAACGTTTCACTAACAAGTCAAAGTAATCAAATTTTGCATGGAAAATTTTCAGCATTTTCATGAAATGAGTTCAACTGTTTTTTATTTTATTTGCATAACTTTACGTTCCTAATTAAATATATTCTGAACGTCTTAAGCGTTCACTCAGTTAATATTTTATTTATTTTAAAATTCAGACGAGTACAAAATAATAAAGTGAAAATTTTCATGACATAGATTCTTGTACAAGTATCGATCGAAGAAATGTTGGAGGCAACAAAAATAATTGGATAGATTAAATTGCAAAGTTGGTAATACCGTATTTAATGAGTTATCGGAGGAGATAAAAATTTGATAATAGCTAATGAAATTTAGAAAAAAAAATCATTCATTTTTTGTAATTTATTCTATCTCGCCCAATGTCGAATTATATAATTTCATTTCAATTCTATTTATACGATTACATGTAAATTCTGTTTTTTGATAACAATGAATTTCAAATATAAGATAAACTTATCACTGTCAAAATAGTTCCAATTTAAGTTAGACAAATAATTTCAAAGCATGTCAAAAAATAAATTAACATTTCTAGATAAAATGAGTGGGTTGAGGCCAACACTAAACTCTCCACTGCATAGTAAGTGTACGTTTTAGCATCTTGAAAGGTGACAATCCCTAAACGCATTTTTACTAAGTATATTTCTATTAGATTCCTAAACAAATATTAGTTTCCCCGATGACAAAAGTTTTCATATTACACCATACACAAAAAAACTCATTGTATGCGATTTCTACATGATATGATACCTGTTGAGATATAAATATAAAATAATTATAATTTAAAATAAATTAATAAATTTTGTTTGATTTTCACTGGTTATATTTTTTAAAACACAACATGTTTCGATAACCTCCGTTATCTTCCTCAGGTGAGAGGTGAGTTAATACTAACTGAAAAACTAATTTTGCGTGGTATGTGGCAGTGTCAAGGGTGTAGTAGAAAGCGGGGGCAAGGGAGGGGGTGAGCGTTGACCTAACGGGAACATGGACAGTAGTGGTGAAGTGTAGGGTTGCGTCTGATTATTTATTATTTTCTTGTGATTATTAATTGCTTTGTGTATTTCTAATGTCTCTAGATTGTTTTGTTTCAGTCCGTATGTGTGTTTATGTAATAATTGGGTGTTTGTATTGTTAAAAATGTGTTAGTTTGGTATAGATATGTAGATGATATTTTCTGTATATGGACAGGTTATCGAAACATGTTGTGTTTTAAAAAATATAACCAGTGAAAATCAAACAAAGTTTATTAATTTATTTTAAATTATAATTAAAATGAATTTTCACAAAGTGAACGCCTCTACCTTAGAACATGATATAAAATATGCTTTTACCATAGACGATCATGTATGAGATGATGCATAAATATTAACGAGATGATGGATATGTGTCAAAATAGAAGAATGCGGTGTTTGGTTATCTCTACCTTCCCCATGAGGAAGCTGGCATGAAAGTATGTATGTAGATGAATACTATTACATTCATAGTAGTGGAGAGTAATTAATTATTAGCTAATTATTACTCAATTATCACAAACAAATGCTATTTTAATATCCAATATCATAGTAATATTTTTTTCTTTAAAAGCTGACAATCCCTAAATTCACTTTTGAAGAGTGTATTCCTATTGTATTAAAAATTCAAGAAATGTAAGAATATCTCAATTTTCTAAACCGTGAGAGCATTTTTAAAGTTTTAACAGGTGAAATTATAGAGAAAAATTTAATCGTTGTCTATGGAAAAATAATCAGCTCCAAGTTAATGTACTTCACACATATGGTATCAATATGAAGTTCGTTGGCTTTTTAGTTGGTCTGTAATTTTCATATTTGTGGACGGCATACGGATTACGGCATACACACGAAAACATCATGACAAAGTATGCACTCACTGCATGATACCCATTGAGAAATTGATTTAAAAAATATGCTCAAAATATATTAAATCATTACTCTTCACTATTCCATACTAGTGGAGAGTAAAAAACATTTAGGTAATCTATTCCTTCATAACTATAAAGTAAAGATCTATTAATTACTTGTACTTGTTGAGCAAACTACATATTTTTATTTTATTTATGACAATGCAAAAAATAAATATACTTAAACAAATAAATACATATAAAAAATAATCTAATACAACATCGCCTCCATCTTAAAGCTGACAAAGCTTGTGTAGGGGAGGCCGTGTGTAACTCTCATAAAGGCTAAAATATTGATATAAAATTATAAGCTACATCATCAGCAATGGCGCTACAGCCCGGTGCGAGCCTTGGCCTCCTCAATAAGCTACATAATATTATGTATTTATAACATTTTATTTTATTTCACTTTATTCAAAGCACAAAAACAATGTCTGGATAAATACAGGTGATACTCAAGATATATGTAAAACACAGTCACGCTTAGCATCAATTATATGTATACATGAATACCTTATTATAATCTAACTATGCATTAGTACCTTAATACAATAAACTATGAATCTAACTAACCTGAGAAGAGATGTTTACACAATCAAGAACAACTCTTGTAATAAAATAAGTCAACATTTCTATTTTCTCCCTAATTTAATTCTTTTTTTTTGTCGGCATATTTCACTTCTTGAAAAATTCGCGCATTTTAATTTAACACGCCTAGTGAGGAATTCTATTATTAAGGTGTCGTTTTTCAACAAATACGCGTTTTGCAAAAAAATATAAAAAGTGAAAAACAGAGAAAATATTATAATACAAAGAGAATACCGTTTTGTCAACAATTTGTAGGTACAATCACCACTTCTCTTTATTCCGCCGGTTCCTAGAAAACGTTCAACAAAACATCTTCAAGTAAGGTATACATAATAAATTGAGTTCCTCTCAACTCTGATGTTATGCAGACGGCGCGGCGCTCTGCTTTTACATTAAACCTACAATAAGTATTCTAGGAGTAAATTGAAAGACAATACTTATTGTTTTTAAGTTAGTTTTATGTTGTATTTTTGAATGTTTATTAGGTTATTATTAAATTAATGTTTTGAATGTATTTTTTACTTGTTTTCTTAGAATTTCTTTTATGTTTTTCTATGGTTTATTATTTATTTGGGACAATAACAGCATGATTAACTAATATGAACATAAAACAATGAGTAATAAATCAAGGCCAAAAAAACTATCCACAAAGTACGTATTTATAGTTGATTCTGAAAAAAGATTAATATTATATATTAAAAACTAAAAATATATATATGAGTTAAAAAATATATAAATGACAAAAGCAACAAGGATAATGACGGAGATGGGGGAGGAACTGTAGGAATAGAAATAGAAAAGTGGAGGAATGTGAGAGGTAGAACAACTGATTGTATGTCACAACACCTTTCGTCATTATGATATCCGTCCGCACAGTTTACTTACAAAAATTGTTTATCTGACCTTTTGTGATAACTTCTAATATGTTTTTTTTTTCAACTTATAACACTTCTCTTCTGACCAAAATCGTTGAGCGCGAACGTTGCAAACTTCAGCCAACTTATTCATGTATTGGAATAAAATAAACACCTGACATAGCTTTTCTTAGTTTGGTGGTGATTTAAACTCAATACCGACACGGATTTTTACGTATTATAGGTATATCTATTTAAAGTGTTTTAAGTAGTAAATATTTTTTTTATTCATTCAATTTTTAGCTCATTTAGAGCACTGCGACCTGTGCCGACTTGCGATTCAAACATGTTCATAGATGTTGTATGGGCGGTACGAGCTACGCATCTACGTTTTATTTGCTCTCTGTTCAGTAATTTGCGCACATTGTATTATTGTCAAATATTTAATTGAAACTGAGGAGTAAAAGAGTTGGTGAGGTAGCCCAGCGGTACTGTCTTCGCCTCATATGCTTGAGGTCGACGGTTCGAATCCGGGCGGGGCACGCACCTCGGGATTTTTAAAAAGTCTATGTGCGGATTTATATCACTAGCTATGTGTTGCCATGATCCAATTTGTCTGGTTCCCCTTTCTAAGGGTTACGAAGGTCAGATGGCAGTCGCTTCAATATAATAACCAGACTCGCCAATTCCAGGATGGTCAAAGCGTACCCCGATAGAAATGGTACAAAAAGCGCTAAGGGGAAAGAAAAAGAAGAAGGTGAGGTAAATCACCAAATAACGAGCCCGAAATTATCTTTTAATCGGCAAGTTTTTGTAGTTCTATTTTTTAACATTTGCGAAGTTGAATTTACTGTTATGAATCTTGTAGTTAGGGAGTGTATAATATTTTTGAAATAAGCAAGAATAATTAAGCACTACCGATATATTTGATAAAAATGTAGATCTGTATCAGCTGTGAAGAGACTTAATTTGAAAAAAAAGCTCAGGATGTTTATTGGCGAGTGAACAAGATTTGGATAATTCATTCGATGTTGCTCGCACTGAGTCTCTTGCAATAATAAAAATAGACGAAGCTAAAGTTTCTTACAGAAACAATGAAAACCAGGGCATTCAGGCTGCTAAGCGGAGGTAGACAAGAAATTAACTAAGAAGAAAGATTGAACCAAATAAATCGAAGGCGCGTTGCTCGTAACATGTTTTCATCGCACGGGTTGCAGTGCTCGGAATGAGCTAAAATTTACTTTCGAGTATTCATTCATTCATACCATCACGGCATATCCCACAATGTGGGGTAACCAGCGAAAGGTGTGTACTTTCGAGTATGTTAGGACCATATGAATAAACTAAGGGCCTATGCATTTGAAAATAAATATTTTGAAAAATATGGGACACCCTTATGTATATTTAGAGATTGTCATTCATTCATTCATTCATTTCATTTCATTCATTCATTTCAAAAAGAAAGAAGGCGTCCACTAACATAATGTAGAAAGTTCAGTGTTGCCATAACCCATTCGTTTTGTATGTTTATTTATTTATATTTTTGTACATAAAATTAACAAATATATTGCACACTCGTGCGCTTAATGCCATTAGGTAATTTCTTTCAACCAGACAGTATGTAATAAATGAATGAATGCATTGATGAATGCTCGTGACGACTGGGAGTCCACTGCAGCTGACAGGAAGGCTTGGAAAGCTATTGTTCACGAGGCTAAAGCTCTACCGGAGTTGTATGGCCATCGGAACTAAGTAAGTAATCAGTATGTAAATTCTTCTTCTTCTTCTGGTTTTAGGCCGAAAGCCTGTTTTTTCAGTCGAAGACTGCCTCTTGTGATCTGGATGTTCAGCTATCACTCCATCTTTTTGCTGATCTCCCCCTTGCTCTACGACCCTCGGAGACTTTTTTTGTATATCTTATAAGACTGTGCTTGTCCCTCAAATAAATAAATAATGCTTTATGGGTCGTATTACAATAATTATTTGAGAAAAATGTAAGAAAAAGATAAGGTCCCATACTGCGAGAATACTGCTTACTAGACCTCAACTTTTTCTTACATTAATCTTAAATAAATCCCGTTATACGACCCTTATGTATGTACAAAACATAAGTATAACGTTAAATGTGAATGTGCCAATATTATATTTGAAATTATTTTAATGAAGAGGAATACTCAATGTCCAGCCGAAATATGGCTGTATACAAATGATCGCATAACAAAGAAATGCCATAGAACCAACCGACGCGACGCTAAAAGGATTATAATTATACATAATAATATTATGTTCAATTTATTGATGAATTTCAAAATAATTTTTACGTGTATATTAATTTCTGATATATGTACAATATAGGTTGATGCAGTTAAGAAATAAAATGTAAAACCATATCATTACACCCATTCCTTATTTGGGGTTGGTACAGAGATCCGAACGCCAGACTCCTCTCTCTTGACATACATTTCTCGCTTTGTTCACGTCCATGTATCTTCTCATACACGCTCTTCTGTTATTCTTATTTCTTACGTCTACATCTTTAAAAAATCCATTTATTTGATTGTGCCAAATATTCCTTGGCCGACCTCAACTTATCGTTCCTCTTTTATCAGCCTTATATACTTTGTTTTTGTCAGACGGTCATCACTCATTCTTTCTATGTGGTCAAACCACCATAGGGCATTTATTTTCATCTTTTTCGATCAGGCATTCTCGTCTAATATCATCATTTCTTATTCTATCATACACCGTTTTACCACACATTCGTCTTAGTGACTTCATTTCAACCGCGTTAATTCTACTTTAATGCGTTTTCTGCCATGTTTATGTCTCACTAGCATACATTAAAGTAGGTATGAAGATACCATTGTGTACCGCGAGCTTTGCTTGCCTCGAAATAATTGAGTCAGCCATTACAGATCTTAATGCTCCATTCACTCTATTTCCTGTATAACATAGTATAAAAATATAAAATTAAGTTAAACTTTTAAAAGTTGAGTCATCGGTAATTCATTTTAATAAGTGAATTACGCTACTCTACTAGGCTATGAATGTCCCAGCGTTATGCAAATCGGTTCTATTTTATTATTCGTCATAGTGATAATTTTTATGAGATATCTACATACATAATATCTAGTTCACAAGTTTTAGTGGTAGGTTGAAGTGAGACAGAAATGCAAATGTATGTAATAAAATAAAAATGTAAAATATTGCTTGACGTAAAAATGGTGAATTAATTAATTTACTTATTATATATGTACGCCTTTATTAGTGCATTTACAATAAAAGACAAGATAAATTATATCAACAAAACAACAAGTGCAAATACATCAATAACACAAATAATAAAAAAAGTAGTAAAAGAAAGAACAATATAAGACAATATAACTACAAACAAAAAGAAGAAGAATAAAAAAATATTATTACAGATTCTATTTTTAAACCAGAAAAAAAACAAACCTGAATCAAAAAAACGTAATTTGCGTTAAGCTTCCTTTTGAAACCATCTATAGTGTGTACATTAAATATATCAACTGCACTATATTGGTTTCCAAGGCGGTGCAATCTATGCATTGGTGATTTAATAATGAAATTACTTCGAAGATTCTCTATATGAAAAGGTGCATTTTGACGTGAAGCAAACCTTCTCGGTACTCTGAATTTTATCTTTTGAATTAGGTCAGGGGTGTCCAATATACCTTGGATTATTTTAAATAAACAAATTAAATCGCAAATCGTTCTTCTGCTTGTTAGTTTAGAACACTCACTAGGAAATCATAGTTTAATTTTTCCAAAGGAATGGATAATTTATAATTTACAAATCTTAAAAATTTATGTTGAACCCTTTCAACCCTCAATGAGTGCACATTATAAGACGGTGACCATATAGTTGAATTATATTCAAGATTACTACGAACAAGTGATGTATATAGGGTCTTAAATGTATGAACAGATCTGAAATTTTGACTGTTCTCAAAACATAACCAAGGCATTTTAAAACTTTATAAGTTATTTCAGTTATGTGATAAATAAATGTAAACCTCTCATCAAACAATATACCAAGATCTTTTATTGATGTTACTATAGTTAAGTTATAGTTATCCATTGTGTATTGAAAATTCATACTAGTTTTATTTACACAGAATCTGATGAATTGACTATAGTGTGGTTAAGATATAAAGAATTCAATGCTCACCACTCGAGTAAATGGTTAAGATTTAGTTGTAACGCCATGCAGTCTTAGGGCCGGTCTTATAAACGAAAGACCAAATATTCGTAAGTATGTTTACGATTTACTAACGGATGGATATTCCTAAGTAGATATTACTATCGGCGGTATTATAATACTATTTTAACTGTCCGTTTATTTGACAGTTACAGTCTAATTAGACTACAATGGATTTTCAATAGATTTGTAATGGACTATAATGGATTGTAATGGATAAAGCGGTGCTGTCATTGCAATATATAAACATAGAGTATTTAATTTTTTTGCGTACTTCAAACAATATCAAAAATTACAAAAATGATGATAATCCTTTATTATTTATCTAGCGCGCTGGATTAGCAATTCAGTGGACGCGGGTTCAAATCTCGCCTCAACTGATTTTGTTAATTTATATCACAAGCATTTATGCTTAATTTATGGCATTAAAATGAAATTTAAAAAATTAATGCATATGTAGGTACTTGTTACAATTATTTATTCATTCTTTTTTTTTAAATAAAAATAAAATTAATCGAAATTCGGTGTCATCAATGTCATGTTGAAATAATAAAATATTTGGTCAAACACAAACTTGTAATCAAATTCATTTTGTTTATTCAAAATCACTGTCGGACGACATTTTTCACCGAAAAAAAAATCAATTCAATATAAAAATCCAAAAAATATAAAACAGTATATTTCAAAATATTCGTAATTTAAAAAAATGTACCGCAACATAAAAAACAAGTGTGGTAAAACTCAATCTTTCCATAACTTATCGTTAACGAACGCTTAATCGGTGGTCCGACCGTCGGTAAATGCTATCGGTAAAATTTTACTAAAATTTAACTAACGGTTTGTTATAAAACGAAAAATAGAGCATTTGTATCAAATTTCGGTTTATTTGGTCTAAAATCTAGCTAACGGACGTTTATAAGATCGGCCCTTAGTTGTTTATCGTTTTGTAAATTTTCAGATCATCTGCAATAATTAAGAAGTGAGGAGCATCATGGAATACATCGACAATGTCGTTAATAAAAAAAAATAATACTGGATCCTAGTATTAATACTGATATAATAACGTTTTTTTTTTGGAAGACTATTTTTTGTGTTTCTTTTTTCTTCTTTTATAGACCGAGAGATAGCAACGTTGACGATATATCATTTTCATAAAACATAAATCACTTTCGATAAATCAGTCGGCCTTCGTAGCTCAGTTGGTCCCGGGATCGATTCCCGGTGGAGACAAAGTTTTTGATTGTGTTTTTGGTATGGATCTGTGAAAAGATTAATATCGTAAGTCTCCAGATGGTGGCAACTTGTTATTGGGTACGTGTTAAATTAATATTTGACATAGTGCCTGTTAGTAGAAATGTAAAATTAAATTTTTCAATGGTTGGTATATTGAAATTTTATTCTTATATATGTAATTTGTACTTGTAAGTTATTTGTACCTACTTTTAAATCAAATCATAGGTATTTAGTATGCTCTTGCTCAGTCATACTTAAGCTATGCGATTCCCAGTTGGAGAGGTACCTACAAAACCACATTAAAACGGTTATAACGGCGCAGAAAACCTTATTTCATGTTATTAATAAAAAAAACACTTAGATACTCTTCAGGCAGACAATTCAGTGAATTTAATGTACTAGGCAGCTGTTAAGTCAAATCTCACTTTCTATGTAGATCAAAACCTCAAACCACCAAACAATAACCAGCAACTCACATTCACACAATACTAAACTAAAATTACTAAACCTCGACGAAATACCAAAAACTAAGACAACACATGGTCAGAAAAATTACTCGTACAAAGGTCATAAAATATTTAACCTCTTTAAAACTATACAAAGAGTGTTATCACATAAAACGAATGCTATAGCAAACAACTGGTCAATTACTAAAGTAAGAAAATAAACTGATAATTTATTCGATATTACGACATAATTTGTTTTCTAAAAAATCATAATTATATTAACATTAACCCTTTTTACATCAAGCAATATTTCATACTACACTAAAACGTTTACTTGCACGTCTGTCTCACTTCAACCTACCACTAAACTTTATAAATATCCTGATATACATAAATACATGTTTTATATAGAAAACATTTTTTTTTTTTTAAATAAAAATGAATATGTCCTTGTTTAACAAGTACATATACATATTCCTACGTTCCCTAAAATAAGCAAATAAATGCTTGTGGTATAGGTGAACGAAATCGGTCGAGGTAGGATTCGAACTCGCGACCACTGGATTACTAGCCCAGCGCGCTAACCGCTCTGCCATCGACCCATCTACTAACGACTAAAATATCTTAATATATTTACTAGTTGCATGTTACACATGAGATCCAACTGTCGATAGCGATAGTATGTAAAGTTGAAGAATAAGAATCAACTATAAACCCATAAATCCATATTATTGAAAATTTTAACACATGTTGGTATTTATGTCAATATAGGACAGTATGGAGGTCAGTACTTTGATCCTACCCAAAATATGAAAACAGCATGATGGTATGTATGTATGTTTGGAGATTAGTATCAAACTATTAAGTCTTCTTAGATATTGTGTGTAGGCTACTGCAATACAAATTGTATGAAGCATGTCGTCACTAAATTCAATTTTTATAAAAATTGTTTTTAAAAAAGAATTTTAATATTTTTTTTAGAAAATTAAATTTTCTAGTTGGGGTGTTTTTTGGGATATTTAAAAAAAATGGAAATATTGGCAGTTAAACTCATAAATTTATCATAAAAATAAATATTTTTCTTAATAAAAAATGTTTGAGAAACCCTGGATTTTTTAAAAAAAAAACAGTTTTGAGATTTTGTATTTGTCTATGTTTATACCAATTTTCAGCATTCTAGCTTATACGGTTTCTGAGATACATGGAAAAATAAACCAAAAATTCAAAAGTTGATAAGCCCTGACTGAAACAAAAATTTACTATTCTGAGTATAAAAGTTTTGTAGGCCTATAACTGTTTATATATTTTGAAATTTTGGGATCTGTAAATTGAGCAGATCAAAAGTTATAAGGGGGGGACAGACAGACACACACACACAGACACACAAAACTCACATAAAATGTTTTACTCCGAATTCTGAGTAAATCCATGTATGGGAACATATCACTCTAGTTGGTGTTATTAGCATGCAAAAAGTCCACTACGCCATACAAATGTTCCTTCGTACACGCATCTTGGCTTAATAATGTCGATTCATTCATTCAATTGAATTCTCATGAACGAATCGACAGTTGGATTAATTTGTTTTTATGTGTTTATAGTTTGGAACGTATTCTTCGATTATACATAATATCGCCATCGACAGTTGGATGTCATGTGTTACATGCAACTAGTAATATCTATATAAAATTGATGACTTTTGGTTTACACAGAGAAAATTTGAATTTGGTTACTTGAACAAAATTGATAGAACACCTATATATGATACCTACTTGCACCGGTGAATTTTATTTGATACTCCGATACCAATTTTAAATCCAATTTAGTTACATAGTGCCACTTACGTCCAAAATATAAATCGACTCATAAAAAATACGCGGCACAAAATACACCAAGTCATATATGACGTTGGTTCGTTTACATAATATTTTTTCATTTGACATATTACAAAGTCAACCAAGAGCAATAATTATACTTTTATAATATGACATACATGGCCCAGTGTTAAATTAGCATATTCAATATTTGAATCAAATTCCGTATTCTGTTTCGTATTTGGTGTACAGAAATAAACGAAAAAACAATATGAAGTTTTATAATGGAATATCTGAGCTATTCAAGATTTACGTCACTTGGATAATGGGCCCATTGAAAATTTATACTTACACTTAAGTCATAGAAGAGAAGCTGATTTTTTCTGTATAAGGATTAAGGATGCAACTGCAGGTAGCAACTATTATAAACCTGCATTATAGTGATGGCATTCGGAGATAACAACCTTTAAAGGGTTTCTACTCTAAATGATAACACATATTAGTTTGAATATTCCTCAATAGATGGCAACCACATAGAGTCGTTATTTTCAAGCGAAATGTTTCTGTCAAGTTTAATATATATACAACTTTCAAAATTTACAAACCCGTTCAAGGAATTCCACTCTAAGACATTTAATGGTGAACGTTACGCTAGCACGTAAAGTGATCACTAAAACCAGCCGATGACAGGTCGTAAGCCCTATAGGAATGTCTTGGAGCTCCTTCCATACCTACCTCCCTTTCATCTCTACTGATATGCAGTATCAATACCTACTCCAAACTCCTATGTGTTTCATACATACTTCACATATACCTAAGCATGTGTTGAATGCAGAATACTTCTCCATCACATATATATATATATATATATATATATATATATATATATATATATATATATATATATATATATATATATATATATATATATATATATATATATATATATATATATATATATATATATATATATATATATATATATATATATATATATATATATATATATATATATATATATATATATATATATATATATATATATATATATATATATATATATATATATATATATATATATATATATATATATATATATATATATATATATATATATATATATATATATATATATATATATATATATATATATATATATATATATATATATATATATATATATATATATATATATATATATATATATATATATATATATATATATATATATATATATATATATATATATATATATATATATATATATATATATATATATATATATATATATATATATATATATATATATATATATATATATATATATATATATATATATATATATATATATATATATATATATATATATATATATATATATATATATATCTTCTTCTTCTTCTTCCTAGCCTTGCCTCCACTGCTGGATGTAGGCCTCTTCCATTTGTCTCCATTTTCCTCTATTCTGTGCCGCTTCAATCCATTTCTTTCCGGCGATCGCAACAATATCGTCGGCCCATCTCTTCTGTGGCCGACCGACACCCCTTTTGTCTTCCCATGGCCTCCACTTTAAGACTTTGGGAGTCCATTTTGAATTTGGCTGTCTGGCCACGTGTCCTGCCCATTGCCACTTCAATTTTGCGATCCGATCCATGATATCGGCGATTTTTGTTCGGCGTCTGATTTCTATATTGGTTATTTTATCCCTCAGACTTATGCCCAGCATTTGCCGCTCCATGGATCGTTGTGCACATTTTAATTTGTGGACAGTATTTATGGTCAGGGACATTGTTTCCAAACCATATGTCATTACAGGCAATATACATGATTCATAGATTTTTCTTTTTAAATTGATGGGGATATCCTTATTTTTCATTATATAACTGAGTTTCCCGAAGGCTGCCCAACCAAGTCCAATTCTTCTGGGTACTTCTGCCACCTGATTTTCTTTTCCCATTCTTATTTTATGTCCGAGGTAAATGTATTCTTCAACAGTTTCAATTATTTTGTCATCAATTTTTATATTTCTGTTGGACGGACTCATGATTTTGGTTTTGCTGTGGTTCATTTCTAGCCCAAATCTCAGGGAAGCGTCATGGAGATCTTTAATCATAACAGTCAGTTCTTCCAGGTCGTTGCTAAGAAGTACGATATCGTCTGCAAAACGGAGATGAGTCAAGCATGGACCATCGATTTTTATTCCTCGGTTTTCCCAGTTTAGTGTTTTAAATATATTTTCTAAGACCAGAGTGAACAGCTTGGGAGAGATGGTATCTCCTTGTCTAACGCCTCTTTTGATTTTTATTTTATCTGTTTTTGTATTATTATCGATTTTCACATCCATTGTGGCATAGTCATATATAAATTTGATCAATTTGGTATATCGTGAGTCGACTCTTGCGTCATTCAGTGCTTCAATTATACCCCATTTTTCAATAGAGTCGAATGCCTTTTTGTAGTCCATAAATGCTAGATGTATATCAATGTTGTATTCTGTTGTTTTTTCGATGACCAGTCTAAGGGTTTGGTTTTAATACTTATATATATATATGTATATATATATATATATATATATATATATATATATATATATATATATATATATATATATATATATATATATATATATATATATATATATATATATATATATATATATATATATATATATATATATATATATATATATATATATATATATATATATATATATATATATATATATATATATATATATATATATATATATTATAATATTTTTATCTCGGTTTTCCCGTGTCAGTAGGTCTTGACTAAGACCATTTGTCTTCCGACGTTTCGCCTGAATATCACCAGGCATTTACAAGGACTTAACGAAAAGCACGCGCGCGACACACGTCTACTCACACTGAAAGCTCACCGTCAAGTGACTCGTAGCGTACAAGATGGCCGCTTATGTCAAATATTGTTAGCGCGACGTGATTGGCTCCTTGTGACACGCCCACCTGCTGTCGTGTTCGTTGGTAATAATATTTTATCATTATTTATGATAAAATATTATTAACAGCCTGGTGATATTCAGGCGAAACGTCGGAAGACAAATGGTCTTAGTCAAGACCTACTGACACGGGAAAACCGAGATAAAAATATTATAACATATTTCACCCGTGAAAACATCAAATATAACATATATATATATATATATATATATATATATATATATATATATATATATATATATATATATATATATATATATATATATATATATATATATATATATATATATATATATATATATATATATATATATATATATATATATATATATATATATATATATATATATATATATATATATATATATATATATATATATATATATATATATATATATATATATATATATATATATATATATATATATATATATATATATATATATATATATATATATATATATATATATATATATATATATATATATATATATATATATATATATATATATCTTCCTTCGTCGGCCTTCGGCTCAGTTGGTTGGGTATCTTACTGCTGATCCAAGGGTCCCGGGTTCGATTCGCGGTGGAGACACAGTTTTTAATTGTGTTTTCAGTCTGGATCTGTGAAACGTTTAATATCGTAAGTCTCCAGAATGTGGCAACAATGTTATTGTTGTTTTTTATAACTGATGTTATGTACTGTTGAAATTTTAATATGTTTTTTTTTGTATTTGTATTTTGTTATATACTTTTTAGACATATTATGTATAGCTGATACTATGAATTGCTGAATTTTAAATTCGATTTTTTTTCCTTCTGATTTATGATATGTTTTTGTTGTTTTTTTTATATAATATGATGTTATGTACCTACTGTTGAAATTTTAACATGATTTTTGTACTTGTATTTTGTTATACCCTTTTTAGACTTTTATACTTTTATTTTTTTTTTTATAAAATAGGCTTTTAAGCCGAAAATATAAAAAAAAAACTTGTTATTGGGTGTGTGTTAAATAATTATTTGACATAGTCTCTGTTAGTTGCCTGAGAAGCTACATTAAAATAAAAAAAATAAAAAATGCAATTAAAACGAAAAAAAACGTTTTTCAATCACAAAACACAATCAGTTGATCCTTGACACTAGAGAACACAGCAGTGTTAGCAGTATGATAAAAACTATTAATTATGAGTATTTTCATGTTATTATTCACAGGGTTTTTTCAGATATAGCAATTGTTCGAAGGTACACCCGTTCATAGGTACACCACTTGCCCCTACCTACGTAGTGGCGAGCGCGTGAGTTGGTTAGGAACACAGTAGGAACGGACACTGTTACAGCGGCATGCGCGGGGAAGTGGGGTACAACTGGATACAACTCACTAAAAATCCCCAGTGCATGTGCGGTCTTAACATTAATCTTGAGTTTGGCAAACTCAATGAGTTGAGGGCCGACTGTAATATCGGGCCTATGTTAATTGTATTTTGTATGTAACTTAGTTTTTATTGAATAAATAAATAAATAATGAACGCTCGCAACGTATGGTAAACTAATTTAGTTTTAGTATTCTACAAATTTGTCACGCGATGGTGAGCTGACGAACGTTCGACATGTTATGATGCTGGTCACTGCCAAACTAAACTAGCAAGCTATATTTTTTTCATGCAATGAAGCGATTTGCGAAACGACGGCGATTACGCGAAGCATGCGTTTTAAAACATCGTTACAATTTTAGCAGCATACGAATTATTACATAGCGCTCGTTATTTGTATTGTGTTCATAACAAGCTATATTTATCTGCTATCGTTATTTTTAGCAATAGCAGCCATAGTAGTTATTTTTCTGCCTGTCTTAACTACTCTTAACTAGAATGGAACTTTTGATGGTCGGATATTTCTTTGCGTCGAACAAAGACTTTTGTTCATCAGAATTTCGAAACGTAAAAACTTAATAATAAGTACATATAAGTACTTTATTTATCTGTAATTTAAATACAACTTACATCTCGAAAATCGATAAAATATGCTCCTTCTTCTCTCTACATTATGTGTTCATAAGCTAAAAACATACGCGGGAAACGTATGATGGCCTATTTTGACGTTTGGACATTAATGAAGTTCTTTATATGCTTATTGCTTAAATAATGGTAAATATTATATTATTGAGAGCTAAAAGTGGGGGAACAAAAATACTGTACTTCATTGTAAACGCGTACTTAATAAAATACACTTGTGTCTCGCCGTGCGAAATTTAATCACTTATTTCTCTTTTTTTTCGCGTGGGACGAAAACATATACCTCAGTAGGTGTTTTTTTCGTCGTGTTTGTACATTTAGGGACCGCACAACACTTATGCACTTTTGAATTGATTATAAATACACAAATCGTCCTAGAATACATATATTACATATAGTAGTGATATGCAGTTTACAATATCGTGACGTCACCGTCAGGGTCGGCAGGCGCCATGATACTACAAGCGTTTTTTGGCGTAAATGTCAAATTTGATTTTAAAATGGCGATTTTTGCTACTAAACCTTTATTTTATGTAGAAATGTATATATATTTGAAAACAGTGAATGCGTAAAAACATCGTGAGATAGTTTTTCAAAATTAGTCATCATGCCCATTATAAATAAATAAATGAATCGAAATGCAAAATAGTGAGTAGTTTAATACGGGTAATCCTTTGATGTGTCAAGCATCTAGATGGCCGAATCATTCCTAATAATTGAAAGCTTAAAAACTTGAATATTTAATCTCTGGTATGTAGAACTAAATGTAGAACTCAATAGGCGAACCATGGTAACCCGCGTTATAAACCTATGAAAATAATTTTAAAAATCGAATGTCTTAAAGAAGGGTTTTCTTCCGCTGGACTTGCCCCCTGATTAATAGTAAATATTTTATTTAGTACCTATTAAATGGATATATGATAGAATAAAAAATGTGGACATACGGAGAGAATGCAAGATAAAGAAGGATATTATATGTAAAATGAAAGTGAATGCCTTGAGGTGGTTGGGACATATTGAAAGAATGAACGATGAACGACTACCAGAAAAAATAAACATGGGTGCAAGAGATGGAGTGAATGGCAGAGGTTGCCCCAGGAACGGATGGCATGACCATGCGAATGATATTTTGAAAAAAGGAAACATAAAAAGTTTGAACAATCGACGAGCATGTATGAGACGATGTATGGATGTAGGAGATAAGTTCCTACACTCCGCTCGATATTCATCGACTCTCTTCAACTGTGTGTTGGAGGTACACTTCATGTCTAGTTACTTCCAGCGAGGACGCCCTCTGTTGTAAATATTTATTCCATATTTAGAGGATTTTCCAACACAATCACAATAACTTATTCGTTTTTTACTTATTCGTGTGGCTATGGCCATTGCACATCCCTATTGCACATCACTAAATTACTAGGCCTATAAATACGGCCATCTTGGAATTAAAAAACCATTCCGTTTCGATAATCCAGCTGGTGCTAAGTGCTCGCGATTCTCGTATTTTCATTCTGAGTTCACGTGACAATTATAATTTTAACATGTCGAAGTATTTTTTGTATATTTTGTCTTCACAATAAACGAGTAAGTGATACACATTCATTAAATCTCTAATACCCATTATTCTCATACTATATCTCAGTTTGCACTATCCTAATATAATTGGTTAAATTTGGATTATCGTCATCCGCGACAATCTAATATATGGGGCTGTTTGGTTTGTCCACGCACGTTAAATAGTAGTCAGATTATGATATATATATATATATATTTCAGTTCGATCCCGAAATATAAGTATGATTTGCATACCAACAGAAAATCATAATGTATTGGATTCCACTTATTATATATAACCTTTAAATTACATACAATACCCAATCAAAACCTACCTCCCATATTCGGAATAGTCACTTACTCGCATTTAATAATAATATTTAAAAAACGAATAAGTAACGTAAACTAGCCGATGACAGGTCGAAAGCCCTGTAGGTGCCTTTGTATAAGTAACGTAAACTAGCCGATGACAGGTCGAAAGCCCTGTAGGTGCCTTTGTTATCTTATATTATTCCAACCATCTCTCTATCGAGATAATAATACTTATGTCAGAAAACGACTAAATTCCTACTTTGAGAGCACATAAACAATTCAATTGAATATTTAATTATGCATTTCCGAGAAAATCTAATTAATGAATCTAATCGGAGAAAGAGCTATTTGTGCAAGATTATTTAAACTTCTTTATTTTGTAAAAAGTCCCTTGTTGCCGATGAAAAGCAACTAGAAGGTATTTATCGCTTTTCTCTAATGAAAATAGAAAATCTATAAAATTAATCAATACCTTTGCAATATAATGATTTTAATAATGAAAATCCTTGTTTTCAATTTCCCTTTTTGAAATATCAAATAATGCTAATGAAAATTCAATTTTCCAAAAACAATGAAATTTAAAAAACAACATTATTTTATTGGAATGAAAATATATTTTCGTAATTTTATTATAATGAAAATATAAATATGTCTAATTGAAAGAATATGAAAGTTTTTACCCTTCACTACCCCAAGGGTAGTGAAGAGTCAAAGAAGAAGAGGAGTGAAGAAGAGTAGCGGGGAATTATGAAATCGCAATTTTTAAGGATATTTTTGTTTTGCAGCTTAACAACTAGTATCATGCTAAGATTGAATTCTAAAAGTTTCATCACAATGTACATATCTTATTGTGAGTACTTTGTACTTTATCGATTAAAGACTAAAGAACTCATTCATTTATTTTCAAATTTTGCAACTTTTTAATCTAGTACTTGCTTAGACCACTAGATTTTGAAGGATATCTTATCAGTACTTCTAATTGTTTTTAAATATCAAATATTTCTTAGTGACATCATGCTCAAAAAACTTTAAATTTGATATTATCATTTTCTGATTGCTAAAAAGGCATATCACTTTCATAAAATGACTTTAGTAGTTGTAGTACCAACATTTATTTAAATGTAAAAACATATTTAAAAATAAATACATCTAGTTTAAACAAAAAATAAAACATTTTGAAACAAATAATTATAGTGAGATATGATGTTGTAAAAAAAGTAAAACTTTAAACTGTGGAGAACATTGATACTTTTTTACATAATCATTAAACTTAATTTGCCTATTGATTTTTACTATTATTAATTATTCAACTTGAATTGTCACGTTTTCATAATATACCCAATATATAAATCAAAAATAATTTATCACTAATTTCATGACATACTTACTTCATGTATGTATGTATATTTTATTTAGATGTAAAATATAAATGCATATCGTCTGGTATAACCAATAAGCATATTTACAAGTTGAAAAAAAATAAAAAGTTTTCACTGTATGAAATATATAAAAACAAGAAAATATTCAAATTTACACAAAAATACAAAGGAAGCACACAATATCTTAAAATAACTTTTCCTTTATGTATTCAACACTTAGGCGACTACAAGCGGCAAGACCAGATGCTTCCTTCACACATTGTGGCAAATTATTTAACAGTTTTTTTTATTTACATTTTTTTTAACAATAGGTATTCAATTTGCACTTAACTGCAAAAGCAGTTTAACAGTGCTAGCTCTCTCGTACACTTGATAAATTTGATAATGTAACAAAAAATAATATATATTACAAAAAAAAAAATAATAACTAGTAATACAATATAACAATAATTAAAACCATTAACACACTATAAAAACAAAGAAAAAAAATACAAACTTATGTTTAAAATTCTTTTAACAATTTTTTTTATTTTTTTTTTTTGTTTTTGTTTGAACATTTAAATATTTTGGCAGTTTGTTAAATAGTTTCGGAATTATCGTTGCCTTTGACAAGTCGCCGTAAACGTCATTTGTTTTAGGTATTGTCAGTAAGTCTTTCTATATTTGTCTAGTTGTATATTTGTGATTGAAACCCTTTATAATACACATTATTTTGTGTACCTGACAATGGTTTTATTATGGAGTAACTTGATAGTGAAGAGTATAGCGTTAGCTTCAACCCACTCGTTTTTGGTATAAATTATAAAGAACTACCTACTTTGTTTTTAAAATTGTACCTTAATTTTTATACACCTATGATGCTGTCTACCTATGATGCTATGACACCGTCAGGGAAACAACAAAAATGGTTGATGTCGTCCACCGCATTCTTACCCTGAAGTGAATATGGGCGGGCCATGTGGCTAGATATCCCGAAGACAGATGGCCAAGTATAATGTTGGCTTGGAGACCGAGAATGACAGCAGTGAGAGGTGCAGGAAGACCGCCAATGAGATGGAGAGATGACATTAGCCATCATGCTGGTGTCAATTTGTTGTTCACAGCACAAGAAAGAGTGGCGTGGAAGGAGATGGATGACGCCTTCGTCCAGGAGTGGACGGGATTAGGCTGAGAAGAAGAAGAAAAGAAGATTCTGTCTTTTTTTTAACATGTCCACGTAGGGGACACCAGCTTTTAGGATTTGGGTCCATTTTACTCTTCCGAAGAAGCGCACTACGTAGCGTTGGGAGGAGTTTGGAATCTAGAAAAGAGTTTATTAATTCGGATTTTAAAAAGACTCGGGTTGTACGAAGGTGGAAACACAGAATTCGGAAGATCGTTCCACAGTCGGGCTGCTGTATTAATAAAGGAGTTCGAACTGTCTATTTGAGTGTTTGAATGTGTCAAGTGGAATTAATTGCAACATCGGTGCAGTGATGCTGCTAAATGAGCATATTGTATTTTATAATAAAGGAAAATACCAATATAGTTTTTTTTGATTTTATATTCATGGGAAATATTCTTCTTGGAATCCCTTTTCTTTATGTCCGTTCCGTCTCCGTTTATTCTTTTGAACAATACAACTTTATGTAATTCATTTGATATAATTGCTCAACCACATCCAACTTAGCCATTTCCCTTATTATTTCTACTATGCAGACAATTAAATTATGGAGTTTCTTGCATAAATACGAATTCATTGGATGACTTCCTTTGTTGGTGAGTACCTTCGTTCCGTGTTCTTGAATAAAACAATTTTCAAACAGCATATTCAAGACGAAGTATTCTTTGTTTTATTCAACAGTTAGTTCATAGTGTCAACATAATGAAAATGTATGGGACTGTATTCAATTTGTCATTCCATAAATTTAAAACTTTGAAAGCCGGTACCTACATAAACAATTTTATATTAATTTATTTTTTATTTTCATTTATATTTCTAGGAGGTTTTTGAGTGACTATGGCAAATGTTTGTATAAATATTTTAGTCATCAACGTCGACAACTGTCATCCAATAGGGACGCGCAGAACATTCTCGATAGAAGTACAAACAATCGTCCTTTATTGCAAATGTCCTTTATGGCGAACCAAATCATGTTTTCTCAAATAATATTGAGTGATGAGAACATCACTAGAGTATAATTTACGGCAAAACTGACAAATAATCAATCTTTACTTCCTTATGGAAAGCCGGGTCAAAACATTTAGGTTAAATGGTATGGAAAGAAAAGGAGTCAAAATTAACTCTGTAACAAAGCAAAAATAGATAGCTGGGTCATGCGATGTAGACAAAAAATCTTATGTAATATAATGACTTATTGGACACTCACCCTTTCTATCCGAGCACAATACTTAGCGTGTGATGTTTTTAAATTTTGCCTTGCGCCAAAATTTATCCATTTTTGTTTTACTATAGCACATCATCTTCACGCGTCAAAGTAAAAAAAGAATCCAACGGAACAAGGAGAGGTCACGTGATCAGGCGGTATTGCCAGTCAACGAAAACAATTTACGTCGAGATCGTTGGATAACTACTAAAATGTTGTCAGTTTTTAAACGTAGGCTCCAACTTCGACCTCAACGCAAAGTTAGTCATGAAATACTATTTACTTTTATAAATATAACATGACAATATGTATTTTTCAAATTTCATACTTAAAACAACTGTAAGATATCTCATATAAAAGAGTTTATACTGGGGTGACCAGTTACAGTAATTATTTTTATATATTTAGGTAGGTGATTATCTACTTGGTTAATTAACATCAAAACCTTATTTATATTACCTCTTCTATACTATATGAATTATTCTAATTTCATACATAAAACAACTATTAGATATTTTATATAAAATATATTATATATCTTATACTAGGGTAGCCATTTACTGTAATTATTTTTCATCAAAACATAGTAGTTGGACAGTGGGGGTCAGTTACTGTTAATAATATTAATTTCAACTATTTTTGAGTTAATTAACCAATACTACAATAGTGACTATTGTCAAAAACTACAAATTATTTCGATCGTATACAGAAACATGCCAGTTTCTCTAATTAGGTGGCCAGTTGCTAAATTACTTAATCGTTGCATAATATTTTTTTTATTGCATGTATTTGCTTCAAAATGTATTTGTATCATAAATGTATATTTAAACATTTTGAATAATTATAAAAAGTGTTTTATAAAATGTTTTTCTG